>JACWIL010000016.1:1087842-1156328 GCA_018132145.1 Boehmeria nivea var. tenacissima | reverse complement strand
TTCTTCCCAAACGTGTATTTAAACATATAATATATTGTAATAAGTCTTAGAGACTCATTTGAGCCCAAAACCTTAAAAACTCACCTCGCAAAAACTAAGTCCTTATAACTAATTTTAGCGAAATCGAGCCTTTTAAAGGGCTTTTGGCTCGATATGAATCTAGCAAAGTTCTGCCTTTTTCAACGTGTATTTAAACATATAATATAGTTATATTAAGTCTTAGGGACTCATTTGGATCTCCAAAAAACCCTAAAAACTCACCTCGTGCAAAAACAAAGTCCTTAAAACAAGTTTTGCCGAAATCGAGCCTTTAAAGTGCTTTTTGGCTCCGATGTGAATCTAGCAAAGTTGTTTTGGTCCAAACGTGTATTTAAACATATAATATATTATAATAAGTCTTAGGGACTCATTGGAGCTCCAACACGCCGTAAAAAACTCACCTCGCGCTAAAACAAAGTCATTATAACTAGTTTTACAACATTTAGCCTTAAAGGCTTTTTTTCGGCTCCGATGTGACTCTAGCAAAGTTGTTTTGATCCTAAACGAGTATTTGAACATATTGTATTTATAATAAGTCTTAGTGACTCATTGGAGCTCTGAAAAAAACCTTAAAACCTACCTCGCACAAAAACTAAGTCCTTATAACTAGTTTAGCGAATCGAGCCTTTAAAGGGCTTTTTTGGCTCGATGTGAATCTAGCAAAGTTGATTTTGTTCCCAAAGTGTTTTAAATATATAGTATATTTTAATAAGTTTAGGCACTCATTTGGAGCTCCAAAAAAATCTTAAAAACTCAGCTCGCTCAAAAACTAAGTCTTTATAACTAGTTTTGCCGAAACCGAGCCATTAACGGGCTTTTTTTGGCTCCGATGTAACTCTAGCAAAGTTGTTTTGATCTAAATGAGTATTTGAACTTATGTATATTATAATAAGTCTTAGGAAAACATTTGGAGCTCAAAAAACATTAAAAACTCACCTCGCGCAAAAACTAAGTCCTTATAACTAGTTTTACCGTAATCGAGCCTTTAAAGGGCTTTTGGCTCCGATGTGAATCTAGCAAAGCTTGTTTTGCTCCCAAACGTGTATTTAAACAAATAATACATATAATCAGTCTTAGGGACTCATTTGAGCTCCAAAAAACCTTAAAAACTAGCTCGCGAAAAACTAAGTCTTTAACTAGTTTTGCCGAAATCGAGCGATTAACGGGCTTTTTGGCTCGATGTGACTCTAGCAAAGTTGTTTTGTTCCCAAATGTGTATTTAAACATATAATATATTATAATAAGTCTAGGGACTCATTTGGAGCTCCAAAAACCTTAAAAACTCACCTCGGCAAAAACTAAGTCCTTATAACTAGTTTTAGCGAAATCGAGCCTTTAAAGGGCTTTTTTGGCTCCGATGTGAATCTAGCAAAGTTCTTTTTTTCCAAACGTGTATTTAAACATATAATATTTATATTAAGTCTTAGGGACTCATTTGGATCTCCAAAAAACCCTAAAAACTCACCTCGTGCAAAAACTAAGTCCTTAAAACAAGTTTTGCCGAAATCGAGCCTTTAAAGGGTTTTTGGGCTCCGATGTGAATCTAGCAAAGTTGTTTTGGTCCCAAACGTGTATTTAAACATATAATATATTATAATAAGTCTTAGGGACTCATTTAGAGCTCCAACACGCCTCAAAAACTCACCTCGCGCTAAAACAAAGTCATTATAACTAGTTTTACCAAAATTTAGCCTTTAAAGGGCTTTTTTTTTTTGCTCCGATTTGACTCTAGCAAAGTTGTTTTGATCCTAAATGAGTATTTGAACATATTGTATATTATAATAAGTCTTAGTGACTCATTTGGAGCTCGAAAAAACCTTAAAAACTTACCTCGCACAAAAACAAAGTCCTTATAACTAGTTTTAGAAAAATCGAGCCTTTAAAGGGCTTTTTTGGCTCCGATGTGAATCTAGCAAAGTTGTTTTGTTCCCAAACGTGTTTTAAATATATAGTATATTATAATAAGTTTAGGGACTCATTTGGAGCTCCAAAAAACCTTAAAAACTCAGCTCGCTCAAAAACTAAGTCTTTATAACTAGTTTTGCCGAAACCGAGCCATTAACGGGCTTTTTTGGCTCCGATGTAACTCTAGCAAAGTTGTTTTGATCCTAATGAGTATTTGAACTTATCGTATATTATAATAAGTCTTAGGGAAACATTTGGAGCTCCAAAAAACATTAAAAACTCACCTCGCGCAAAAACTAAGTCCTTATAACTAGTTTTACCGTAATCGAGCCTTTAAAGGGCTTTTTGGCTCCGATGTGAATCTAGCAAAGTTGTTTTGCTCCCAAACGTGTATTTAAACAAATAATACATTATAATCAGTCTTAGGGACTCATTTGGAGCCTCCAAAAAACCTTAAAACTTCAGCTCGCGCAAAAACTAAGTCTTTATAACTAGTTTTGCCGAAATCGAGCGATTAACGGGCCTTTTTGGCTCCGATGTGACTCTAGCAAAGTTGTTTTGTTCCCAAACGTGTATTTAAACATATAATATATTGTAATAAGTCTTAGGGACTCATTTGGAGCTCAAAAAACCTTAAAAACTCACCTCGCGCAAAAACTAAGTCCTTATAACTAGTTTTAGCGAAATCGAGCCTTTAAAGGGCTTTTTTGGCTCCGATGTGAATCTAGCAAAGTTCTTTTTTTTTCCAAACGTGTATTTAAACATATAATATATTATATTAAGTCTTAGGGACTCATTTGGATCTCCAAAAAAACCCTAAAAACTCACCTCGTGCAAAAACTAAGTCCTTAAAACAAGTTTTGCCGAAATCGAGCCTTTAAAGGGGTTTTTGGGCTCCGATGTGAATCTAGCAAAGTTGTTTTGGTCCCAAACGTGTATTTAAACATATAATATATTATAATAAGTCTTAGGGACTCATTTAGAGCTCCAACACGCCTCAAAAACTCACCTCGCGCTAAAACAAAGTCATTATAACTAGTTTTACCAAAATTTAGCCTTTAAAGGGCTTTTTTTTGCTCCGATTTGACTCTAGCAAAGTTGTTTTGATCCTAAATGAGTATTTGAACATATTGTATATTATAATAAGTCTTAGTGACTCATTTGGAGCTCGAAAAAACCTTAAAAACTTACCTCGCACAAAAACAAAGTCCTTATAACTAGTTTTAGAAAATTCGAACCTTTAAAGGGCTTTTTAGGCTCCGATGTGAATCTAGCAAAGTTGTTTTGTTCCCAAACGTGTTTTAAATATATAGTATATTATAATAAGTTTTAGGGACTCATTTGGAGCTCCAAAAAACCTTAAAAACTCAGCTCGCTCAAAAACTAAGTCTTTATAACTAGTTTTACCGAAACCGAGCCATTAACGGGCTTTTTTGGCTCCGATGTAACTCTAGCAAAGTTGTTTTGATCCTAAATAAGTCTTAGGAAAACATTTGGAGCTCCAAAAAACATTAAAAACTCACCTCGCGTAAAAACTAAGTCCTTATAACTAGTTTTACCGTAATCGAGCCTTTAAAGGCTTTTTGGCTCCGATGTGAAGTCTAGCAAAGTTGTTTTGCTCCCAAACGTGTATTTAAACAAATAATACATTATAATCAGTCTTAGGGACTCATTTGGAGCTCCAAAAAACCTTAAAAACTAAGCTCGCGTAAAAACTAAGTCTTTATAACTAGTTTTGCCGAAATCGAGCTGATTAACGGGCCTTTTTGGCTCCGATGTGACTCTAGCAAAGTTGTTTTGTTCCCAAACGTGTATTTAAACATATAATATATTATAATAAGTCTTAGGGACTCATTTGGAGCTCCAAAAACCTTAAAAACTCTCCTCGCGCAAAAACTAAGTCCTTATAACTAGTTTAGCGAAATCGAGCCTTTAAAGGGCTTTTTTGGCTCCGATGTGAATCTAGCAAAGTTCTTTTTTTCCAAACGTGTATTTAAACATATAATATATTATATTAAGTCTTAGGGACTCATTTGGATCTCCAAAAAAACCTAAAAACTCACCTCGTGCAAAAACTAAGTCCTTAAAACAAGTTTTGCCGAAATCGAGCCTTTAAAGGGCTTTTTGGGCTCCGATGTGAATCTAGCAAAGTTGTTTTGGTCCCAAACGTGTATTTAAACATATAATATATTATAATAAGTCTTAGGGACTCATTTAGAGCTCCAACACGCCTCAAAAACTCACCTCGCGCTAAAACAAAGTCATTATAACTAGTTTTACCAAAATTTAGCCTTTAAAGGGCTTTTTTTTGGCTCCGATGTGACTCTAGCAAAGTTGTTTTGATCCTAAATGAGTATTTGAACATATTGTATATTATAATAAGTCTTAGTGACTCATTTGGAGCTCGAAAAAACCTTAAAAACTCACCTCGCGAAAAAACTAAGTCCTTATAACTAGTTTTAGAAAATCGAGCCTTTAAAGGGCTTTTTTGGCTCCGATGTGAATCTAGCAAAGTTGTTTTGTTCCCAAACGTGTTTAAATATATAGTATATTATAATAAGTTTAGGGACTCATTTGGAGCTCCAAAAAACCTTAAAAACTCAGCTCGCTCAAAAACTAAGTCTTTATAACTAGTTTTGCCGAAACCGAGCCATTAACGGGCTTTTTTGGCTCCGATGTAACTCTAGCAAAGTTGTTTGATCCTAAATGAGTATTTGAACTTATCGTATATTATAATAAGTCTTAGGAAACATTTGGAGCTCCAAAAAACATTAAAAACTCACCTCGCGCAAAAACTAAGTCCTTATAACTAGTTTTACCGTAATCGAGCCTTTAAAGGGCTTTTTGGCTCCGATGTGAATCTAGCAAAGTTGTTTTGCTCCCAAACGTGTATTTAAACAAATAATACATTATAATCAGTCTTAGGGACTCATTTGGAGCTCCAAAAAACCTTAAAACTCAGCTCGCGCAAAAACTAAGTCTTTATAACTAGTTTTGCCGAAATCGAGCGATTAACGGGCCTTTTTGGCTCCGATGTGACTCTAGCAAAGTTGTTTTGTTCCCAAACGTGTATTTAAACATATAATATATTATAATAAGTCTTAGGGACTCATTTGGAGCTCCAAAAACCTTAAAAACTCACCTCGCGCAAAAACTAAGTCCTTATAACTAGTTTTAGCGAAATCGAGCCTTTAAAGGGCTTTTTTGGCTCCGATGTGAATCTAGCAAAGTTCTTTTTTTCCCAAACGTGTATTTAAACATATAATATATTATATAAGTCTTAGGGACTCATTTGGATCTCCAAAAAACCCTAAAAACTCACCTCGTGCAAAAACTAAGTCCTTAAAACAAGTTTTGCCGAAATCGAGCCTTTAAAGGGCTTTTTGGGCTCCGATGTGAATCTAGCAAAGTTGTTTTGGTCCCAAACGTGTATTTAAACATATAATATATTATAATAAGTCTTAGGGACTCATTTAGAGCTCCAACACGCCTCAAAAACTCACCTCGCGCTAAAACAAAGTCATTATAACTAGTTTTACAAAAATTAGCCTTTAAAGGGCTTTTTTTTGGCTCCGATGTGACTCTAGCAAAGTTGTTTTGATCCTAAATGAGTATTTGAACATATTGTATATTATAATAAGTCTTAGTGACTCATTTGGAGCTCGAAAAAACCTTAAAAACTCACCTCGTGAAAAAACTAAGTCCTTATAATTAGTTTTAGCGAAATCGAGCCTTTAAAGGGCTTTTTTGGCTCCGATGTGAATCTAGCAAAGTTGATTTGTTCCCAAACGTGTTTTAAATATATAGTATATTGTATTAAGTTTCAGGACTCATTTGGAGCTCCAAAAAACCTTAAAAACTCAGCTCGCTCAAAAACTAAGTCTTTATAACTAGTTTTGCCGAAACCAAGCCAATAACGGGCTTTTTTGGCTCCGATGTAACTCTAGCAAAGTTGTTTTGATCCTAAATGAGTATTTGAACTTATCGTATATTATAATAAGTCTTAGGGAAACATTTGGAGCTCCAAAAAACATTAAAAACTCACCTCGCGCAAAAACTAAGTCCTTATAACTAGTTTTACCGTAATCGAGCCTTTAAAGGGCTTTTTGGCTCCGATGTGAATCTAGCAAAGTTGTTTTGCTCCCAAACGTGTATTTAAACAAATAATACATTATAATCAGTCTTAGGGACTCATTTGGAGCTCCAAAAAACCTTAAAACTCAGCTCGCGCAAAAACTAAGTCTTTATAACTAGTTTTGCCGAAATCGAGCGATTAACGGGCCTTTTTGGCTCCGATGTGACTCTAGCAAAGTTGTTTTGTTCCCAAACGTGTATTTAAACATATAATATATTATAATAAGTCTTAGGGACTCATTTGGAGCTCCAAAAACCTTAAAAACTCACCTCGCGCAAAAACTAAGTCCTTATAACTAGTTTTAGCGAAATCGAGCCTTTAAAGGGCTTTTTTGGCTCCGATGTGAATCTAGCAAAGTTCTTTTTTTCCCAAACGTGTATTTAAACATATAATATATTATACTAAGTCTTAGGGACTCATTTGGATCTCCAAAAAACCCTAAAAACTCACCTCGTGCAAAAACTAAGTCCTTAAAACAAGTTTTGCCGAAATCGAGCCTTTAAAGGGCTTTTTGGGCTCCGATGTGAATCTAGCAAAGTTGTTTTGGTCCCAAACGTGTATTTAAACATATAATATATTATAATAAGTCTTAGGACTCATTTAGAGCTCCAACACGCCTCAAAAACTCACCTCGCGCTAAAACAAAGTCATTATAACTAGTTTTACAAAAATTAGCCTTTAAAGGGCTTTTTTTTGGCTCCGATGTGACTCTAGCAAGTTGTTTTGATCCTAAATGAGTATTTGAACATATTGTATATTATAATAAGTCTTAGTGACTCATTTGGAGCTCGAAAAAACCTTAAAAACTCACCTCGGAAAAAACTAAGTCCTTATAACTAGTTTTAGCGAAATCGAGCCTTTAAAGGGCTTTTTTGGCTCCGATGTGAATCTAGCAAAGTTGATTTGTTCCCAAACGTGTTTTAAATATATAGTATATTATAATAAGTTTTAGGGACTCATTTGGAGCTCCAAAAAACCTTAAAAACTCAGCTCGCTCAAAAACTAAGTCTTTATAACTAGTTTTGCCGAAACCAAGCCAATAACGGGCTTTTTTGGCTCCGATGTAACTCTAGCAAAGTTGTTTTGATCCTAAATGAGTATTTGAACTTATCGTATATTATAATAAGTCTTAGGAAACATTTGGAGCTCCAAAAAACATTAAAACTCACCTCGCGCAAAAACTAAGTCCTTATAACTAGTTTTACCGTAATCGAGCCTTTAAAGGGCTTTTTGGCTCCGATGTGAATCTAGCAAAGTTGTTTTGCTCCCAAACGTGTATTTAAACAAATAATACATTATAATCAGTCTTAGGGACTCATTTGGACCTCCAAAAAACCTTAAAACTTCAGCTCGCCCAAAAACTAAGTCTTTATAACTAGTTTTGCCGAAATCGAGCGGTTAACGGGCCTTTTTGGCTCCGATGTGACTCTAGCAAAGTTGTTTTGTTCCCAAACGTGTATTTAAACATATAATATATTGTAATAAGTCTTAGGACTCATTTGGAGCTCCAAAAACCTTAAAAACTCTCCTCGCGCAAAAACTAAGTCCTTATAACTAGTTTTAGCGAAATCGAGCCTTTAAAGGGCTTTTTTGGCTCCGATGTGAATCTAGCAAAGTTCTTTTTTTCCAAACGTGTATTTAAACATATAATATATTATACTAAGTCTTAGGGACTCATTTGGATCTCCAAAAAACCCTAAAACTCACCTCGTGCAAAAACTAAGTCCTTAAAACAAGTTTTGCCGAAATCGAGCCTTTAAAGGGCTTTTTGGGCTCCGATGTGAATCTAGCAAAGTTGTTTTGGTCCCAACGTGTATTTAAACATATAATATATTATAATAAGTCTTAGGGACTCATTTAGAGCTCCAACACGCCTCAAAAACTCACCTCGCGCTAAAACAAAGTCATTATAACTAGTTTTACCAAAATTTAGCCTTTAAAGGGCTTTTTTTTGGCTCCGATTTGACTCTAGCAAAGTTGTTTTGATCCTAAATGAGTATTTGAACATATTATATATTATAATAAGTCTTAGTGACTCATTTGGAGCTCGAAAAACCCTTAAAAACTCACCTCGTGAAAAAACTAAGTCCTTATAACTAGTTTTAGCGAAATCGAGCCTTTAAAGGGCTTTTTTGGCTCCGATGTGAATCTAGCAAAGTTGATTTGTTCCCAAACGTGTTTTAAATATATAGTATATTGTATTAAGTTTCAGGGACTCATTTGGAGCTCCAAAAAACCTTAAAAACTCAGCTCGCTCAAAAACTAAGTCTTTATAACTAGTTTTGCCGAAACCAAGCCATAACGGGCTTTTTTGGCTCCGATGTAACTCTAGCAAAGTTGTTTTGATCCTAAATGAGTATTTGAACTTATCGTATATTATAATAAGTCTTAGGGAAACATTTGGAGCTCCAAAAAACATTAAAAACTCACCTCGCGCAAAAACTAAGTCCTTATAACTAGTTTTACCGTAATCGAGCCTTTAAAGGGCTTTTTGGCTCCGATGTGAATCTAGCAAAGTTGTTTTGCTCCCAAACGTGTATTTAAACAAATAATACATTATAATCAGTCTTAGGGACTCATTTGGAGCTCCAAAAAACCTTAAAAACTCAGCTCGCGCTAAAAACTAAGTCTTTATAACTAGTTTTGCCGAAATCGAGCGATTAACGGGCCTTTTTGGCTCCGATGTGACTCTAGCAAAGTTGTTTTGTTCCCAAACGTGTATTTAAACATATAATATATTATAATAAGTCTTAGGGACTCATTTGGAGCTCCAAAAACCTTAAAAACTCACCTCGCGCAAAAAACTAAGTCCTTATAACTAGTTTTAGCGAAATCGAGCCTTTAAAGGGCTTTTTTGGCTCCGATGTGAATCTAGCAAAGTTCTTTTTTTCCCAAACGTGTATTTAAACATATAATATATTATATAAGTCTTAGGGACTCATTTGGATCTCCAAAAAACCCTAAAAACTCACCTCGTGCAAAAACTAAGTCCTTAAAACAAGTTTTGCCGAAATCGAGCCTTTAAAGGGCTTTTTGGGCTCCGATGTGAATCTAGCAAAGTTGTTTTGGTCCCAAACGTGTATTTAAACATATAATATATTATAATAAGTCTTAGGACTCATTTAGAGCTCCAACACGCCTCAAAAACTCACCTCGCGCTAAAACAAAGTCATTATAACTAGTTTTACCAAAATTTAGCCTTTAAAGGGCTTTTTTTTTGGCTCCGATGTGACTCTAGCAAAGTTGTTTTGATCCTAAATGAGTATTTGAACATATTGTATATTATAATAAGTCTTAGTGACTCATTTGGAGCTCGAAAAAACCTTAAAAACTTACCTCGCAAAAAACTAAGTCCTTATAACTAGTTTTAGCGAAATCGAGCCTTTAAAGGGCTTTTTTGGCTCCGATGTGAATCTAGCAAAGTTGTTTTGTTCCCAAACGTGTTTTAAATATATAGTATATTATAATAAGTTTTAGGGACTCATTTGGAGCTCCAAAAAACCTTAAAAACTCAGCTCGCTCAAAAACGAAGTCTTTATAACTAGTTTTGCCGAAACCAAGCCAATAACGGGCTTTTTTTGGCTCCGATGTAACTCTAGCAAAGTTGTTTTGATCCTAAATGAGTATTTGAACTTATCGTATATATAATAAGTCTTAGGGAAACATTTGGAGCTCCAAAAAACATTAAAAACTCACATCGCGCAAAAAGTAAGTCCTTATAACTAGTTTTACCGTAATCGAGCCTTTAAAGGGCTTTTTGGCTCCGATGTGAATCTAGCAAAGTTGTTTTGCTCCCAAACGTGTATTAAACGAAATAATACATTATAATCAGTCTTAGGGACTCATTTGGAGCTCCAAAAAACCTTAAAACTCAGCCTCGCCAAAAACTAAGTCTTTATAATAGTTTTGCCGAAATCGAGCGTTAACGGGCCTTTTTGCTCCGATGTGACTCTAGCAAAGTTGTTTTGTTCCCAAACGTGTATTTAAACATATAATAGATTATAATAAGTCTTAGGGACTCATTTGGATCTCCAAAAACCTTAAAAACTCTCCTCGCGCAAAAACTAAGTCCTTATAACTAGTTTTAGCGAAATCGAGCCTTTAAAGGGCTTTTTTGGCTCCGATGTGAATCTAGCAAAGTTCTTTTTTCCAAACGTGTATTTAAACATATAATATATTATACTAAGTCTTAGGGACTCATTTGGATCTCCAAAAAACCCTAAATACTCACCTCGTGCAAAAACTAAGTCCTTAAAACAAGTTTTGCCCGAAATCGAGCCTTTAAAGGGCTTTTTGGGCTCCGATGTGAATCTAGCAAAGTTGTTTTGGTCCCAAGCGTGTATTTAAACATATAATATATTATAATAAGTCTTAGAGACTCATTGAGAGCTCCAACACGCCTCAAAAACTCACCTCGCGCTAAAACAAAGTCATTATAACTAGTTTTACAAAAATTAGCCTTTAAAGGGCTTTTTTTTTGGCTCCGATTTGACTCTAGCAAAGTTGTTTTGATCCTAAATGAGTATTTGAACATATTGTATATTATAATAAGTCTTAGTGACTCATTTGGAGCTCGAAAAAACCTTAAAACTCACCTCGGAAAAAACTAAGTCCTTATAATTAGTTTTAGCGAAATCGAGCCTTTAAAGGGCTTTTTTGGCTCCGATGTGAATCTAGCAAAGTTGATTTGTTCCCAAACGTGTTTTAAATATATAGTATATTGTAATAAGTTTCAGGGACTCATTTGGAGCTCAAAAAAACCTTAAAAACTCAGCTCGCTCAAAAACTAAGTCTTTATAACTAGTTTTGCCGAAACCGAGCCATTAACGGGCTTTTTTTGGCTCCGATGTAACTCTAGCAAAGTTGTTTTCATCCTAAATGAGTATTTGAACTTATTGTATATTATAATAAGCCTTAGGAAACATTTGGAGCTCCAAAAAACATTAAAAACTCACATCGCGCAAAAAGTAAGTCCTTATAACTAGTTTTACCGTAATCGAGCCTTTAAAGGGCTTTTTGGCTCCGATGTAATCTAGCAAAGTTGTTTTGCTCCCAAACGTGTATTTAAACAAATAATACATTATAATCAGTCTTAGGGACTCATTTAGAGCTCCAAAAAACCTTAAAAACTAAGCTCGCGTAAAAACTAAGTCTTTTTAACTAGTTTTGCCGAAATCGAGTGATTAACGGGCCTTTTTGGCTCCGATGTGACTCTAGCAAAGTTGTTTTGTTCCCAAACGTGTATTTAAACATATAATAGATTATAATAAGTCTTAGGGACTCATTTGGAGCTCCAAAAACCTTAAAAACTCTCCTCGCGCAAAAACTAAGTCCTTATAACTAGTTTTAGCGAAATCGAGCCTTTAAAGGGCTTTTTTGGCTCCGATGTGAATCTAGCAAAGTTCTTTTTTTCCAAACGTGTATTTAAACATATAATATATTATAATAAGTCTTAGGGACTCATTTGGATCTCCAAAAAACCCTAAAAACTCACCTCGTGCAAAAACTAAGTCCTTAAAACAAGTTTTGCCGAAATCGAGCCTTTAAAGGGCTTTTTGGGCTCCGATGTGAATCTAGCAAAGTTGTTTTGGTCCCAAACGTGTATTTAAACATATAATATATTATAATAAGTCTTAGGGACTCATTTAGAGCTCCAACACGCCTCAAAAACTCACCTCGCGCTAAAACAAAGTCATTATAACTAGTTTTACCAAAATTTAGCCTTTAAAGGGCTTTTTTTTGGCTCCGATGTGACTCTAGCAAAGTTGTTTTGATCCTAAATGAGTATTTGAACATATTGTATATTATAATAAGTCTTATGACTCATTTGGAGCTCGAAAAAACCTTAAAAACTTACCTCGCACAAAAACAAAGTCCTTATAACTAGTTTTAGAAAATCGAACCTTTAAAGGGCTTTTTTGGCTCCGATGTGAATCTAGCAAAGTTGTTTTGTTCCAAACGTGTTTTAAATATATAGTATATTATATTAAGTTTCAGGACTCATTTGGAGCTCCAAAAAACCTTAAAAACTCAGCTCGCTCAAAAACTAAGTCTTTATAACTAGTTTTGCCGAAACCAAGCCAATAACGGGCTTTTTTGGCTCCGATGTAACTCTAGCAAAGTTGTTTTCATCCTAAATGAGTATTTGAACTTATTGTATATTATAATAAGCCTTAGGGAAACATTTGGAGCTCCAAAAAACATTAAAAACTCACATCGCGCAAAAAGTAAGTCCTTATAACTAGTTTTACCGTAATCGAGCCTTTAAAGGGCTTTTTGGCTCCGATGTGAATCTAGCAAAGTTGTTTTGCTCCCAAACGTGTATTTAAACAAATAATACATTATAATCAGTCTTAGGGACTCATTTGGAGCTCCAAAAACCTTAAAACTCAGCCTCGCGCAAAAACTAAGTCTTTATAACTAGTTTTGCCGAAATCGAGCGGTTAACGGGCCTTTTGGCTCCGATGTGACTCTAGCAAAGTTGTTTTGTTCCCAAACGTGTATTTAAACATATAATAGATTATAATAAGTCTTAGGGACTCATTTGGAGCTCCAAAAACCTTAAAAACTCACCTCGCGCAAAAACTAAGTCCTTATAACTAGTTTTAGCGAAATCGAGCCTTTAAAGGGCTTTTTTGGCTCCGATGTGAATCTAGCAAAGTTCTTTTTTCCAAACGTGTATTTAAACATATAATATATTATATAAGTCTTAGGGACTCATTTGGATCTCCAAAAAACCCTAAAAACTCACCTCGTGCAAAAACTAAGTCCTTAAAACAAGTTTTGCCGAAATCGAGCCTTTAAAGAGCTTTTTGGGCTCCGATGTGAATCTAGCAAAGTTGTTTTGGTCCCAAACGTGTATTTAAACATATAATATATTATAATAAGTCTTAGGGACTCATTTAGAGCTCCAACACGCCTCAAAAACTCACCTCGCGCTAAAACAAAGTCATTATAACTAGTTTTACAAAAAATTAGCCTTTAAAGGGCTTTTTTTTTTTGCTCCGATGTGACTCTAGCAAAGTTGTTTTGATCCTAAATGAGTATTTGAACATATTATATATTATAATAAGTCTTAGTGACTCATTTGGAGCTCGAAAAACCCTTAAAAACTCACCTCGTGAAAAAACTAAGTCCTTATAATTAGTTTTAGCGAAATCGAGCCTTTAAAGGGCTTTTTTGGCTCCGATGTGAATCCAGCAAAGTTGATTTGTTCCCAAACGTGTTTTAAATATATAGTATATTGTATTAAGTTTCAGGGACTCATTTGGGGCTCCAAAAAACCTTAAAAACACAGCTCGCTCAAAAACTAAGTCTTTATAACTAGTTTTGCCGAAACCAAGCCAATAACGGGCTTTTTTGGCTCCGATGTAACTCTAGCAAAGTTGTTTTCATCCTAAATGAGTATTTGAACTTATCGTATATTATAATAAGTCTTAGGGAAACATTTGGAGCTCCAAAAAACATTAAAAACTCACCTCGCGCAAAAACTAAGTCCTTATAACTAGTTTTACCGTAATCGAGCCTTTAAAGGGCTTTTTGGCTCCGATGTGAATCTAGCAAAGTTGTTTTGCTCCCAAACGTGTATTTAAACAAATAATACATTATAATCAGTCTTAGGGACTCATTTGGAGCTCCAAAAACCTTAAAACTCAGCTCGCCTAAAAACTAAGTCTTTATAACTAGTTTTGCCGAAATCGAGCGATTAACGGGCCTTTTTGGCTCCGATGTGACTCTAGCAAAGTTGTTTTGTTCCCAAACGTGTATTTAAACATATAATATATTATAATAAGTCTTAGGGACTCATTTGGAGCTCCAAAAACCTTAAAAACTCACCTCGCGCAAAAACTAAGTCCTTATAACTAGTTTTAGCGAAATCGAGCCTTTAAAGGGCTTTTTTGGCTCCGATGTGAATCTAGCAAAGTTCTTTTTTTCCCAAACGTGTATTTAAACATATAATATATTATACTAAGTCTTAGGGACTCATTTGGATCTCCAAAAAACCCTAAAAACTCACCTCGTGCAAAAACTAAGTCCTTAAAACAAGTTTTGCCGAAATCGAGCCTTTAAAGAGCTTTTTGGGCTCCGATGTGAATCTAGCAAAGTTGTTTTGGTCCCAAACGTGTATTTAAACATATAATATATTATAATAAGTCTTAGGGACTCATTTAGAGCTCCAACACGCCTCAAAAACTCACCTCGCGCTAAACAAAGTCATTATAACTAGTTTTACAAAAATTTAGCCTTTAAAGGGCTTTTTTTTTGGCTCCGATGTGACTCTAGCAAAGTTGTTTTGATCCTAAATGAGTATTTGAACATATGTATATTATAATAAGTCTTAGTGACTCATTTGGAGCTCGAAAAAACCTTAAAAACTCACCTCGTGAAAAAACTAAGTCCTTATAACTAGTTTTAGCGAAATCGAGCCTTTAAAGGGCTTTTTTGGCTCCGATGTGAATCTAGCAAAGTTGATTTGTTCCCAAACGTGTTTTAAATATATAGTATATTGTATTAAGTTTCAGGGACTCATTTGGAGCTCCAAAAAACCTTAAAAACACAGCTCGCTCAAAAACTAAGTCTTTATAACTAGTTTTGCCGAAACCAAGCCAATAACGGGCTTTTTTTGGCTCCGATGTAACTCTAGCAAAGTTGTTTTCATCCTAAATGAGTATTTGAACTTATTGTATATTATAATAAGCCTTAGGGAAACATTTGGAGCTCCAAAAAACATTAAAAACTCACATCGCGCAAAAAGTAAGTCCTTATAACTAGTTTTACCGTAATGAGCCTTTAAAGGGCTTTTTGGCTCCGATGTGAATCTAGCAATGTTGTTTTGCTCCCAAACGTGTATTTAAACAAATAATACATTATAATCAGTCTTAGGGACTCATTTGGACCTCCAAAAACCTTAAAACTTCAGCTCGCCAAAAACTAAGTCTTTATAACTAGTTTTGCCGAAATCGAGCGGTTAACGGGCCTTTTTGGCTCCGATGTGACTCTAGCAAAGTTGTTTTGTTCCCAAACGTGTATTTAAACATATAATATATTATAATAAGTCTTAGGGACTCATTTGGAGCTCCAAAAACCTTAAAAACTCACCTCGCGCAAAAACTAAGTCCTTATAACTAGTTTTAGCGAAATCGAGCCTTTAAAGGGCTTTTTTGGCTCCGATGTGAATCTAGCAAAGTTCTTTTTTTCCCAAACGTGTATTTAAACATATAATATATTATACTAAGTCTTAGGGACTCATTTGGATCTCCAAAAAACCCTAAAAACTCACCTCGTGCAAAAACTAAGTCCTTAAAACAAGTTTTGCCGAAATCGAGCCTTTAAAGAGCTTTTTGGGCTCCGATGTGAATCTAGCAAAGTTGTTTTGGTCCCAAACGTGTATTTAAACATATAATATATTATAATAAGTCTTAGGGACTCATTTAGAGCTCCAACACGCCTCAAAAACTCACCTCGCGCTAAAACAAAGTCATTATAACTAGTTTTACAAAAATTTAGCCTTTAAAGGGCTTTTTTTTTGCTCCGATGTGACTCTAGCAAAGTTGTTTTGATCCTAAATGAGTATTTGAACATATTATATATTATAATAAGTCTTAGTGACTCATTTGGAGCTCGAAAAAACCTTAAAAACTCACCTCGTGAAAAAACTAAGTCCTTATAACTAGTTTTAGCGAAATCGAGCCTTTAAAGGGCTTTTTTGGCTCCGATGTGAATCCAGCAAAGTTGATTTGTTCCCAAACGTGTTTTAAATATATAGTATATTGTATTAAGTTTCAGGGACTCATTTGGAGCTCCAAAAACCTTAAAAACACAGCTCGCTCAAAAACTAAGTCTTTATAACTAGTTTTGCCGAAACCAAGCCAATAACGGGCTTTTTTGGCTCCGATGTAACTCTAGCAAAGTTGTTTTCATCCTAAATGAGTATTTGAACTTATTGTATATTATAATAAGCCTTAGGGAAACATTTGGAGCTCCAAAAAACATTAAAAACTCACCTCGCGCAAAAACTAAGTCCTTATAACTAGTTTTACCGTAATCGAGCCTTTAAAGGGCTTTTTGGCTCCGATGTGAATCTAGCAAAGTTGTTTTGCTCCCAAACGTGTATTTAACAAATAATACATTATAATCAGTCTTAGGGACTCATTTGGACCTCCAAAAAACCTTAAAACTTCAGCTCGCCAAAAACTAAGTCTTTATAACTAGTTTTGCCGAAATCGAGCGGTTAACGGGCCTTTTTGGCTCCGATGTGACTCTAGCAAAGTTGTTTTGTTCCCAAACGTGTATTTAAACATATAATATATTGTAATAAGTCTTAGGGACTCATTTGGAGCTCCAAAAACCTTAAAAACTCACCTCGCGCAAAAACTAAGTCCTTATAACTAGTTTTAGCGAAATCGAGCCTTTAAAAGGGCTTTTTTGGCTCCGATGTGAATCTAGCAAAGTTCTTTTTTTCCCAAACGTGTATTTAAACATATAATATATTATACAATGTCTTAGGGACTCATTTGGATCTCCAAAAAACCCTAAAAACTCACCTCGTGCAAAAACTAAGTCCTTAAAACAAGTTTTGCCGAAATCGAGCCTTTAAAGAGCTTTTTGGGCTCCGATGTGAATCTAGCAAAGTTGTTTTGGTCCCAAACGTGTATTTAAACATATAATATATTATAATAAGTCTTAGGGACTCATTTAGAGCTCCAACACGCCTCAAAAACTCACCTCGCGCTAAAACAAAGTCATTATAACTAGTTTTACAAAAATTTAGCCTTTAAAGGGCTTTTTTTTTTTGCTCCGATGTGACTCTAGCAAAGTTGTTTTGATCCTAAATGAGTATTTGAACATATTATATATTATAATAAGTCTTAGTGACTCATTTGGAGCTCGAAAAAACCTTAAAAACTCACCTCGTGAAAAAACTAAGTCCTTATAACTAGTTTTAGCGAAATCGAGCCTTTAAAGGGCTTTTTTGGCTCCGATGTGAATCCAGCAAAGTTGATTTGTTCCCAAACGTGTTTTAAATATATAGTATATTGTATTAAGTTTCAGGGACTCATTTGGAGCTCCAAAAAACCTTAAAAACACAGCTCGCTCAAAAACTAAGTCTTTATAACTAGTTTTGCCGAAACCAAGCCAATAACGGGCTTTTTTGGCTCCGATGTAACTCTAGCAAAGTTGTTTTCATCCTAAATGAGTATTTGAACTTATTGTATATTATAATAAGCCTTAGGGAAACATTTGGAGCTCCAAAAAACATTAAAAACTCACATCGCGCAAAAAGTAAGTCCTTATAACTAGTTTTACCGTAATTGAGCCTTTAAAGGGCTTTTTGGCTCCGATGTGAATCTAGCAAAGTTGTTTTGCTCCCAAACGTTTATTTAAACAAATAATACATTATAATCAGTCTTAGGGACTCATTTGGACCTCCAAAAAACCTTAAAACTTCAGCTCGCCCAAAAACTAAGTCTTTATAACTAGTTTTGCCGAAATCGAGCGGTTAACGGGCCTTTTTGGCTCCGATGTGACTCTAGCAAAGTTGTTTTGTTCCCAAACGTGTATTTAAACATATAATATATTGTAATAAGTCTTAGGGACTCATTTGGAGCTCCAAAAACCTTAAAAACTCACCTCGCGCAAAAACTAAGTCCTTATAACTAATTTTAGCGAAATCGAGCCTTTAAAGGGCTTTTTTGGCTCCGATATGAATCTAGCAAAGTTCTTATTTTCCCAAACGTGTATTTAAACATATAATATATTATACAATGTCTTAGGGACTCATTTGGATCTCCAAAAAACCCTAAAAACTCACCTCGTGCAAAAACTAAGTCCTTAAAACAAGTTTTGCCGAAATCGAGCCTTTAAAGAGCTTTTTGGGCTCCGATGTGAATCTAGCAAAGTTGTTTTGGTCCCAAACGTGTATTTAAACATATAATATATTATAATAAGTCTTAGGGACTCATTTAGAGCTCCAACACGCCTCAAAAACTCACCTCGCGCTAAAACAAAGTCATTATAACTAGTTTTACAAAAATTTAGCCTTTAAAGGGCTTTTTTTTTTGCTCCGATGTGACTCTAGCAAAGTTGTTTTGATCCTAAATGAGTATTTGAACATATTGTATATTATAATAAGTCTTAGTGACTCATTTGGAGCTCGAAAAACCCTTAAAAACTCACCTCGTGAAAAAACTAAGTCCTTATAACTAGTTTTAGCGAAATCGAGCCTTTAAAGGGCTTTTTTGGCTCCGATGTGAATCAGCAAAGTTGATTTGTTCCCAAACGTGTTTTAAATATATAGTATATTGTATTAAGTTTCAGGGACTCATTTGGAGCTCCAAAAAACCTTAAAAACTCAGCTCGCTCAAAAACTAAGTCTTTATAACTAGTTTTGCCGAAACCAAGCCAATAACGGGCTTTTTTGGCTCCGATGTAACTCTAGCAAAGTTGTTTTGATCCTAAATGAGTATTTGAACTTATCGTATATTATAATAAGTCTTAGGGAAACATTTGGAGCTCCAAAAAACATTAAAAACTCACCTCGCGCAAAAACTAAGTCCTTATAACTAGTTTTACCGTAATCGAGCCTTTAAAGGGCTTTTTGGCTCCGATGTGAATCTAGCAAAGTTGTTTTGCTCCCAAACGTGTATTTAAACAAATAATACATTATAATCAGTCTTAGGGACTCATTTGGACCTCCAAAAAACCTTAAAACTTCAGCTCGCCTAAAAACTAAGTCTTTATAACTAGTTTTGCCGAAATCGAGCTGTTAACGGGCCTTTTTGGCTCCGATGTGACTCTAGCAAAGTTGTTTTGTTCCCAAACGTGTATTTAAACATATAATATATTGTAATAAGTCTTAGGGACTCATTTGGAGCTCCAAAAACCTTAAAAACTCACCTCGCGCAAAAACTAAGTCCTTATAACTAATTTTAGCGAAATCGAGCCTTTAAAGGGCTTTTTGGCTCCGATATGAATCTAGCAAAGTTCTTATTTTCCCAAACGTGTATTTAAACATATAATATATTATACAATGTCTTAGGGACTCATTTGGATCTCCAAAAAACCCTAAAAACTCACCTCGTGCAAAAACTAAGTCCTTAAAACAAGTTTTGCCGAAATCGAGCCTTTAAAGAGCTTTTTGGCTCCGATGTGAATCTAGCAAAGTTGTTTTGGTCCCAAACGTGTATTTAAACATATAATATATTATAATAAGTCTTAGGGACTCATTTAGAGCTCCAACACGCCTCAAAAACTCACCTCGCGCTAAAACAAAGTCATTATAACTAGTTTTACAAAAATTTAGCCTTTAAAGGGCTTTTTTTTTGCTCCGATGTGACTCTAGCAAAGTTGTTTTGATCCTAAATGAGTATTTGAACATATTGTATATTATAATAAGTCTTAGTGACTCATTTGGAGCTCGAAAAAACCTTAAAAACTCACCTCGTGAAAAAACTAAGTCCTTATAACTAGTTTTAGCGAAATCGAGCCTTTAAAGGGCTTTTTTGGCTCCGATGTGAATCTAGCAAAGTTGATTTGTTCCAAACGTGTTTTAAATATATAGTATATTGTATTAAGTTTCAGGACTCATTTGGAGCTCCAAAAAACCTTAAAAACTCAGCTCGCTCAAAAACTAAGTCTTTATAACTAGTTTTGCCGAAACCAAGCCAATAACGGGCTTTTTTTGGCTCCGATGTAACTCTAGCAAAGTTGTTTTGATCCTAAATGAGTATTTGAACTTATCGTATATTATAATAAGCCTTAGGGAAACATTTGGAGCTCCAAAAAACATTAAAAACTCACCTCGCGCAAAAACTAAGTCCTTATAACTAGTTTTACCGTAATCGAGCCTTTAAAGGGCTTTTTGGCTCCGATGTGAATCTAGCAAAGTGTTTTGCTCCCAAACGTGTATTTAACAAATAATACATTATAATCAGTCTTAGGGACTCATTTGGACCTCCAAAAAACCTTAAAAACTCAGCTCGCCAAAAACTAAGTCTTTATAACTAGTTTTGCCGAAATCGAGCGATTAACGGGCCTTTTTGGCTCCGATGTGACTCTAGCAAAGTTGTTTTGTTCCCAAACGTGTATTTAAACATATAATATATTATAATAAGTCTTAGGGACTCATTTGGAGCTCCAAAAACCTTAAAAACTCACCTCGCGCAAAAACTAAGTCCTTATAACTAGTTTTAGCGAAATCGAGCCTTTAAAGGGCTTTTTTGGCTCCGATGTGAATCTAGCAAAGTTCTTTTTTTCCAAACGTGTATTTAAACATATAATATATTATACTAAGTCTTAGGGACTCATTTGGATCTCCAAAAAACCCTAAAAACTCACCTCGTGCAAAAACTAAGTCCTTAAAACAAGTTTTGCCGAAATCGAGCCTTTAAAGGGCTTTTTGGGCTCCGATGTGAATCTAGCAAAGTTGTTTTGGTCCCAAACGTGTATTTAAACATATAATATATTATAATAAGTCTTAGGGACTCATTTAGAGCTCCAACACGCCTCAAAAACTCACCTCGCGCTAAAACAAAGTCATTATAACTAGTTTTACAAAAATTTAGCCTTTAAAGGGCTTTTTTTTTGCTCCGATGTGACTCTAGCAAAGTTGTTTTGATCCTAAATGAGTATTTGAACATATTGTATATTATAATAAGTCTTAGTGACTCATTTGGAGCTCGAAAAAACCTTAAAAACTCACCTCGCGACAAAACTAAGTCCTTATAACTAGTTTTAGCGAAATCGAGCCTTTAAAGGGCTTTTTTGGCTCCGATGTGAATCTAGCAAAGTTGTTTTGTTCCCAAACGTGTTTTAAATATATAGTATATTATAATAAGTTTTAGGGACTCATTTGGAGCTCCAAAAAACCTTAAAAACTCAGCTCGCTCAAAAACTAAGTCTTTATAACTAGTTTTGCCGAAACCGAGCCATTAACGGGCTTTTTTGGCTCCGATGTAACTCTAGCAAAGTTGTTTTGATCCTAAATGAGTATTTGAACTTATCGTATATTATAATAAGTCTTAGGGAAACATTTGGAGCTCCAAAAAACATTAAAACTCACCTCGCGCAAAAAACTAAGTCCTTATAACTAGTTTTACCGTAATCGAGCCTTTAAAGGGCTTTTTGGCTCCGATGTGAATCTAGCAAAGTTGTTTTGCTCCCAAACGTGTATTTAAACAAATAATACATTATAATCAGTCTTAGGGACTCATTTGGACCTCCAAAAAACCTTAAAAACTCAGCTCGCCAAAAACTAAGTCTTTATAACTAGTTTTGCCGAAATCGAGCGGTTAACGGGCCTTTTTGGCTCCGATGTGACTCTAGCAAAGTTGTTTTGTTCCCAAACGTGTATTTAAACATATAATATATTATAATAAGTCTTAGGGACTCATTTGGAGCTCCAAAAACCTTAAAAACTCACCTCGCGCAAAAACTAAGTCCTTATAACTAGTTTTAGCGAAATCGAGCCTTTAAAGGGCTTTTTTGGCTCCGATGTGAATCTAGCAAAGTTCTTTTTTCCCAAACGTGTATTTAAACATATAATATATTATACTAAGTCTTAGGGACTCATTTGGATCTCCAAAAAACCCTAAAAACTCACCTCGTGCAAAAACTAAGTCCTTAAAACAAGTTTTGCCGAAATCGAGCCTTTAAAGAGCTTTTGGGCTCCGATGTGAATCTAGCAAAGTTGTTTTGGTCCCAAACGTGTATTTAAACATATAATATATTATAATAAGTCTTAGGGACTCATTTAGAGCTCCAACACGCCTCAAAAACTCACCTCGCGCTAAAACAAAGTCATTATAACTAGTTTTACAAAATTTAGCCTTTAAAGGGCTTTTTTTTTGCTCCGATGTGACTCTAGCAAAGTTGTTTTGATCCTAAATGAGTATTTGAACATATTGTATATTATAATAAGTCTTAGTGACTCATTTGGAGCTCGAAAAAACCTTAAAAACTCACCTCGTGCTAAAACTAAGTCCTTATAACTAGTTTTAGCGAAATCGAGCCTTTAAAGGGCTTTTTTTGGCTCCGATGTGAATCTAGCAAAGTTGTTTTGTTCCAAACGTGTTTTAAATATATAGTATATTATATTAAGTTTTAGGGACTCATTTGGAGCTCCAAAAAAACCTTAAAAACTCAGCTCGCTCAAAAACTAAGTCTTTAGAACTAGTTTTGCCGAAACCGAGCCATTAACGGGCTTTTTTGGCTCCGATGTAACTCTAGCAAAGTTGTTTTGATCCAAATGGTATTTGAACTTTTCGTATATTATAACAAGTCTTAGGGAAACATTTGGAGCTCCAAAAAACATTAAAAACTCACCTCGCGCAAAAACTAAGTCCTTATAACTAGTTTTACCGTAATCGAGCCTTTAAAGGGCTTTTTGGCTCCGATGTGAATCTAGCAAAGTTGTTTTGCTCCCAAACGTGTATTTAAACAAATAATACATTATAATCAGTCTTAGGGACTCATTTGGAGCTCCAAAAAACCTTAAAAACTCAGCTCGCGCAAAAACTAAGTCTTTATAACTAGTTTTGCCGAAATCGAGCGATTAACGGGCCTTTTTGGCTCCGATGTGACTCTAGCAAAGTTGTTTTGTTCCCAAACGTGTATTTAAACATATAATATATTATAATAAGTCTTAGGACTCATTTGGAGCTCCAAAAACCTTAAAAACTCACCTCGCGCAAAAACTAAGTCCTTATAACTAGTTTTAGCGAAATCGAGCCTTTAAAGGGCTTTTTTGGCTCCGATGTGAATCTAGCAAAGTTCTTTTTTTCCCAAACGTGTATTTAAACATATAATATATTATACTAAGTCTTAGGGACTCATTTGGATCTCCAAAAAACCCTAAAAACTCACCTCGTGCAAAAACTAAGTCCTTAAAACAAGTTTTGCCGAAATCGAGCCTTTAAAGGGCTTTTTGGGCTCCGATGTGAATCTAGCAAAGTTGTTTTGGTCCCAAACGTGTATTTAAACATATAATATATTATAATAAGTCTTAGGGACTCATTTAGAGCTCCAACACGCCTCAAAAACTCACCTCGCGCTAAAACAAAGTCATTATAACTAGTTTTACAAAAATTAGCCTTTAAAGGGCTTTTTTTTGCTCCGATGTGACTCTAGCAAAGTTGTTTTGATCCTAAATGAGTATTTGAACATATTGTATATTATAATAAGTCTTAGTGACTCATTTGGAGCTCGAAAAAAACCTTAAAAACTCACCTCGTGAAAAAACTAAGTCCTTATAACTAGTTTTAGCGAAATCGAGCCTTTAAAGGGCTTTTTTGGCTCCGATGTGAATCTAGCAAAGTTGATTTGTTCCCAAACGTGTTTTAAATATATAGTATATTATAATAAGTTTTAGGACTCATTTGGAGCTCCAAAAAACCTTAAAAACTCAGCTCGCTCAAAAACTAAGTCTTTATAACTAGTTTTGCCGAAACCAAGCCATTAACGGGCTTTTTTGGCTCCGATGTAACTCTAGCAAAGTTGTTTTGATCCTAAATGAGTATTTGAACTTATCGTATATTATAATAAGTCTTAGGGAAACATTTGGAGCTCCAAAAAACATTAAAAACTCACCTCGCGCAAAAACTAAGTCCTTATAACTAGTTTTACCGTAATCGAGCCTTTAAAGGGCTTTTTGGCTCCGATGTGAATCTAGCAAAGTTGTTTTGCTCCCAAACGTGTATTTAAACAAATAATACATTATAATCAGTCTTAGGGACTCATTTGGACCTCCAAAAAACCTTAAAACTTCAGCTCGCCAAAAACTAAGTCTTTATAACTAGTTTTGCCGAAATCGAGCGGTTAACGGGCCTTTTTGGCTCCGATGTGACTCTAGCAAAGTTGTTTTGTTCCCAAACGTGTATTTAAACATATAATATATTGTAATAAGTCTTAGGGACTCATTTGGAGCTCCAAAAACCTTAAAAACTCACCTCGCGCAAAAACTAAGTCCTTATAACTATTTTTAGCGAAATCGAGCCTTTAAAGGGCTTTTTTGGCTCCGATATGAATCTAGCAAAGTTCTTATTTTCCCAAACGTGTATTTAAACATATAATATATTATACAATGTCTTAGGGACTCATTTGGATCTCCAAAAAACCCTAAAAACTCACCTCGTGCAAAAACTAAGTCCTTAAAACAAGTTTTGCCGAAATCGAGCCTTTAAAGAGCTTTTTGGCTCCGATGTGAATCTAGCAAAGTTGTTTTGGTCCCAAACGTGTATTTAAACATATAATATATTATAATAAGTCTTAGGGACTCATTTAGAGCTCCAACACGCCTCAAAAACTCACCTCGCGCTAAAACAAAGTCATTATAACTAGTTTTACAAAAATTTAGCCTTTTAAAGGGCTTTTTTTTTTGCTCCGATGTGACTCTAGCAAAGTTGTTTTGATCCTAAATGAGTATTTGAACATATTGTATATTATAATAAGTCTTAGTGACTCATTTGGAGCTCGAAAAAAACCTTAAAAACTCACCTCGTGAAAAAACTAAGTCCTTATAACTAGTTTTAGCGAAATCGAGCCTTTAAAGGGCTTTTTTGGCTCCGATGTGAATCTAGCAAAGTTGATTTGTTCCCAAACGTGTTTTAAATATATAGTATATTGTATTAAGTTTCAGGGACTCATTTGGAGCTCCAAAAAACCTTAAAAACTCAGCTCGCTCAAAAACTAAGTCTTTATAACTAGTTTTGCCGAAACCAAGCCATTAACGGGCTTTTTTGGCTCCGATGTAACTCTAGCAAAGTTGTTTTGATCCTAAATGAGTATTTGAACTTATCGTATATTATAATAAGTCTTAGGGAAACATTTGGAGCTCCAAAAAACATTAATAACTCACCTCGCGCAAAAACTAAGTCCTTATAACTAGTTTTACCGTAATCGAGCCTTTAAAGGGCTTTTTTGGCTCCGATGTGAATCTAGCAAAGTTGTTTTGCTCCCAAACGTGTATTTAAACAAATAATACATTATAATCAGTCTTAGGGACTCATTTGGACCTCCAAAAAACCTTAAAACTTCAGCTCGCCTAAAAACTAAGTCTTTATAACTAGTTTTGCCGAAATCGAGCGATTAACGGGCCTTTTTGGCTCCGATGTGACTCTAGCAAAGTTGTTTTGTTCCCAAACGTGTATTTAAACATATAATATATTGTAATAAGTCTTAGGGACTCATTTGGAGCTCCAAAAACCTTAAAAACTCACCTCGCGCAAAAACTAAGTCCTTATAACTAGTTTTAGCGAAATCGAGCCTTTAAAGGGCTTTTTTTGGCTCGATGTGAATCTAGCAAAGTTCTTTTTTCCCAAACGTGTATTTAAACATATAATATATTATAATATGTCTTAGGGACTCATTTGGATCTCCAAAAAAACCCTAAAAACTCACCTCGTGCAAAAACTAAGTCCTTAAAACAAGTTTTGCCGAAATCGAGCCTTTAAAGAGCTTTTTGGGCTCGATGTGAATCTAGCAAAGTTGTTTTGGTCCCAAACGTGTATTTAAACATATAATATATTATAATAAGTCTTAGGGACTCATTTAGAGCTCCAACACGCCTCAAAAACTCACCTCGCGCTAAAACAAAGTCATTATAACTAGTTTTACAAAAATTTAGCCTTTTAAAGGGCTTTTTTTTGCTCCGATGTGACTCTAGCAAAGTTGTTTTGATCCTAAATGAGTATTTGAACATATTGTATATTATAATAAGTCTTAGTGACTCATTTGGAGCTCGAAAAAACCTTAAAAACTCACCTCGTGCAAAAACTAAGTCCTTATAACTAGTTTTAGCGAAATCGAGCCTTTAAAGGGCTTTTTTGGCTCCGATGTGAATCTAGCAAAGTTGATTTGTTCCCAAACGTGTTTTAAATATATAGTATATTATAATAAGTTTTAGGACTCATTTGGAGCTCCAAAAAACCTTAAAAACTCAGCTCGCTCAAAAACGAAGTCTTTATAACTAGTTTTGCCGAAACCGAGCCATTAACGGGCTTTTTTTGGCTCCGATGTAACTCTAGCAAAGTTGTTTTGATCCTAAATGAGTATTTGAACTTATCGTATATTATAATAAGTCTTAGATAATCATTTGGAGCTCCAAAAAACATTAAAAAACTCACCTCGCGCAAAAACTAAGTCCTTATAACTAGTTTTACCGTAATCGAGCCTTTAAAGGCTTTTTGGCTCCGATGTGAATCTAGCAAAGTTGTTTTGCTCCAAACGTGTATTTAAAAAATAATACATCATAATCAGTCTTAGGGACTCATTTGGAGCTCCAAAAACCTTAAAAACTCAGCTCGCGCAAAAACTAAGTCTTTATAATTAGTTTTTGCCGAATCGAGCGATTAACAGGGCCTTTTTGGCTCCGAGGTGGACTCTAGCAAAGTTGTTTTGTTCCCAAACGTGTATTTAAACATATAATATATTATAATAAGTCTTAGGGACTCCTTTGGAGCTCCAAAAACCTTAAAAACTCACCTCGCGCAAAAACTAAGTCCTTATAACTAGTTTTAGCGAAATCGAGCCTTTAAAGGGCTTTTTTGGCTCCGATGTGAATCTAGCAAAGTTCTTATTTTCCCAAACGTGTATTTAAACATATAATATATTATACAATGTCTTAGGGACTCATTTGGATCTCCAAAAAACCCTAAAAACTCACCTCGTGCAAAAACTAAGTCCTTAAAACAAGTTTTGCCGAAATCGAGCCTTTAAAGGGCTTTTTGGCTCCGATGTGAATCTAGCAAAGTTGTTTTGGTCCCAAACGTGTATTTAAACATATAATATATTATAATAAGTCTTAGGGACTCATTTAGAGCTCCAACACGCCTCAAAAACTCACCTCGCGCTAAACAAAGTCATTATAACTAGTTTTACAAAATTTAGCCTTTAAAGGGCTTTTTTTTTTGCTCCGATGTGACTCTAGCAAAGTTGTTTTGATCCTAAATGAGTATTTGAACATATCTGTATATTATAATAAGTCTTAGTGACTCATTTGGAGCTCGAAAAAACCTAAAAACTCACCTCGCGAAAAACTAAGTCCTTATAACTAGTTTTAGCGAAATCGAGCCTTTAAAGGGCTTTTTTGGCTCGATGTGAATCTAGCAAAGTTGTTTTGTTCCCAAACGTGTTTTAAATATATAGTATATTGTATTAAGTTTTAGGGCACTCATTTGGAGCTCCAAAAAAACCTTAAAAACTCAGCTCGCTCAAAAACTAAGTCTTTATAACTAGTTTTGCCGAAACCGAGCCATTAACGGGCTTTTTTGGCTCCGATGTAACTCTAGCAAAGTTGTTTTGATCCTAAATGAGTATTTGAACTTATCGTATATTATAATAAGTCTTAGGGAAACATTTGGAGCTCCAAAAAACATTAAAAACTCACCTCGCGCAAAAACTAAGTCCTTATAACTAGTTTTACCGTAATCGAGCCTTTAAAGGGCTTTTTGGCTCCGATGTGAATCTAGCAAAGTTGTTTTGCTCCCAAACGTGTATTTAAACAAATAATACATCATAATCAGTCTTAGGGACTCATTTGGAGCTCCAAAAAACCTTAAAAACTTCAGCTCGCGCTAAAAACTAAGTCTTTATAACTAGTTTTGCCGAAATCGAGCGATTAACGGGCCTTTTTGGCTCCGATGTGACTCTAGCAAAGTTGTTTTGTTCCCAAACGTGTATTTAAACATATAATATATTATAATAAGTCTTAGGGACTCATTTGGAGCTCCAAAAACCTTAAAAACTCACCTCGGCCAAAAACTAAGTCCTTATAACTAGTTTTAGCGAAATCGAGCCTTTAAAGGGTTTTTTGGCTCCGATTGAATCTAGCAAAGTTCTTTGATTCCCAAACGTGTATTTAAACATATAATATATTATAATAAGTCTTAGGGACTCATTTGGATCTCCAAAAAACCTTAAAAACTCACCTCGTGCAAAAACTAAGTCCTTAAAACAAGTTTTGCCGAAATCGAGCCTTTAAAGGCTTTTTGGCTCCGATGTGAATCTAGCAAAGTTGGTTTGGTCCCAAACGTGTATTTAAACATATAATATATTATAATAAGTCTTAGGGACTCATTTAGAGCTCCAACACGCCTCAAAAACTCACCTCGCGCTAAATCAAAGTCATTATAACTAGTTTTTCAAAAATTTAGCCTTTAAAGGGCTTTTTTTTGCTCCGATGTGACTCTAGCAAAGTTGTTTTGATCCTAAATGAGTATTTGAACATATTGTATATTATAATAAGTCTTAGTGACTCATTTGGAGCTCGAAAAAACCTTAAAAACTCACCTCGTGCAAAAAACTAAGTCCTTATAACTAGTTTTAGCGAAATCGAGCCTTTAAAGGGCTTTTTTTGGCTCCGATGTGAATCTAGCAAAGTTGATTTGTTCCCAAACGTGTTTAAATATATAGTATATTGTATTAAGTTTTAGGACTCATTTGGAGCTCCAAAAAACCTTAAAAACTCAGCTCGCTCAAAAACTAAGTCTTTATAACTAGTTTTGCCGAAACCAAGCCATTAACGGGCTTTTTTGGCTCCGATGTAACTCTAGCAAAGTTGTTTTGATCCTAAATGAGTATTTGAACTTATCGTATATTATAATAAGTCTTAGGGAAACATTTGGAGCTCCAAAAAACATTAAAAACTCACCTCGCGCAAAAACTAAGTCCTTATAACTAGTTTTACCGTAATCGAGCCTTTAAAGGGCTTTTTGGCTCCGATGTGAATCTAGCAAAGTTGTTTTGCTCCCAAACGTGTATTTAAACAAATAATACATTATAATCAGTCTTAGGGACTCATTTGGAGCTCCAAAAAACCTTAAAAACTCAGCTCGCTCAAAAACTAAGTCTTTATAACTAGTTTTGCCGAAATCGAGCGATTAACGGGCCTTTTTGGCTCCGATGTGACTCTAGCAAAGTTGTTTTGTTCCCAAACGTGTATTTAAACATATAATATATTGTAATAAGTCTTAGGGACTCATTTGGAGCTCCAAAAACCTTAAAAACTCTCCTCGCGCAAAAACTAAGTCCTTATAACTAGTTTTAGCGAAATCGAGCCTTTAAAGGGCTTTTTTGGCTCCGATATGAATCTAGCAAAGTTCTTATTTTCCCAAACGTGTATTTAAACATATAATATATTATACAAATGTCTTAGGGACTCATTTGGATCTCCAAAAAACCCTAAAAACTCACCTCGTGCAAAAACTAAGTCCTTAAAACAAGTTTTGCCGAAATCGAGCCTTTAAAGGGCTTTTTGGGCTCCGATGTGAATCTAGCAAAGTTGTTTTGGTCCCAAACGTGTATTTAAACATATAATATATTATAATAAGTCTTAGGGACTCATTTAGAGCTCCAACACGCCTCAAAAACTCACCTCGCGCTAAAACAAAGTCATTATAACTAGTTTTACAAAAATTTAGCCTTTAAAGGGCTTTTTTTTTTGCTCCGATGTGACTCTAGCAAAGTTGTTTTGATCCTAAATGAGTATTTGAACATATTGTATATTATAATAAGTCTTAGTGACTCATTTGGAGCTCGAAAAAACCTTAAAAACTCACCTCGTGCAAAAACTAAGTCCTTATAACTAGTTTTAGCGAAATCGAGCCTTTAAAGGGCTTTTTTGGCTCCGATGTGAATCTAGCAAAGTTGATTTGTTCCCAAACGTGTTTTAAATATATAGTATATTGTATTAAGTTTTAGGGACTCATTTGGAGCTCCAAAAAACCTTAAAAACTCAGCTCGCTCAAAAACTAAGTCTTTATAACTAGTTTTGCCGAAACCAAGCCATTAACGGGCTTTTTTGGCTCCGATGTAACTCTAGCAAAGTTGTTTTGATCCTAAATGAGTATTTGAAGCTTATCGTATATTATAATAAGTCTTAGGGAAACATTTGGATCTCCAAAAAACATTAAAAACTCACCTCGCGCAAAAACTAAGTCCTTATAACTAGTTTTACCGTAATCGAGCCTTTAAAGGGCTTTTGGCTCCGATGTGAATCTAGCAAAGTTGTTTTGCTCCAAACGTGTATTTAAACAAATAATACATTATAATCAGTCTTAGGGACTCATTTGGACCTCCAAAAAACCTTAAAAACTTCAGCTCGCCTAAAACTAAGTCTTTATAACTAGTTTTGCCGAAATCGAGCTGATTAACGGGCCTTTTTGGCTCCGATGTGACTCTAGCAAAGTTGTTTTGTTCCCAACGTGTATTTAAACATATAATATATTTAATAAGTCTTAGGGACTCATTTGGAGCTCCAAAAACCTTAAAAACTCACCTCGCACAAAAACTAAGTCCTTATAACTAGTTTTAGCGAATCGAGCCTTTAAAGGGCTTTTTTTGGCTCCGATATGAATCTAGCAAAGTTCTTTTTTTCCCAAACGTGTATTTAAACATATAATATATTATACAATGTCTTAGGGACTCATTGGATCTCCAAAAAACCCTAAAAACTCACCTCGGTCAAAAACTAAGTCCTTAAAACTAAGTTTTGCCGAAATCGAGCCTTTAAAGGCTTTTTGGGCTCCGATGTGAATCTAGCAAAGTTGTTTTGGTCCCAAACGTGTATTTAAACATATAATATATTATAATAAGTCTTAGGGACTCATTTAGAGCTCCAACAAGCCTCAAAAACTCACCTCGCGCTAAAACAAAGTCATTATAACTAGTTTTACAAAATTTAGCCTTTAAAGGGCTTTTTTTTTTTGCTCCGATGTGACTCTAGCAAAGTTGTTTTGATCCTAAATGAGTATTTGAACATATTGTATATTATAATAAGTCTTAGTGACTCATTTGGAGCTCGAAAAAACCTTAAAAACTCACCTCGTGCAAAAACTAAGTCCTTATAACTAGTTTTAGCGAAATCGAGCCTTTAAAGGGCTTTTTTGGCTCCGATGTGAATCTAGCAAAGTTGATTTGTTCCCAAACGTGTTTTAAATATATAGTATATTGTATTAAGTTTTAGGACTCATTTTGAGCTCCAAAAAAACCTTAAAAACTCAGCTCGCTCAAAACTAAGTCTTTATAACTAGTTTTGCCGAAACCAGAGCCATTAACGGGCTTTTTTGGCTCCGATGTAACTCTAGCAAAGGTTGTTTTGATCCTAAATGAGTATTTGAACTTATCGTATATTATAATAAGTCCTTAGGGAAACATTTGGAGCTCCAAAAAACATTAAAAACTCACATCGCGCAAAAACTAAGTCCTTATAACTAGTTTTACCGTAATCGAGCCTTTAAAGGGCTTTTTGGCTCCGATGTGAATCTAGCAAAGTTATTTTGCTCCCAAACGTTTATTTAAACAAATAATACATTATAATCAGTCTTAGGGACTCATTTGGACCTCCAAAAAACCTTAAAACTTCAGCTTCGCCAAAAACTAAGTCTTTATAACTAGTTTTGCCGAAATCGAGCGGTTTAACGGGCCTTTTTGGCTCCGATGTGACTCTAGCAAAGTTGTTTTGTTCCCAAACGTGTATTTAAACATATAATATATTGTAATAAGTCTTAGGGACTCATTTGGAGCTCCAAAAACCTTAAAAACTCACCTCGCGCAAAAACTAAGTCCTTATAACTAGTTTTAGCGAAATCGAGCCTTTAAAGGGCTTTTTTGGCTCCGATATGAATCTAGCAAAGTTCTTATTTTCCCAAACGTGTATTTAAACATATAATATATTATACAATGTCTTAGGGACTCATTTGGATCTCCAAAAAAACCCTAAAAACTCACCTCGTGCAAAAACTAAGTCCTTAAAACAAGTTTTGCCGAAATCGAGCCTTTAAAGGCTTTTTGGGCTCCGATGTGAATCTAGCAAAGTTGTTTTGGTCCCAAACGTGTATTTAAACATATAATATATTATAATAAGTCTTAGGGACTCATTTAGAGCTCCAACACGCCTCAAAAACTCACCTCGCGCTAAAACAAAGTCATTATAACTAGTTTTTCAAAAATTTAGCCTTTAAAGGGCTTTTTTTTGGCTCCGATGTGACTCTAGCAAAGTTGTTTTTGATCCTAAATGAGTATTTGAACATATTGTATATTATAATAAGTCTTAGTGACTCATTTGGAGCTCGAAAAAACCTTAAAAACTCACCTCGTGCAAAAACTAAGTCCTTATAACTAGTTTTAGCGAAATCGAGCCTTTAAAGGGCTTTTTTGGCTCCGATGTGAATCTAGCAAAGTTGATTTGTTCCCAAACGTGTTTTAAATATATAGTATATTGTATTAAGTTTTAGGGACTCATTTGGAGCTCCAAAAAACCTTAAAAACTCAGCTCGCTCAAAAACTAAGTCTTTATAACTAGTTTTGCCGAAACCAAGCCATTAACGGGCTTTTTTGGCTCCGATGTAACTCTAGCAAAGTGTTTTGATCCTAAATGAGTATTTGAACTTATCGTATATTATAATAAGTCTTAGGGAAACATTTGGAGCTCCAAAAAACATTAAAAACTCACCTCGCGCAAAAACTAAGTCCTTATAACTAGTTTTACCGTAATCGAGCCTTTTAAAGGGCTTTTTGGCTCCGATGTGAATCTAGCAAAGTTGTTTTGCTCCCAAACGTGTATTTAAACAAATAATACATTATAATCAGTCTTAGGGACTCATTTGGACCTCCAAAAAACCTTAAAACTTCAGCTCGCCTAAAAACTAAGTCTTTATAACTAGTTTTGCCGAAATCGAGCGGTTAACGGGCCTTTTTGGCTCCGATGTGACTCTAGCAAAGTTGTTTTGTTCCCAAACGTGTATTTAAACATATAATATATTGTAATAAGTCTTAGGGACTCATTTGGAGCTCCAAAAACCTTAAAAACTCACCTCGCCAAAAACTAAGTCCTTATAACTAGTTTTAGCGAAATCGAGCCTTTAAAGGGCTTTTTTGGCTCCGATATGAATCTAGCAAAGTTCTTATTTTCCCAAACGTGTATTTAAACATATAATATATTATACAATGTCTTAGGGACTCATTTGGATCTCCAAAAAACCCTAAAAACTCACCTCGTGCAAAAACTAAGTCCTTAAAACAAGTTTTGCCGAAATCGAGCCTTTAAAGGCTTTTTGGGCTCCGATGTGAATCTAGCAAAGTTGTTTTGGTCCCAAACGTGTATTTAAACATATAATATATTATAATAAGTCGTTAGGGACTCATTTAGAGCTCCAACACGCCTCAAAAACTCACCTCGCGCTAAAACAAAGTCATTATAACTAGTTTTTTCAAAAATTTAGCCTTTAAAGGGCTTTTTTTTTGCTCCGATGTGACTCTAGCAAAGTTGTTTTGATCCTAAATGAGTATTTGAACATATTGTATATTATAATAAGTCTTAGTGACTCATTTGGAGCTCGAAAAAACCTTAAAAACTCACCTCGTGCAAAAACTAAGTCCTTATAACTAGTTTTAGCGAAATCGAGCCTTTAAAGGGCTTTTTTGGCTCCGATGTGAATCTAGCAAAGTTGATTTGTTCCCAAACGTGTTTTAAATATATAGTATATTGTATTAAGTTTTAGGGACTCATTTGGAGCTCCAAAAAACCTTAAAAACTCAGCTCGCTCAAAAACTAAGTCTTTATAACTAGTTTTGCCGAAACCAAGCCATTAACGGGCTTTTTTGGCTCCGATGTAACTCTAGCAAAGTTGTTTTGATCCTAAATGAGTATTTGAACTTATCGTATATTATAATAAGTCTTAGGGAAACATTTGGAGCTCCAAAAAACATTAAAAACTCACCTCGCGCAAAAACTAAGTCCTTATAACTAGTTTTACCGTAATCGAGCCTTTAAAGGGCTTTTTGGCTCCGATGTGAATCTAGCAAAGTTGTTTTGCTCCCAAACGTGTATTTAAACAAATAATACATTATAATCAGTCTTAGGGACTCATTTGGACCTCCAAAAAACCTTAAAACTTCAGCTCGCCCAAAAACTAAGTCTTTATAACTAGTTTTGCCGAAATCGAGCGGTTAACGGGCCTTTTTGGCTCCGATGTGACTCTAGCAAAGTTGTTTTGTTCCCATACGTGTATTTAAACATATAATATATTGTAATAAGTCTTAGGGACTCATTTGGAGCTCCAAAAACCTTAAAAACTCACCTCGCGCAAAAACTAAGTCCTTATAACTAGTTTTAGCGAAATCGAGCCTTTAAAGGGCTTTTTTGGCTCCGATATGAATCTAGCAAAGTTCTTATTTTCCCAAACGTGTATTTAAACATATAATATATTATACAATGTCTTAGGGACTCATTTGGATCTCCAAAAAACCCTAAAAACTCACCTCGTGCAAAAACTAAGTCCTTAAAACAAGTTTTGCCGAAATCGAGCCTTTAAAGGGCTTTTTGGGCTCCGATGTGAATCTAGCAAAGTTGTTTTGGTCCCAAACGTGTATTTAAACATATAATATATTATAATAAGTCGTAGGGACTCATTTAGAGCTCCAACACGCCTCAAAAACTCACCTCGCGCTAAAACAAAGTCATTATAACTAGTTTTTCAAAATTTAGCCTTTAAAGGGCTTTTTTTTTGGCTCCGATGTGACTCTAGCAAAGTTGTTTTGATCCTAAATGAGTATTTGAACATATTGTATATTATAATAAGTCTTAGTGACTCATTTGGAGCTCGAAAAAACCTTAAAAACTCACCTCGTGCAAAAACTAAGTCCTTATAACTAGTTTTAGCGAAATCGAGCCTTTAAAGGGCTTTTTTGGCTCCGATGTGAATCTAGCAAAGTTGATTTGTTCCCAAACGTGTTTTAAATATATAGTATATTGTATTAAGTTTTAGGGACTCATTTGGAGCTCCAAAAAACCTTAAAAACTCAGCTCGCTCAAAAACTAAGTCTTTATAACTAGTTTTGCCGAAACCAAGCCATTAACGGGCTTTTTTGGCTCCGATGTAACTCTAGCAAAGTTGTTTTGATCCTAAATGAGTATTTGACGTTATCGTATATTATAATAAGTCTTAGGAAACATTTGGAGCTCCAAAAAACATTAAAAACTCACATCGCGCAAAAACTAAGTCCTTATAACTAGTTTTACCGTAATCGAGCCTTTAAAGGGCTTTTTGGCTCCGATGTGAATCTAGCAAAGTTGTTTTGCTCCCAAACGTGTATTTAAACAAATAATACATTATAATCAGTCTTAGGGACTCATTTGGACCTCCAAAAAACCTTAAAACTTCAGCTCGCCCAAAAACTAAGTCTTTATAACTAGTTTTGCCGAAATCGAGCGGTTAACGGGCCTTTTTGGCTCCGATGTGACTCTAGCAAAGTTGTTTTGTTCCCATACGTGTATTTAAACATATAATATATTGTAATAAGTCTTAGGGACTCATTTGGAGCTCCAAAAACCTTAAAAACTCACCTCGCGCAAAAACTAAGTCCTTATAACTAGTTTTAGCGAAATCGAGCCTTTAAAGGGCTTTTTTGGCTCCGATATGAATCTAGCAAAGTTCTTATTTTCCCAAACGTGTATTTAAACATATAATATATTATACAATGTCTTAGGGACTCATTTGGATCTCCAAAAAACCCTAAAAACTCACCTCGTGCAAAAACTAAGTCCTTAAAACAAGTTTTGCCGAAATCGAGCCTTTAAAGGGCTTTTTGGGCTCCGATGTGAATCTAGCAAAGTTGTTTTGGTCCCAAACGTGTATTTAAACATATAATATATTATAATAAGTCTTAGGGACTCATTTAGAGCTCCAACACGCCTCAAAAACTCACCTCGCGCTAAAACAAAGTCATTATAACTAGTTTTTCAAAAATTTAGCCTTTAAAGGGCTTTTTTTTTTTGCTCCGATGTGACTCTAGCAAAGTTGTTTTGTAATCCTAAATGAGTATTTGAACATATTGTATATTATAATAAGTCTTAGTGACTCATTTGGAGCTCGAAAAAACCTTAAAAACTCACCTCGTGCAAAAACTAAGTCCTTATAACTAGTTTTAGCGAAATCGAGCCTTTAAAGGGCTTTTTTGGCTCCGATGTGAATCTAGCAAAGTTGATTTGTTCCCAAACGTGTTTTAAATATATAGTATATTGTATTAAGTTTTAGGGACTCATTTGGAGCTCCAAAAAACCTTAAAAACTCAGCTCGCTCAAAAACTAAGTCTTTATAACTAGTTTTGCCGAAACCAAGCCATTAACGGGCTTTTTTTGGCTCCGATGTAACTCTAGCAAAGTTGTTTTGATCCTAAATGAGTATTTGAACTTATCGTATATTATAATAAGTCTTACGGAAACATTTGGAGCTCCAAAAAACATTAAAAACTCACATCGCGCAAAAACTAAGTCCTTATAACTAGTTTTACCGTAATCGAGCCTTTAAAGGGCTTTTTGGCTCCGATGTGAATCTAGCAAAGTTGTTTTGCTCCCAAACGTGTATTTAAACAAATAATACATTATAATCAGTCTTAGGGACTCATTTGGACCTCCAAAAAACCTTAAAACTTCAGCTCGCCCAAAAACTAAGTCTTTATAACTAGTTTTTGCCGAAATCGAGCGGTTAACGGGCCTTTTTGGCTCCGATGTGACTCTAGCAAAGTTGTTTTGTTCCCATACGTGTATTTAAACATATAATATATTGTAATAAGTCTTAGGGACTCATTTGGAGCTCCAAAAACCTTAAAAACTCACCTCGCGCAAAAACTAAGTCCTTATAACTAGTTTTAGCGAAATCGAGCCTTTAAAGGGCTTTTTTGGCTCCGATATGAATCTAGCAAAGTTCTTATTTTCCCAAACGTGTATTTAAACATATAATATATTATACAATGTCTTAGGGACTCATTTGGATCTCCAAAAAACCCTAAAAACTCACCTCGTGAAAAAACTAAGTCCTTAAAACAAGTTTTGCCGAAATCGAGCCTTTAAAGGGCTTTTTGGGCTCCGATGTGAATCTAGCAAAGTTGTTTTGGTCCCAAACGTGTATTTAAACATATAATATATTATAATAAGTCTTAGGGACTCATTTAGAGCTCCAACACGCCTCAAAAACTCACCTCGCGCTAAAACAAAGTCATTATAACTAGTTTTTCAAAAATTTAGCCTTTAAAGGGCTTTTTTTTTGCTCCGATGTGACTCTAGCAAAGTTGTTTTGATCCTAAATGAGTATTTGAACATATTGTATATTATAATAAGTCTTAGTGACTCATTTGGAGCTCGAAAAAACCTTAAAAACTCACCTCGTGCAAAAACTAAGTCCTTATAACTAGTTTTAGCGAAATCGAGCCTTTAAAGGGCTTTTTTGGCTCCGATGTGAATCTAGCAAAGTTGATTTGTTCCCAAACGTGTTTTAAATATATAGTATATTGTATTAAGTTTTAGGGACTCATTTGGAGCTCCAAAAAACCTTAAAAACTCAGCTCGCTCAAAAACTAAGTCTTTATAACTAGTTTTGTCGAAACCAAGCCATTAACGGGCTTTTTTGGCTCCGATGTAACTCTAGCAAAGTTGTTTTGATCCTAAATGAGTATTTGACGTTATCGTATATTATAATAAGTCTTAGGAAACATTTGGAGCTCCAAAAAACATTAAAAACTCACCTCGCGCAAAAACTAAGTCCTTATAACTAGTTTTACCGTAATCGAGCCTTTAAAGGGCTTTTTGGCTCCGATGTGAATCTAGCAAAGTTGTTTTGCTCCCAAACGTGTATTTAAACAAATAATACATTATAATCAGTCTTAGGGACTCATTTGGACCTCCAAAAAACCTTAAAAACTTCAGCTCGCCAAAAACTAAGTCTTTATAACTAGTTTTGCCGAAATCGAGCGGTTAACGGGCCTTTTTGGCTCCGATGTGACTCTAGCAAAGTTGTTTTGTTCCCAAACATGTATTTAAACATATAATATATTGTAATAAGTCTTAGGGACTCATTTGGAGCTCCAAAAACCTTAAAAACTCACCTCGCGCAAAAACTAAGTCCTTATAACTATTTTAGCGAAATCGAGCCTTTAAAGGGCTTTTTGGCTCCGATATGAATCTAGCAAAGTTCTTATTTTCCCAAACGTGTATTTAAACATATAATATATTATACAATGTCTTAGGGACTCATTTGGATCTCCAAAAAACCCTAAAAACTCACCTCGTGCAAAAACTAAGTCCTTAAAACAAGTTTTGCCGAAATCGAGCCTTTAAAGAGCTTTTTGGGCTCCGATGTGAATCTAGCAAAGTTGTTTTGGTCCCAAACGTGTATTTAAACATATAATATATTATAATAAGTCTTAGGGACTCATTTAGAGCTCCAACACGCCTCAAAAACTCACCTCGCGCTAAAACAAAGTCATTATAACTAGTTTTTCAAAAATTTAGCCTTTAAAGGGCTTTTTTTTTGGCTCCGATGTGACTCTAGCAAAGTTGTTTTGATCCTAAATGAGTATTTGAACATATTGTATATTATAATAAGTCTTAGTGACTCATTTGGAGCTCGAAAAAACCTTAAAAACTCACCTCGTGCAAAAACTAAGTCCTTATAACTAGTTTTAGCGAAATCGAGCCTTTAAAGGGCTTTTTTGGCTCCGATGTGAATCTAGCAAAGTTGATTTGTTCCCAAACGTGTTTTAAATATATAGTATATTGTATTAAGTTTTAGGGACTCATTTGGAGCTCCAAAAAACCTTAAAAACTCAGCTCGCTCAAAAACTAAGTCTTTATAACTAGTTTTGCCGAAACCAGCCATTAACGGGCTTTTTTGGCTCCGATGTAACTCTAGCAAAGTTGTTTTGATCCTAAATGAGTATTTGAACTTATCGTATATTATAATAAGTCTTAGGGAAACATTTGGAGCTCCAAAAAACATTAAAAACTCACATCGCGCAAAAACTAAGTCCTTATAACTAGTTTTACCGTAATCGAGCCTTTAAAGGGCTTTTTGGCTCCGATGTGAATCTAGCAAAGTTGTTTTGCTCCCAAACGTGTATTTAAACAAATAATACATTATAATCAGTCTTAGGGACTCATTTGGACCTCCAAAAAACCTTAAAACTTCAGCTCGCCAAAAACTAAGTCTTTATAACTAGTTTTGCCGAAATCGAGCGGTTAACGGGCCTTTTTGGCTCCGATGTGACTCTAGCAAAGTTGTTTTGTTCGCAAACGTGTATTTAAACATATAATATATTGTAATAAGTCTTAGGGACTCATTTGGAGCTCCAAAAACCTTAAAAACTCACCTCGCGCAAAAACTAAGTCCTTATAACTAGTTTTAGCGAAATCGAGCCTTTAAAGGGCTTTTTTGGCTCCGATATGAATCAAGCAAAGTTCTTATTTTCCCAAACGTGTATTTAAACATATAATATATTATACAATGTCTTAGGGACTCATTTGGATCTCCAAAAAACCCTAAAAACTCACCTCGTGCAAAAACTAAGTCCTTAAAACAAGTTTTGCCGAAATCGAGCCTTTAAAGGGCTTTTTGGGCTCCGATGTGAATCTAGCAAAGTTGTTTTGGTCCCAAACGTGTATTTAAACATATAATATATTATAATAAGTCGTTAGGGACTCATTTAGAGCTCCAACACGCCTCAAAAACTCACCTCGCGCTAAAACAAAGTCATTATAACTAGTTTTTCAAAAATTTAGCCTTTAAAGGGCTTTTTTTTTGGCTCCGATGTGACTCTAGCAAAGTTGTTTTGATCCTAAATGAGTATTTGAACATATTGTATATTATAATAAGTCTTAGTGACTCATTTGGAGCTCGAAAAAACCTTAAAAACTCACCTCGTGCAAAAACTAAGTCCTTATAACTAGTTTTAGCGAAATCGAGCCTTTAAAGGGCTTTTTTGGCTCCGATGTGAATCTAGCAAAGTTGATTTGTTCCCAAACGTGTTTTAAATATATAGTATATTGTATTAAGTTTTAGGGACTCATTTGGAGCTCCAAAAAACTTAAAAACTCAGCTCGCTCAAAAACTAAGTCTTTATAACTAGTTTTGCCGAAACCAAGCCATTAACGGGCTTTTTTCGGCTCCGATGTAACTCTAGCAAAGTTGTTTTGATCCTAAATGAGTATTTGACGTATCGTATATTATAATAAGTCTTACGGAAACATTTGGAGCTCCAAAAAACATTAAAAACTCACCTCGCGCAAAAACTAAGTCCTTATAACTAGTTTTACCGTAATCGAGCCTTTAAAGGGCTTTTTGGCTCCGATGTGAATCTAGCAAAGTTGTTTTGCTCCCAAACGTGTATTTAAACAAATAATACATTATAATCAGTCTTAGGGACTCATTTGGACCTCCAAAAAACCTTAAAACTTCAGCTCGCCCAAAAACTAAGTCTTTATAACTAGTTTTGCCGAAATCGAGCGGTTAACGGGCCTTTTTGGCTCCGATGTGACTCTAGCAAAGTTGTTTTGTTCCCAAACGTGTATTTAAACATATAATATATTGTAATAAGTCTTAGGGACTCATTTGGAGCTCCAAAAACCTTAAAAACTCACCTCGCCCAAAAACTAAGTCCTTATAACTAGTTTTAGCGAAATCGAGCCTTTAAAGGGCTTTTTTGGCTCCGATATGAATCTAGCAAAGTTCTTTATTTTCCCAAACGTGTATTTAAACATATAATATATTATACAATGTCTTAGGGACTCATTTGGATCTCCAAAAAACCCTAAAAACTCACCTCGTGCAAAAACTAAGTCCTTAAAACAAGTTTTGCCGAAATCGAGCCTTTAAAGGGCTTTTTTGGGCTCCGATGTGAATCTAGCAAAGTTGTTTTGGTCCCAAACGTGTATTTAAACATATAATATATTATAATAAGTCTTAGGGACTCATTTAGAGCTCCAACACGCCTCAAAAACTCACCTCGCGCTAAAACAAAGTCATTATAACTAGTTTTTAAAAAATTTAGCCTTTAAAGGGCTTTTTTTTTTGCTCCGATGTGACTCTAGCAAAGTTGTTTTGATCCTAAATGAGTATTTGAACATATTGTATATTATAATAAGTCTTAGTGACTCATTTGGAGCTCGAAAAACCCTTAAAAACTCACCTCGTGCAAAAACTAAGTCCTTATAACTAGTTTTAGCGAAATCGAGCCTTTAAAGGGCTTTTTTGGCTCCGATGTGAATCTAGCAAAGTTGATTTGTTCCCAAACGTGTTTTAAATATATAGTATATTGTATTAAGTTTCAGGGACTCATTTTGAGCTCCAAAAAACCTTAAAAACTCAGCTCGCTCAAAAACTAAGTCTTTATAACTAGTTTTGCCGAAACCAGGCCAATAACGGGCTTTTTTGGCTCCTATGTAACTCTAGCAAAGTTGTTTTCATCCTAAATGAGTATTTGAACTTATTCGTATATTATAATAAGCCTTAGGGAAACATTTGGAGCTCCAAAAAACATTAAAAACTCACATCGCGCAAAAACTAAGTCCTTATAACTAGTTTTACCGTAATCGAGCCTTTAAAGGGCTTTTTGGCTCCGATGTGAATCTAGCAAAGTTATTTTGCTCCCAAACGTGTATTTAAACAAATAATACATTATAATCAGTCTTAGGGACTCATTTGGACCTCGAAAAAACCTTAAAACTTCAGCTCGTCCAAAAACTAAGTCTTTATAACTAGTTTTGCCGAAATCGAGCGGTTAACGGGCCTTTTTGGCTCCGATGTGACTCTAGCAAAGTTGTTTTGTTCCCAAACGTGTATTTAAACATATAATATATTGTAATAAGTCTTAGGGACTCATTTGGAGCTCCAAAAACCTTAAAAACTCACCTCGCGCAAAAACTAAGTCCTTATAACTAGTTTTAGCGAAATCGAGCCTTTAAAGGGCTTTTTTGGCTCCGATATGAATCAAGCAAAGTTCTTATTTTCCCAAACGTGTATTTAAACATATAATATATTATACAATGTCTTAGGGACTCATTTGGATCTCCAAAAAACCCTAAAAACTCACCTCGTGCAAAAACTAAGTCCTTAAAACAAGTTTTGCCGAAATCGAGCCTTTAAAGGGCTTTTTGGGCTCCGATGTGAATCTACAAAGTTGTTTTGGTCCCAAACGTGTATTTAAACATATAATATATTATAATAAGTCTTAGGGACTCATTTAGAGCTCCAACACGCCTCAAAAACTCACCTCGCGCTAAAACAAAGTCATTATAACTAGTTTTTCAAAAATTTAGCCTTTAAAGGGCTTTTTTTTGCTCCGATGTGACTCTAGCAAAGTTGTTTTGATCCTAAATGAGTATTTGAACATATTGTATATTATAATAAGTCTTAGTGACTCATTTGGAGCTCGAAAAAACCTTAAAAACTCACCTCGTGCAAAAACTAAGTCCTTATAACTAGTTTTAGCGAAATCGAGCCTTTAAAGGGCTTTTTTGGCTCCGATGTGAATCTAGCAAAGTTGATTTGTTCCCAAACGTGTTTTAAATATATAGTATATTGTATTAAGTTTTAGGACTCATTTGGAGCTCCAAAAAACCTTAAAAACTCAGCTCGCTCAAAAACTAAGTCTTTATAACTAGTTTTGCCGAAACCAAGCCATTAACGGGCTTTTTGGCTCCGATGTAACTCTAGCAAAGTTGTTTTGATCCTAAATGAGTATTTGACGTTATCGTATATTATAATAAGTCTTAGGGAAACATTTGGATCTCCAAAAAACATTAATAACTCACCTCGCATAAAACTAAGTCCTTATAACTAGTTTTACAGTAATCGAGCCTTTAAAGGGCTTTTTGGCTCCAATGTGAATCTAGCAAAGTTGTTTTGCTCCCAAACGTGTATTTAAACAAATAATACATTATAATCAGTCTTAGGGACTCATTTGGACCTCCAAAAACCTTAAAACTTCAGCTCGCCTAAAAACTAAGTCTTTATAACTAGTTTTGCCGAAATCGAGCTGTTAACGGGCCTTTTTGGCTCCGATGTGACTCTAGCAAAGTTGTTTTGTTCCCAAACATGTATTTAAACATATAATATATTGTAATAAGTCTTAGGGACTCATTTGGAGCTCCAAAAACCTTAAAAACTCACCTCGCCCAAAAACTAAGTCCTTATAACTAATTTTAGCGAAATCGAGCCTTTAAAGGGCTTTTTTGGCTCCGATATGAATCAAGCAAAGTTTTTATTTTCCCAAACGTGTATTTTAACATATAATATATTATACAATGTCTTAGGGACTCATTTGGATCTCCAAAAAACCCTAAAAACTCACCTCGTGCAAAAACTAAGTCCTTAAAACAAGTTTTGCCGAAATCGAGCCTTTAAAGCGCTTTTTGGGCTCCGATGTGAATCTACAAAGTCGTTTTGGTCCCAAACGTGTATTTAAACTTATAATATATTATAATAAGTGTTAGGGACTCATTTAGAGCTCCAACACGCCTCAAAAACTCACCTCGCGCTAAAACAAAGTCATTATAACTAGTTTTTCAAAAATTTAGCCTTTTAAAGGGCTTTTTTTTTGCTCCGATGTGACTCTAGCAAAGTTGTTTTGATCCTAAATGAGTATTTGAACATATTGTATATTATAATAAGTCTTAGTGACTCATTTGGAGCTCGAAAAAACCTTAAAAACTCACCTCGTGAAAAAACTAAGTCCTTATAACTAGTTTTAGCGAAATCGAGCCTTTAAAGGCCTTTTTTGGCTCCGATGTGAATGTACCAAAGTTGATTTGTTCCCAAACTTGTTTTAAATATATAGTATATTGTATTAAGTTTCAAGGACTCATTTGGAGCTCCAAAAAACTTTAAAAACTCAGCTCGCTCAAAAACTAAGTCTTTATAACTAGATTTGCCGAAACCAAGCCAATAACGGGCTTTTTCGGCTCCGATGTAACTCTAGCAAAGCTGTTTTGATCCTAAATGAGTATTTGACGTTATCGTATATTATAATAAGTCTTAGGGAAACATTTGGATCTCCAAAAAACATTAATAACTCACCTCGCATAAAAACTAAGTCCTTATAACTAGTTTTACAGTAATCGAGCTTTTAAAGGGCTTTTTGGCTCCGATGTGAATCTAGCAAAGTTGTTTTGCTCCCAAATGTGTATTTAAACAAATAATACATTATAATCAGTCTTAGGGACTCATTTGGACCTCCAAAAAACCTTAAAACTTCAGCTCGCCTAAAAACTAAGTCTTTATAACTAGTTTTGCCGAAATCGAACTGTTAACGGGCCTTTTTGGCTCCGATGTGACTCTAGCAAAGTTGTTTTGTTCCCAAACATGTATTTAAACATATAATATATTGTAATAAGTCTTAGGGACTCATTTGGAGCTCCAAAAACCTTAAAAACTCACCTCGCCCAAAAACTAAGTCCTTATAACTAATTTTAGCGAAATCGAGCCTTTAAAGGGCTTTTTTGGCTCCGATATGAATCAAGCAAAGTTTTTATTTTCCCAAACGTGTATTTTAACATATAATATATTATACAATGTCTTAGGGACTCATTTGGATCTCCAAAAAACCCTAAAAACTCACCTCGTGCAAAAACTAAGTCCTTAAAACAAGTTTTGCCGAAATCGAGCCTTTAAAGCGCTTTTTGGGCTCCGATGTGAATCTACAAAGTCGTTTTGGTCCCAAACGTGTATTTAAACTTATAATATATTATAATAAGTGTTAGGGACTCATTTAGAGCTCCAACACGCCTCAAAAACTCACCTCGCGCTAAAACAAAGTCATTATAACTAGTTTTTCAAAAATTTAGCCTTTTAAAGGGCTTTTTTTTTGCTCCGATGTGACTCTAGCAAAGTTGTTTTGATCCTAAATGAGTATTTGAACATATTGTATATTATAATAAGTCTTAGTGACTCATTTGGAGCTCGAAAAAACCTTAAAAACTCACCTCGTGAAAAAACTAAGTCCTTATAACTAGTTTTAGCGAAATCGAGCCTTTAAAGGGCTTTTTTGGCTCCGATGTGAATGTACCAAAGTTGATTTGTTCCCAAACTTGTTTTAAATATATAGTATATTGTATTAAGTTTCAAGGACTCATTTGGAGCTCCAAAAAACCTTAAAAACTCAGCTCGCTCAAAAACTAAGTCTTTATAACTAGATTTGCCGAAACCAAGCCAATAACGGGCTTTTTCGGCTCCGATGTAACTCTAGCAAAGCTGTTTTGATCCTAAATGAGTATTTGACGTTATCGTATATTATAATAAGTCTTAGGGAAACATTTGGATCTCCAAAAAACATTAATAACTCACCTCGCATAAAAACTAAGTCCTTATAACTAGTTTTACAGTAATCGAGCTTTTAAAGGGCTTTTTGGCTCCGATGTGAATCTAGCAAAGTTGTTTTGCTCCCAAATGTGTATTTAAACAAATAATACATTATAATCAGTCTTAGGGACTCATTTGGACCTCCAAAAAACCTTAAAACTTCAGCTCGCCTAAAAACTAAGTCTTTATAACTAGTTTTGCCGAAATCGAACTGTTAACGGGCCTTTTTGGCTCCGATGTGACTCTAGCAAAGTTGTTTTGTTCCCAAACATGTATTTAAACATATAATATATTGTAATAAGTCTTAGAGACTCATTTGGAGCTCCAAAAACCTTAAAAACTCACCTCGCCCAAAAACTAAGTCCTTATAACTAATTTTAGCGAAATCGAGCCTTTAAAGGGCTTTTTTGGCTCCGATATGAATCTATCAAAGTTCTTATTTTCCCAAACGTGTATTTAAACATATAATATATTATACAATGTCTTAGGGACTCATTTGGATCTCCAAAAAACCCTAAAAACTCACCTCGTGCAAAAACTAAGTCCTTAAAACAAGTTTTGCCGAAATCGAGCCTTTAAAGAGCTTTTTGGGCTCCGATGTGAATCTAACAAAGTTGTTTTGGTCCCAAACGTGCATTTAAACATATAATATATTATAATAAGTCTTAGGGACTCATTTAGAGCTCCAACAAGCCTCAAAAACTCACCTCGCGCTAAAACAAAATCATTATAACTAGTTTTAAAAAATTTAGCCTTTAAAGGGCTTTTTTTTTTTTTGCTCCGATGTGACTCTAGCAAAGTTGTTTTGATCCTAAATGAGTATTTGAACATATTGTATATTATAATAAGTCTTTGTGACTCATTTGGAGCTCGAAAAAACCTTAAAAACTCACCTCGTGAAAAAACTAAGTCCTTATAACTAGTTTTAGCGAAATCGAGCCTTTAAAGGGCTTTTTTGGCTCCGATGTGAATGTACCAAAGTTGATTTGTTCCCAAACTTGTTTTAAATATATAGTATATTGTATTAAGTTTCAAGGACTCATTTGGAGCTCCAAAAAACCTTAAAAACTCAGCTCGCTCAAAAACTAAGTCTTTATAACTAGATTTGCCGAAACCAAGCCAATAACGGGCTTTTTCGGCTCCGATGTAACTCTAGCAAAGCTGTTTTGATCCTAAATGAGTATTTGACGTTATCGTATATTATAATAAGTCTTAGGGAAACATTTGGATCTCCAAAAAACATTAATAACTCACCTCGCATAAAAACTAAGTCCTTATAACTAGTTTTACAGTAATCGAGCTTTTAAAGGGCTTTTTGGCTCCGATGTGAATCTAGCAAAGTTGTTTTGCTCCCAAATGTGTATTTAAACAAATAATACATTATAATCAGTCTTAGGGACTCATTTGGACCTCCAAAAAACCTTAAAACTTCAGCTCGCCTAAAAACTAAGTCTTTATAACTAGTTTTGCCGAAATCGAACTGTTAACGGGCCTTTTTGGCTCCGATGTGACTCTAGCAAAGTTGTTTTGTTCCCAAACATGTATTTAAACATATAATATATTGTAATAAGTCTTAGAGACTCATTTGGAGCTCCAAAAACCTTAAAAACTCACCTCGCCCAAAAACTAAGTCCTTATAACTAATTTTAGCGAAATCGAGCCTTTAAAGGGCTTTTTTGGCTCCGATATGAATCTATCAAAGTTCTTATTTTCCCAAACGTGTATTTAAACATATAATATATTATACAATGTCTTAGGGACTCATTTGGATCTCCAAAAAACCCTAAAAACTCACCTCGTGCAAAAACTAAGTCCTTAAAACAAGTTTTGCCGAAATCGAGCCTTTAAAGAGCTTTTTGGGCTCCGATGTGAATCTAACAAAGTTGTTTTGGTCCCAAACGTGCATTTAAACATATAATATATTATAATAAGTCTTAGGGACTCATTTAGAGCTCCAACAAGCCTCAAAAACTCACCTCGCGCTAAAACAAAATCATTATAACTAGTTTTAAAAAATTTAGCCTTTAAAGGGCTTTTTTTTTTTTTTGCTCCGATGTGACTCTAGCAAAGTTGTTTTGATCCTAAATGAGTATTTGAACATATTGTATATTATAATAAGTCTTTGTGACTCATTTGGAGCTCGAAAAAACCTTAAAAACTCACCTCGTGAAAAAACTAAGTCCTTATAACTAGTTTTAGCGAAATCGAGCCTTTAAAGGGCTTTTTTGGCTCCGATGTGAATGTACCAAAGTTGATTTGTTCCCAAACTTGTTTTAAATATATAGTATATTGTATTAAGTTTCAAGGACTCATTTGGAGCTCCAAAAAACCTTAAAAACTCAGCTCGCTCAAAAACTAAGTCTTTATAACTAGATTTGCCGAAACCAAGCCAATAACGGGCTTTTTCGGCTCCGATGTAACTCTAGCAAAGCTGTTTTGATCCTAAATGAGTATTTGACGTTATCGTATATTATAATAAGTCTTAGGGAAACATTTGGATCTCCAAAAAACATTAATAACTCACCTCGCATAAAAACTAAGTCCTTATAACTAGTTTTACAGTAATCGAGCTTTTAAAGGGCTTTTTGGCTCCGATGTGAATCTAGCAAAGTTGTTTTGCTCCCAAATGTGTATTTAAACAAATAATACATTATAATCAGTCTTAGGGACTCATTTGGACCTCCAAAAAACCTTAAAACTTCAGCTCGCCTAAAAACTAAGTCTTTATAACTAGTTTTGCCGAAATCGAACTGTTAACGGGCCTTTTTGGCTCCGATGTGACTCTAGCAAAGTTGTTTTGTTCCCAAACATGTATTTAAACATATAATATATTGTAATAAGTCTTAGAGACTCATTTGGAGCTCCAAAAACCTTAAAAACTCACCTCGCCCAAAAACTAAGTCCTTATAACTAATTTTAGCGAAATCGAGCCTTTAAAGGGCTTTTTTGGCTCCGATATGAATCTATCAAAGTTCTTATTTTCCCAAACGTGTATTTAAACATATAATATATTATACAATGTCTTAGGGACTCATTTGGATCTCCAAAAAACCCTAAAAACTCACCTCGTGCAAAAACTAAGTCCTTAAAACAAGTTTTGCCGAAATCGAGCCTTTAAAGAGCTTTTTGGGCTCCGATGTGAATCTAACAAAGTTGTTTTGGTCCCAAACGTGCATTTAAACATATAATATATTATAATAAGTCTTAGGGACTCATTTAGAGCTCCAACAAGCCTCAAAAACTCACCTCGCGCTAAAACAAAATCATTATAACTAGTTTTAAAAAATTTAGCCTTTAAAGGGCTTTTTTTTTTTGCTCCGATGTGACTCTAGCAAAGTTGTTTTGATCCTAAATGAGTATTTGAACATATTGTATATTATAATAAGTCTTTGTGACTCATTTGGAGCTCGAAAAAACCTTAAAAACTCACCTCGTGAAAAAACTAAGTCCTTATAACTAGTTTTAGCGAAATCGAGCCTTTAAAGGCCTTTTTTGGCTCCGATGTGAATCTACCAAAGTTGATTTGTTCCCAAACTTATTTTAAATATATAGTATATTGTATTAAGTTTCAAGGACTCATTTGGAGCTCAAAAAAACCTTAAAAACTCAGCTCGCTCAAAAACTAAGTCTTTATAACTAGATTTGCCGAAACCAAGCCAATAACGGGCTTTTTTGGCTCCGATGTAACTCTAGCAAAGCTGTTTTGATCCTAAATGAGTATTTGACGTTATCGTATATTATAATAAGTCTTAGGGAAACATTTGGATCTCCAAAAAACATTAATAACTCACCTCGCATAAAAACTAAGTCCTTATAACTAGTTTTACAGTAATCGAGCTTTTATAGGGCTTTTTGGCTCCGATGTGAATCTAGCAAAGTTGTTTTGCTCCCAAACGTTTATTTAAACAAATAATACATTATAATCAGTCTTAGGGACTCATTTGGACCTCGAAAAAACCTTAAAACTTCAGCTTGTCCAAAAACTAAGTCTTTATAACTAGTTTTGCCGAAATCGAGCGGTTAACGGGCCTTTTTGGCTCCGATGTGACTCTAGCAAAGTTGTTTTGTTCGCAAACGTGTATTTAAACATATAATATATTGTAATAAGTCTTAGGGACTCATTTGGAGCTCCAAAAACTTTAAAAACTCACCTCGCGCAAAAACTAAGTCCTTATAACTAATTTTAGCGAAATCGAGCCTTTAAAGGGCTTTTTTGGCTCCGATATGAATCAAGCAAAGTTCTTATTTTCCCAAACGTGTATTTAAACATATAATATATTATGCAATGTCTTAGGGACTCATTTGGATCTCCAAAAAACCCTAAAAACTCACCTCGTGCAAAAACTAAGTCCTTAAAACAAGTTTTGCCGAAATCGAGCCTTTAAAGAGCTTTTTGGGCTCCGATGTGAATCTAACAAAGTTGTTTTGGTCCCAAACGTGCATTTAAACATATAATATATTATAATAAGTCTTAGGGACTCATTTAGAGCTCCAACAAGCCTCAAAAACTCACCTCGCGCTAAAACAAAGTCATTATAACTAGTTTTAAAAAATTTAGCCTTTAAAGGGCTTTTTTTTTTTGCTCCGATGTGACTCTAGCAAAGTTGTTTTGATCCTAAATGAGTATTTGAACATATTGTATATTATAATAAGTCTTAGTGAGTCATTTGGAGCTCGAAAAAACCTTAAAAACTCACCTCGTGAAAAAACTAAGTCATTATAACTAGTTTTAGCGAAATCGAGCCTTTAAAGGGCTTTTTTGGCTCCGATGTGAATCTAGCAAAGTTGATTTGTTCCCGAACGTGTTTTAAATATATAGTATATTGTATTAAGTTTTAGGGACTCATTTGGAGCTCTAAAAAATCTTAAAAACTCAGCTCGCTCAAAAACTAAGTCTTTATAACTAGTTTTGCCGAAACCAAGCCATTAACGGGATTTTTTTGGCTCCGATGTAACTCTAGCAAAGTTGTTTTGATCCTAAATGAGTATTTGAACTTATCTTATATTATAATAAGTCTTAGGGAAACATTTGGAGCTCCAAAAAACATTAATAACTCACCTCGCGCAAAAACTAAGTCCTTATAACTAGTTTTACCGTAATCGAGCCTTTAAAGGGCTTTTTGGCTCCGATGTGAATCTAGCAAAGTTGTTTTGCTCCCAAACGTTTATTTAAACAAATAATATATTATAATCAGTCTTAGGGACTCATTTGGACCTCGAAAAAACCTTAAAACTTCAGCTTGTCCAAAAACTAAGTCTTTATAACTAGTTTTGCCGAAATCGAGCGGTTAACGGGCCTTTTTGGCTCCGAAGTGACTCTAGCAAAGTTGTTTTGTTCGCAAACGTGTATTTAAACATATAATATATTGTAATAAGTCTTAGGGACTCATTTGGAGCTCCAAAAACTTTAAAAACTCACCTCGCGCAAAAACTAAGTCCTTATAACTAATTTTAGCGAAATCGAGCCTTTAAAGGGCTTTTTTGGCTCCGATATGAATCAAGCAAAGTTCTTATTTTCCCAAACGTGTATTTAAACATATAATATATTATACAATGTCTTAGGGACTCATTTGGATCTCCAAAAAACCCTAAAAACTCACCTCGTGCAAAAACTAAGTCCTTAAAACAAGTTTTGCCGAAATCGAGCCTTTAAAGAGCTTTTTGGGCTCCGATGTGAATCTAACAAAGTTGTTTTGGTCCCAAACGTGCATTTAAACATATAATATATTATAATAAGTCTTAGGGACTCATTTAGAGCTCCAACAAGCCTCAAAAACTCACCTCGCGCTAAAACAAAGTCATTATAACTAGTTTTAAAAAATTTAGCCTTTAAAGGGCTTTTTTTTTTTGCTCCGATGTGACTCTAGCAAAGTTGTTTTGATCCTAAATGAGTATTTGAACATATTGTATATTATAATAAGTCTTAGTGACTCATTTGGAGCTCGAAAAACCCTTAAAAACTCACCTCGTGAAAAAACTAAGTCCTTATAATTAGTTTTAGCGAAATCGAGCCTTTAAAGGGCTTTTTTGGCTCAGATGTGAATCCAGCAAAGTTGATTTGTTCCCAAACGTGTTTTAAATATATAGTATATTGTATTAAGTTTCAGGGACTCATTTGGAGCTCCAAAAAACCTTAAAAACACAGGCCGCTCAAAAACTAAGTCTTTATAACTAGTTTTGCCGAAACCAAGCCAATAACGGGCTTTTTTGGCTCCTATGTAACTCTAGCAAAGTTGTTTTCATCCTAAATGAGTATTTAAACTTATTGTATATTATAATAAGCCTTAGGGAAACATTTGGAGCTCCAAAAAGCATTAAAAACTCACATCGCGCAAAAACTAAGTCCTTATAACTAGTTTTACCGTAATTGAGCCTTTAAAGGGCTTTTTGGCTCCGATGTGAATCTAGCAAAGTTGTTTTGCTCCCAAACGTTTATTTAAACAAATAATACATTATAATCAGTCTTAGGGACTCATTTGGACCTCGAAAAAACCTTAAAACTTCAGCTTGTCCAAAAACTAAGTCTTTATAACTAGTTTTGCCGAAATCGAGCGGTTAACGGGCCTTTTTGGCTCCGATGTGACTCTAGCAAAGTTCTTTTGTTCTCAAACGTGTATTTAAACATATAATATATTGTAATAAGTCTTAGAGACTCATTTGGAGCTCCAAAAACTTTAAAAACTCACCTCGCGCAAAAACTAAGTCCTTATAACTAATTTTAGCGAAATCGAGCCTTTAAAGGGCTTTTCTGGCTCCGATATGAATCAAGCAAAGTTCTTATTTTCCCAAACGTGTATTTAAACATATAATATATTATACAATGTCTTAGGGACTCATTTGGATCTCCAAAAAACCCTAAAAACTCACCTCGTGCAAAAACTAAGTCCTTAAAACAAGTTTTGCCGAAATCGAGCCTTTAAAGAGCTTTTTGGGCTCCGATGTGAATCTAACAAAGTTGTTTTGGTCCCAAACGTGCATTTAAACATATAATATATTATAATAAGTCTTAGGGACTCATTTAGAGCTCCAACAAGCCTCAAAAACTCACCTCGCGCTAAAACAAAGTCATTATAACTAGTTTTAAAAAATTTAGCCTTTAAATGGCTTTTTTTTTTTGCTCCGATGTGACTCTAGCAAAGTTGTTTTGATCCTAAATAAGTATTTGAACATATTGTATATTATAATAAGTCTTAGTGACTCATTTGGAGCTCGAAAAACCCTTAAAAACTCACCTCGTGAAAAAACTAAGTCCTTATAATTAGTTTTAGCGAAATCGAGCCTTTAAAGGGCTTTTTTGGCTCAGATGTGAATCCAGCAAAGTTGATTTGTTCCCAAACGTGTTTTAAATATATAGTATATTGTATTAAGTTTCAGGGACTCATTTGGAGCTCCAAAAAACCTTAAAAACACAGGCCGCTCAAAAACTAAGTCTTTATAACTAGTTTTGCCGAAACCAAGCCAATAACGGGCTTTTTTGGCTCCTATGTAACTCTAGCAAAGTTGTTTTCATCCTAAATGAGTATTTAAACTTATTGTATATTATAATAAGCCTTAGGGAAACATTTGGAGCTCCAAAAAGCATTAAAAACTCACATCGCGCAAAAACTAAGTCCTTATAACTAGTTTTACCGTAATTGAGCCTTTAAAGGGCTTTTTGGCTCCGATGTGAATCTAGCAAAGTTGTTTTGCTCCCAAACGTTTATTTAAACAAATAATACATTATAATCAGTCTTAGGGACTCATTTGGACCTCGAAAAAACCTTAAAACTTCAGCTTGTCCAAAAACTAAGTCTTTATAACTAGTTTTGCCGAAATCGAGCGGTTAACGGGCCTTTTTGGCTCCGATGTTACTCTAGCAAAGTTCTTTTGTTCTCAAACGTGTATTTAAACATATAATATATTGTAATAAGTCTTAGAGACTCATTTGGAGCTCCAAAAACTTTAAAAACTCACCTCGCGCAAAAACTAAGTCCTTATAACTAATTTTAGCGAAATCGAGCCTTTAAAGTGCTTTTCTGGCTCCGATATGAATCAAGCAAAGTTCTTATTTTCCCAAACGTGTATTTAAACATATAATATATTATACAATGTCTTAGGGACTCATTTGGATCTCCAAAAAACCCTAAAAACTCACCTCGTGCAAAAACTAAGTCCTTAAAACAAGTTTTGCCGAAATCGAGCCTTTAAAGAGCTTTTTGGGCTCCGATGTGAATCTAACAAAGTTGTTTTGGTCCCAAACGTGCATTTAAACATATAATATATTATAATAAGTCTTAGGGACTCATTTAGAGCTCCAACAAGCCTCAAAAACTCACCTCGCGCTAAAACAAAGTCATTATAACTAGTTTTAAAAAATTTAGCCTTTAAAGGGCTTTTTTTTTTTTGCTCCGATGTGACTCTAGCAAAGTTGTTTTGATCCTAAAGGAGTATTTGAACATATTTTATATTATAATAAGTCTTAGTGACTCATTTGGAGCTCGAAAAACCCTTAAAAACTCACCTCGTGAAAAAACTAAGTCCTTATAATTAGTTTTAGCGAAATCGAGCCTTTAAAGGGCTTTTTTGGCTCCGATCTGAATCCAGCAAAGTTGATTTGTTCCCAAACGTGTTTTAAATATATAGTATATTGTATTAAGTTTCAGGGACTCATTTGGAGCTCCAAAAAACCTTAAAAACACAGCCCGCTCAAAAACTAAGTCTTTATAACTAGTTTTGCCGAAACCAAGCCAATAACGGGCTTTTTTGGCTCCTATGTAACTCTAGCAAAGTTGTTTTCATCCTAAATGAGTATTTGAACTTATTGTATATTATAATGAGCCTTAGGGAAACATTTGGAGCTCCAAAAAACATTAAAAACTCACATCGCGCAAAAACTAAGTCCTTATAACTAGTTTTACCGTAATTGAGCCTTTAAAGGGCTTTTTGGCTCCGATGTGAATCTAGCAAAGTTGTTTTTCTCCCAAACGTTTATTTGAACAAATAATACATTATAATCAGTCTTAGGGACTCATTTGGACCTCGAAAAAACCTTAAAACTTCAGCTTGTCCAAAAACTAAGTCTTTATAACTAGTTTTGCCGAAATCGAGCGGTTAACGGGCCTTTTTGGCTCCGATGTGACTCTAGCAAAGTTGTTTTGTTCGCAAACGTGTATTTAAATATATAATATATTGTAATAAGTCTTAGGGACTCATTTGGAGCTCCAAAAACTTTAAAAACTCACCTCGCGCAAAAACTAAGTCCTTATAACTAATTTTAGCGAAATCGAGCCTTTAAAGGGCTTTGTTGGCTCCGATATGAATCAAGCAAAGTTCTTATTTTCCCAAACGTGTATTTAAACATATAATATATTATACAATGTCTTAGGGACTCATTTGGATCTCCAAAAAACCCTAAAAACTCACCTCGTGCAAAAACTAAGTCCTTAAAACAAGTTTTGCCGAAATCGAGCCTTTAAAGCGCTTTTTGGGCTCCGATGTGAATCTACAAAGTCGTTTTGGTCCCAAACGTGTATTTAAACTTATAATATATTATAATAAGTGTTAGGGACTCATTTAGAGCTCCAACAAGCCTCAAAAACTCACCTCGCGCTAAAACAAAGTCATTATAACTAGTTTTACAAAAATTTAGCCTTTTAAAAGGCTTTTTTTTTTTGCTCCGATGTGACTCTAGCAAAGTTGTTTTGATCCTAAATGAGTATTTGAATATATTGTATATTATAATAAGTCTTAGTGAGTCATTTGGAGCTCGAAAAACCTTAAAAACTCACCTCGTGAAAAAACTAAGTCATTATAACTAGTTTTAGCGAAATCGAGCCTTTAAAGGGCTTTTTTGGCTCCGATGTGAATCTAGCAAAGTTGATTTGTTCCCGAACGTGTTTTAAATATATAGTATATTGTATTAAGTTTCAGGGACTCATTTGGAGCTCCAAAAAACCTTAAAAACTCAGCTCGCTCAAAAACTAAGTCTTTATAACTAGTTTTGCCGAAACCAAGCCATTAACGGGATTTTTTTGGCTCCGATGTAACTCTAGCAAAGTTGTTTTGATCCTAAATGAGTATTTGAACTTATCTTATATTATAATAAGTCTTAGGGAAACATTTGGAGCTCCAAAAAACATTAATAACTCACCTCGCGCAAAAACTAAGTCCTTATAACTAGTTTTACCGTAATCGAGCCTTTAAAGGGCTTTTTGGCTCCGATGTGAATCTAGCAAAGTTGTTTTACTCCCAAAAGTTTATTTAAACATTACGGGTAAAAGAATAGATATCGAAACAAACAATTCTCGCGGGCCAGAATCACCAAAATAGGAGTTTGGGGCATTAGCATTAAAAAGCTTGTATCCGTAGAACATCTGTCGTAACATAGATAATGAATAAATAGGAGTTAATATTATTCCAATTGCCATTACAAAAGTAATTAGTATTTTTGGCATTAAAAGAAATTTTTGGCTAGTAAGTATTCCAAAAAATACTATCAATTCTGCAACAAAACCACTCATGCCCGGTAATGCAAGAGAGGCCATTGATAACATACTGAACGTCGTAAATATTTTTGGAAGCGTGATAGCCATTCCGCCCATTTCATCGAGATAAACGAGACGTATTCGATCATAACTTGTTCCTGCCAAGAAAAAAAGTGCAGCTCCAATAAATCCATGAGAAATTATTTGTAAAATGGCTCCGTTGAGTCCTGTATCGCTTATAGAACCAAATCCTATAATGATGAAACCCATATGAGATACGGAGGAATAAGCTATTCTTTTTTTTAAATTACGTTGACCGGGAGATGTTGAAGCTGCATAGATTATTTGAATTGTGCCGACCATCATCAACCAAGGAGAAAATATAGAATGGGCGCGGGGTAATAATTCCATATTGATCCGAACCAATCCATACGCTCCCATTTTTAATAAAATTCCGGCTAGAAGCATACAAGTACTGTAATGTGCCTCTCCATGAGTGTCTGGTAACCAAGTATGTAAGGGTATAATCGGCGATTTAACAGCAAAGGCAATAAAAAATCCAATATAGAATAGAATTTCGAGTGCTACAGGATACGATTGATTAGTTGATGTTTCAAAATTTAATGTAGGTTCATTAGAACCAGCTAAACAAATACCTAGAATTGCCATTAATAAGAAGGCGGAACTTCCTGCAGTGTACAAAATAAATTTTGTAGCTGAATACAAACGTTTCTTTCCTCCCCACATCGATATAAGTAGATAAACCGGAATTAATTCTAATTCCCACATAATGAAAAAAAGTAAAATGTCTTGAGAAGAAAATGGTCCTATTTGACCGCTATACATTGCTAACATCAGGAAATGGAATAATCGGGATTCTCGAGTAACCGGCCGAGCCGCTAAAGTAGCTAAAGTTGTTATAAACCCCGTCAGCAAAATGGGTCCTATAGAAATTCCATCTATTCCCAATCTCCAGGAAAAATCAAAAAAATCGATCCATTTATAATCCTCTGTCAATTGGATTAATGGCTCGTCCAATTGGAAATGATACCCGAATGCATAGGTTGTTAGAAGGAGTTCTATTATACATATACATAGAGTATACCATTTAATTACCTTATTTCCTCTATGAGGAAATAATAAAATTAAGGAACCCGCAAATATTGGCAAAACTACAACTATTGTTAACCAAGGAAAAAAATTCGTGGTAAAAACAAGATACACTTGGACCAGAAAAGCGCGTGCTCAAAAAAAATCTTTTTTTTGAGCACGCGCTTTTGTCGGTAAAGGTAAAAAAAGAAAATGTAGTCGTATTCAAGTCGGATTTTTTGGAACGTATCAATAAGCTAGACCCATACTTCGAGTTGTTTCATGCCACAAATAAACTCGAACACTCAAGAAATCCGTTGGACAGGCAGATTCACATCTTTTACAACCCACACAGTCCTCTGTTCTTGGAGCAGAAGCAATTTGCTTAGCTTTACACCCGTCCCAAGGTATCATTTCTAATACATCTGTGGGGCAAGCTCGGACACATTGAGTACACCCTATACACGTATCATAAATCTTTACGGAATGTGACATTGGATCTATCGATTATTTTTGTTAATAAAAGATTTTCGATCTAGTAAACGTGTAAATCACTCATATATTTAGATACCAGATCAATCAACGATTTAGATTTACCAGAATTTTTCTAATCAATCTACTTAGGGATCGACTCGTGGGAAAGAACCAAGATACTTTGATTTCTTCTATATACTTTGATTTATTCTATATTTCGCAAACATGATCATACATTATGTATAATATCCGCTAATTCAAATTTATGAATATTCTAATTTGTATAGTTTGGTTAATACTACTTAGAATTCCTATTACTTATTCAACAAATTCGATTGATTGATATGAGTTGATTTTCTGTTACGATAAATTGATGAAACAATAGCTGGTCCAATAGCTGCTTCAGCGGCTGCAATGGCTATAACAAAAATGGAGAAAATATTTCCTTTTAATTGGCGATTGTCAAAAAAATCAGCAAATGTTACTAAATTTATATTAACCGCATTCAGTATAAGTTCAAGACACATAAGAGCTCTAACCATATTTCGGCTGGTGATCAATCCATATATGCCGAGAGAAAATAAGTAGGCACTCAAAACAAGTACATGTTCGAGCATCATTAACCAACTCCTTATTAATTTCGATTCATTTAAATATAATATGAACAACAAGGCAACGCATTCAATTGACTAGTATATAAAATAAAGTATGGAACAAAGAAATATATTGGGAATAGGTCGAATAAAAGAATTTCTATTTTAGACATAAACAATTTTAAATTCTAAATTGAAGGAAAATAAATGTGATAACACAAAATAACGTTTAATTTGTTGATAATTTGATAGATTTATTATTGGCGCGCCACGGAAATTGCACCTATCAAAGCGGCTAAAAGAATTATCGAAATGAATTCAAATGGAAGAAAAAAATCTGTTGATAAATGAATTCCAATTTGTTGACTATTACTTATCAAATCGTGCTCTATAATCTGGTTTGATCTTGTAGTCCAAATAATGCCATACCATGACGTATCTGTAATAATAGTAATTAGTAAACCAAAAAGACTTGTACAAACCAGCAAAGTAACCCCATTCCCAATTGTCCAAAGATTAAAATCTTTGTAGTAGTCTGAACCATTCATAAACATCACAGCAAATATGATTAAAACATTTATAGCTCCCACGTAAATAAGGAGTTGGGAAGCAGCTACAAAATATGAATTGGATAGAATATAGAATAGAGATATAGAAACAAGAACTAATCCCAACGAAAAGGCACAATAAATTGGGTTGGTAAGTAATACTACTCCTATACCTCCTAAGATAAGACCTAATCCAGAAAGACTAAAAGAAAATCATGTATGGGTCCATGCAAATCCATTATATGTAAGATAAGAGATAGATAAATCGAAATCTTTTTCATGACCTTATTGAGAACCAGACCAGAAAAATATAGTTGATGATTCATAAGAAATTTCTACTTGCATTACCTCCTAAGAGGTATGAATTAATGTGGGTACATTTATTGGACAAATTTCATGTTTTCTCTGAATAGAGTAAGAGTAGTAAGAGTAGCTCGAATACGAAAATATCTATTTCGAAAAAACTATCCATTTCGAAATAATATCATATATATTAATTATAGCAGAGATATTAATTAATGAAATTTCAATACAAATTAAGACGTAATTCTTACCAACTAATCACCTGTTGATATTTGTAGTTATTAATTATTGAGACCAAACAAAAAGGAAAAACTCATTTCTTTAAATCAAAACTAAATCCTAGTAATTCAAAAATTTTCTTTAATCAAGGATTTACTTATTTTTTATTTGAGTCGAATTCAAAATTGTTCGAATTGTATAATCATCAATTACTGCCATTGGTAAACGACCCAGAGCAATTTGATTATAATTCAATTCGTGACGATCATAAGTAGAAAGTTCATATTCTTCAGTCATTGATAAACAATTTGTTGGACAATACTCAACACAGTTACCACAAAATATACAGATTCCGAAATCAATACTGTAATTAAGTAATCGTTTCTTTCGAATATCAGTTTCCAATTTCCAATCAACGACGGGTAGATCTATAGGACATACACGAACACATACTTCACAAGCAATACATTTATCAAATTCAAAATGGATTCGACCACGGAAACGCTCCGCGGTGATTACCTTTTCATAAGGATATTGAATAGTTATGGGTAAACGATTTACGTGGGATAAGGTAATCATGAAACTTTGACCAATGTACCTTGTAGCCCGTACTGTTTGTTGACCATAGTTCATGAACCCAGTTATCATAGAAAACATATCGTGAATATATATAATTTTATCTTTGTTTTTTTCTCTTGTTTGATCCAAGTAGGAAATATATAATATTATATTCTTTTACAGTGAAAATAGTTGAGAAGAAGTTGTTAATAATAGATTACCGAGAGAAATAGGTAAAAGAAATTTCCATCCAAGATTCAATAGCTGGTCCATTCTTATCCTAGGTAAAGTCCATCTTGTTGTGATAGAAATGAACAAGAACAAATAAGTCTTAGCTAATGTAATAAACATATCAATTGTCGGTTCAAAAACACCGTATGTTTTATTTATTTCAAAAAACTCAGAAACAAATATGTACGGAATAGATAAATTCCAACCGCCCAAATAAAGAACTGTTATAAATAATGAAGAAACTAATAGGTTTAAATAGGAAGCAACGTAAAATAAAGCAAATTTGATACCTGAGTATTCGGTTTGATAACCTGCTACTAATTCTTCTTCTGCTTCTGGTAAATCAAAAGGTAATCTTTCACATTCTGCTAGGGAAGAAATTAGAAAAAAAATAAACCCTATAGGTTGACGCCACAAATTCCACCCCCAAAAACCATATTTTGATTGTGCCTCAACTATATCAACTGTACTTGAACTATTAGATAATTATAGTCGGTGATACCATCACTGTTTCCATCGCTATTCCAGAACCGTACATGAGATTTTCACCGCATACGGCTCCTTGAGGGCCTTAAATAAATCTAAAGCGTGGGTCGGTATTATTTTATCTTGATATGTTTATAAGATGTATAAGATCAAAATTTTTTGTACGATCCCGACAATCCCGAATTAGACCAATTGAATTCTGTCTGTTTTGCTTTAATAAAAATTTATATTATTAATAATCTAAATTTTTTAATATAAATTAAAAAAATTAAAGTGCTTCTGAATTGATCTTATCCTTTGATTTAATAATTTCAGTAATCATTTTAAGTTTTCTTTGTTGAGTAATAGCTTAATTCTTCAATCAAATACTCCGTATAAAGATATCAATAACCCTTTCTTTTCACTTACGAAAAAAATTATATATAAATTCATGTATTTTATATATAAATTCATGTATTATAGTACGAATGCTATCTATATAAATAAAGAAAGGAAAGAATAAAAAATATATTTTTTATTCTTTTTTATTTTTTTACTGTAATTGTATTTCTTTCTCTTTTTTTTCGTTTCTATTCTTCTTTCTGTTTCTGCGAAGATTGGATTTACAAAATCAAAACAAAGGATTATTTCGTTTCCAATGGTTATTTATTTAATCGACGGATAGGAGCATACTCTGGATCGGAATCGTGGGGAGTACTGCCTAATCATTTCTACCAACTTAAAGCCCCAATAAATATTCTTTGTACATTATGCAGAAATATTCTTTTACATAATCTCCATTACAAATCCTTTGTGTATCTTGGTGTTTCTACTCATCCGCTCGTTTTTGTTCAATCATCTGTTAAAGGTAATCCATGTCTGATAATACATAGAAACGATAGTGAAAACTCACTCTGGTGATCTTTTTAACCCGCTTCAAGTCAGGATGACTAATTACCAAATCTTGGGGCAAACGCTTTCTTCCGCTTATGTTTATTTCCGTTCAGTTCTCTAACTCTTATACATAGAAAATGAGACTCCATTTTTTTACTGCCATTTTATCTATAAGCTGTTTTCTTTCACTCATATAACTTTCTGATTTAGTTCATCCAGCCAAATACTGAATAAAAAATGAAGATATTTTCTCAATGCATTCCGCCCTCTTACTATAAAGGAAGAAATAGAAAATAATTTTTGTCTTAACGAACCGCACGTAGAGATATTGATAACACACATAAAGTTAATGGTATTTCATAACTAATCGATTGAGCAGCAGCCCGTAGACCACCTAAAAAAGAATATTTATTATTTGACCCGTATCCTGACATAAGAAGGCCAATGGGAGAAATACTTGAAACGGCAATCCATAAAAAAAGACCAATATTGAGATCCGATAAAACAAGGCGAGAACCAAAGGGAACTACTGAATAGCTTACTAAAATGGATATGACCACTATGGATGGTCCGATACTGAATAAACGAGTATCTCCTCTAGATGGAAAGATATTTTCTTTGAAAAGAAGTTTTGTCCCATCGGCTAAAGCTTGAAGAACTCCTAAAGGGCCGGCGTATTCAGGGCCAATACGCTGTTGTATCCCTGCAGATATTTCTCTTTCTAACCATACAATTACTAGTACACCCATTGTAATTCCCAATATAAGAGTAAAAATAGGAATAAGTATCCATATAATTCCATAAGCCTCTTTTAAAAATTCCAATCTAGAAAAAGAATTGATATCTTGTACTTCTGTTCTATCAATTATCATTTCAACGATCAACTTCTCCCATAATGATATCTATGCTACCGAGTATTGTCATAATATCAGCCAATTTCATTCTTTTAACTAACTGAGGAAGAATTTGCAAATTGATAAAACCAGGCGGGCGAATTTTACACCTCCAAGGAAAAACGCTCTGATCTCCTATTAAAAAAATTCCCAATTCTCCCTTTGGGGCTTCAACTCTCACATAGAGTTCTTGTTTCGGCAATTCAAATGTGGGAGAAGGTTTTTTACTAAAAAATCGATAGTCAAAATCATTCCATTCTGAATTCTTTTCTCTATCAAAGTATCGGATTTCTAAATTTTCATACGGCCCCCCCGGAATTCCTTCTAGAGCCTGTTGAATAATTTTTATGGATTCTGTCATTTCGCCAATTCGAACTAGATAACGAGCTAATGAATCTCCTTCTTTTTGCCACTGTACTTCCCAATCAAATTCGTCGTAACACTCATAATGATCAACTTTACGGAGATCCCATTGTATTCCAGAAGCTCGCAGCATTGGCCCTGATAAACCCCAATTTTTGACTTCCTCTTTTCCAATCATGCCTACCCCTTCAACTCGTTCTAAAAAAATAGGATTTCGTGTAATAAGTTTTTGATATTCAGTAACTCCTGTTAAAAAATAATCGCAAAAATCTAAACATTTATCGATCCAGCCATAAGGTAAATCGGCCGTTACTCCTCCAATACGAAAAAAATTATGCATCATTCTCATCCCAGTGGCGGCTTCAAATAGATCATATACTAATTCTCTTTCTCTGAAAATATAGAAGAAAGGAGTCTGCGCCCCAATATCTGCCATAAAAGGACCGAGCCATAAGAGATGCGAAGCTATACGACTCAACTCCAACATAATTGTTCGGATATAGCTGGCTCTTTTAGGTACTTGGATATTTCCCAACAACTCTGGCCCATTTACGGTTATTGCTTCTGTGAACATGGTAGCTAAATAATCCCAACGTGTTACATAAGGCAGATATTGTATAATTGTTCGGTTTTCCGCAATTTTTTCCATTCCTCGATGTAAATATCCTAATATTGGTTCACAATCAATAACATCTTCACCGTCGAGAGTAACGATGAGTCGAAGAACGCCATGCATTGATGGGTGGTGGGGGCCCATATTTACTATCATGAGGTCATTTCTTGTAGCTGGTATATTCATAGGTTTTTCCTCCGTTCATTCTTTCATGAATTAGTGAAAGTTAAAATAAGTTCATTAAAATTCAAGATCTAATAAATCAAATAATTCAAAACGACTCTTCAAATTAACGCGTTTTTGAGTCCCGAATATTTAACTGATTAATTAATTGTTTATAACGTATTCTATTTTTCTTTGACAAATAAGACAGCATCCTTTGGCGTTTTCCCAAAATTTTGTGGAGGCCTCTCTTCGATAAATAGTCTTTTCTGTGCAATTTCAAATGTGACGAAAGTGTTCGTATCCTATTAGTTAGCCTTAGTATTTGAAATACAACAGACCCCTTCTTTTCTTCTTTTTCTTCGTACGAAATAACCGAGATGAATGACTTTTTTACCATGAAATTAAATCTTTTCCTCCTCCCCTCACGGCCCTTACCTTAATTAATAGATATATTTATTGATCAATAATAATAGTGCTACTCATTTTTTTTGCATACACAATAGAATAATCTTAATTTTGTTAAAAATTAGCAATTTGAAAATTGTATTCAAATAGGTAGACAAAAGGATGGTTGTCTACACTCACAAAAGATAAAAATTATACCCCTAAAATGAAAATTTCAAAATAAAATAAATGACGAATATTTTTTCATCACTTATAGATATTGATATGTCATTGAATTAGTATCATGTAGCAAAATGGAATGTAAAAAAACGTATGTGTGCTTCTTTTTGTCTTCATATACGCAATCCATCCAACACGGGAAATAAAGTAAATTCATCTGTATTTAACTTTATTTCAGTACATGGTCTGTTCATTTTTAAATTTCGGATACATATGTGTCCTTACCATACTGAAACGACTGCCATTGTTGGTATCAAACCAATAGCGATTGATACAAGCGAAATCTTCTAATCGATAATTAGGCCAAAGAAAAAACTTTAATTTAATTAGTGTATTTTTATCTCTTTTTCTTTTATTGAAAACTAGACTTGTTACCTTATTTTCATTACAAAATGTCGCATTTAGGGGCATACCATTTCTATTCATAAAACAGAAACAAATTAGAATTCTCAATTCTCGACGATGTCTAGAGGATAAAAAACTTTCAGGAACAAACAAATCATAATGATTTTTGGCTCTATTTTCAGCCATCTTTTGATGTTTTGGAATGAATTCATCAGAATTTTTATTATCAACATGGGCTTTTTCTCGGTACCTTCGATTAATTGTGTACTTACTCTTATGAACCACAGAAATACCTACAGTTTGATACATAATAAATTGTCCTTCCTTTTTTATAAACAGACGAATGGGTTCGATAAGTAATATTCCCTTTTTAAGTAATTCTGTAAGAGTTAAATTTTTCTGAATCATTAAAATATTTAGACTCAGTTCTCCCCTTTGAATAGAGGCTATAGTAACTTCTTTGGGGTTTATCAGTCTAAGTAGCAGACAATATACTTTAATGTTATTCATTGTTTTTTGATTTAAAAGATCATCCCATCTCAATTGAAAGAGCAAATATCGTTTTAGTAAGAAATCAAACCCCCTGTATATGTTTATGTTCTTCTTGTATTGTTTTTTCTTTTTTTTCATCTTTGATATCGCAGAATTTTCTTCAATATCTTTTTCGGCGTTTAAGAGAGTTGATTCAAAATCTGCTTGGAAAGCGCGTTTTTTTTCTCTTTGATTTTCTTTTTCTACTTCAAGAGATTTTTTTTCATTTGAAAAAATTGATATAAAACTATTTTTTTTTTTTTTTACAGCGGTGTTTTTAGTTTCGCTGACATTTTTGTTTACATTAAAGATAAATTTGATTGATATGTTCCATGATTTAATTTTATATGAATTAGAAAGTAGCAAAAATTCTGGGAAAAACCAAAGCTCGAAATTTGATATGGAACAACTTAGTATTTCTTCATTCATTCTCATCCAATCAAAAAGTTTTGTTTTTGTGGATGGGTTGATTTCTTGATTGTGATGAATCGTGGGATAAAAAAGACCTTTTTTGTCCATTTTATCAATTATTTTATAATAATTAGTACTAATCTTAGTATATTTATTATTGTTGGCGTCAGTATCCATATTGCTCCAAGCCCCAATATCAATTTTCTTTCTAAGATGAAAATTCAGAAATATCCAATTAAAATACTTTCTATCCGTATTTTTCTTTATATCAATAATATTAGTTTCTACTAGATAATTATTGATCGGAACACCTACTGACGTTTTAAAAAAAATTCGTTTACGTTCGTTGTAATTATATAAAAAATATTGGTTAGGATTTACTTGTAAATGTAATCCAAAAATAGAAGAATGCTTCTTATCCTTATATTTAATAAAATTATATGATAAAAGATTGTATCTATGTTGTTTTTTAACATTTTTTTTTTTTTTTTCGAAGCTAATTAATTGGTTTTTTTCATATGAAAAACGTTTGTTTAAATTTAAATGTTTATGTTGAAATATAAAGTCTATATTTTTACTTTTTTGTGGTACTAACGTAGACTGAGATAAATCATCTTGATAATACCCTTTTATCAAATTTTTACATTGATGTATTCCAAAATTTCCTAGGTTCTTATGCCTTAAGTTGGAATGTAATATTTTATGTGTTCCAATAAAATAATCCTTTATTTCAGTCTTAAGAAAAAGAGATGGTCCATTATATTGAAAGACATATCTCAATCTTAACTTATATAAATTATAAAAGTTAAAGACTGTGTTTTGTAAAAATTTGTAAAAGACATATGTTTGTGATAAATAAGATAAGTAAAAAAAAGTATGTGAGTTCTTATTACTAATATTAGAAAGTGACCCTTTTATAGTATAAATAAGCTGAGTTTTTTTTTTTTTTGTTTTATCAATTTTGTCTTGATTTGTTTCATTATTGTAAATATAGTTATTATAGGAACTGTTTTTATAAATTTTTTTTTTTGTTGATTCAAAAAAAAAAATAAAAAAAAGTTGTGCACTTTTTCTAGGAAAATTAATGATATATAAAAAGATATTTATATATATTCTTTCAATGAAAAAGTTTATAAAAAATTTTGCTTTACGAATTAGTTGAACTTTTTTTCTTTTTAATATCTGCCTAATATTTTTTGGCGATTCCAATCTTTTATCATCATAACTCATTTTGTTAAAACTAATATTTATATGTAGGCTTATAATTTTTTTTTTGTTGTCTTTTGAAATAGTTTGTATTTGATTTATGGTTGTCTGTCTTCGATCAGTTAGATCTTGTATTTTTTTTTTATTCAATGAAAAAGTTGTGAAATTCGTAGATTCAATGTTAATCGATGATTCATGAATTATCTCATTATTTCTTATCAAAGTCAAAGTTTTTTCTTTTTTGCTTTCATTCAATTCATATATTTCTATTTGTTTCGATCCAAATAATAGAATTTGGTTCATTTTTGCTAATTCTTTTATTTGTTTTTTTATAAATTTTATGTTTTTAATAAACCCTTTTTTTCTTTCTTTTGAGATATTTAGAAAAAAATTCTTTTTTTTTTAAAATTATTAGAACTCTAAAACATTTATTTTTCAATTTTATAACTTTTTTTTTGAGTTGTTTAAGAATAGGTTCAAAAAATGAACGTTGTTTTCGTGAAGAACCAAAAGGAAGTTCAGTTTCCGTTCCAAAAACTGTTAAAAAAAAAAAATCATTTTTTTGTTCTTTATTTTTCAGTGGATAGTTATAAGTTTCTCGTCGCTTAAACTTAGATTTGTGCCAAGGTTTCAGACGAAAAGGAAATAGGATCTTTATCTGAATACCGTCTCTTAACCAGTTTTTAGGAAATTCTTTGTCTGATAATTGAACGCCGTTATAGGTACATTTAACATGCATTTCTCTTTTCCAATCCCTTAAATCTTCGAACCATTCGGGAAATTGAAATAATAGTATACGACCTATATTTTTAACTATTATCAATGATGGTAATATAATATATTTTCTCAAAATTGATTGGGTTATTAATACAAGACCTCTTATTACTTGAGCAACTACAAGCCTATCCCAGGCTTCTCCTATTTCTATCCGTGCTTTCTCTCTTCTTTTTTCTTCTTCTCTTTTGTTAGCTTTTTTTTAGTACTTTCTTTTGCCCTTTTATCTGTATAATCTAGAATTTGGAATTTTGTGTTTTTCCGTTGGAAATTTTTTTTAATTGTCTCGGAAATATCAAAAGAAAAAGAAACGTCTTTGTCTATTCGGTCCAAAAAAGTGGGGGAATGTACATTTGCTTCAAAGGCTTTCCAAATAACTGTTTTACGCCTTTGGGCTCGTAGCGAGCCTGTGATTATGTCTCGCCGAAAATCTGATTGTTGTGAATAACGTATTAAATAAATGTCGTCTGTTTCATCATCATTATTATTAGGATCCTGAGGATTACTAGAGGTATCGGTGTCTTCTAGATCATAATTAAAAACTACTACACGTTTACTTTTTCTTGAACGAATCGGCGAATTTGTTTTCAAAATTTCTTCGTTTTCGTTCTCCTCTTGTTCTAAATTAAAATAGTCGATTAATTTGTATGACCATCGAGGTACTTTTTTTTTTTATTTCGTTTAGCTTAATAACTTGTTTTAGAATGTCTTTATTGTTAGGATCAGTCTGAACTATTTTCAATAGAATTTTTTTTTTTCTTTTTTGACCTTCCGGATTTATTCTTACTTGTTTATAGTCAGGAAATAAATGATTTTTTTTTAAATTAAAACTTGATGTTGCTTTTTCAGCAAATTCTTTAATTAAATTCAACAAAAACATAATTTCTTTTTTTAATGATTTTTTATCTATTCTATCAAATGCATTTTTTTTCTGTTCAAATTCGAAGTTATTAAAAATAAGAAAGAGATCTCGAATCTTCTTCCCTCCCCCCCCTTCTATGTAATTTTGTATGGAACTTTTGTCTTCGATTGAAAGCAAAAAAAAAAATTTAATTTGTGCGCGGGATGCACTATTCAAGACGGGATCATATACCTTAGGTAAGTATTCTTTTTTTGTATTATTCTTATATAATTTTAATTTACCTAATCTATTTTTTTTTTCGAGTACATTCAGGATAAGAGAATTTATATTTATATCTATAGGTTTATCTAGAGTCTTGACTCTATTTAAAAATTTTGTGTTTAGGTTTTTTCTTTTTTTTTTTTCATTATTACAATTAGTATACAATTTATCGGTGGAAAGTTTCTTTAGTGTGAACAGAGACATCTTTCTTTGTATCATTTCAAAAAAAGTTGACAAACTGGGTGGATACGAAAAAAAAATTCTTTCTTTTCCATCACTTTGACATGTATGAAAAAAATATTGTGACATTTCATTTTTTTTTAAGGTTAAAACATTTTCATATATATTGTTTTTTATATACCGAAATGGCCGATTCCAGCCTTTATATATTAATCTTATT
>JACWIL010000016.1:1067842-1080342 GCA_018132145.1 Boehmeria nivea var. tenacissima | reverse complement strand
ATGGGTTGGATTAGTAGTAGTCTGGATACAGCAAAATAATTCTATTAGATCTAATAAGTACATTAGATCTAATAAGTACCTAGTGTCAGAATTGAGAAATTTTATGGCTCGAATCTTTCGTATTCTCTTATTTATTACATGTATCTACTATTTAGGCAGAATACCGTCACCCATTCTTACTAAGATACTCAAAGAAACCTCATTTTTCCTTGGAGGTGTAAAATTCGTCCGCCTGGTTTTATCAATTTGTAAATTCTTCCTCAGTTAGTTAAGAGAATGAAATTGGCTGATATTATGACAATACTCGGTAGCATAGATATCATTATGGGAGAAGTTGATCGTTGAAATGATAATTGATAGAACAGAAGTACAAGATATCAATTCTTTTTCTAGATTGGAATTTTTAAAAGAGGCTTATGGAATTATATGGATACTTATTCCTATTTTTACTCTTATATTGGGAATTACAATGGGTGTACTAGTAATTGTATGGTTAGAAAGAGAAATATCTGCAGGGATACAACAGCGTATTGGCCCTGAATACGCCGGCCCTTTAGGAGTTCTTCAAGCTTTAGCCGATGGGACAAAACTTCTTTTCAAAGAAAATATCTTTCCATCTAGAGGAGATACTCGTTTATTCACTATCGGACCATCCATAGTGGTCATATCCATTTTAGTAAGCTATTCAGTAGTTCCCTTTGGTTCTCGCCTTGTTTTATCGGATCTCAATATTGGTCTTTTTTTACGGATTGCCGTTTCAAGTATTTCTCCCATTGGCCTTCTTATGTCAGGATACGGGTCAAATAATAAATATTCTTTTTTAGGTGGTCTACGGGCTGCTGCTCAATCGATTAGTTATGAAATACCATTAACTTTATGTGTGTTATTAATATCTCTACGTGCGGTTCGTTAAGACAAAAATTATTTTCTATTTCTTCCTTTATAGTAAGAGGGCGGAATGCATTGAGAAAATATCTTCATTTTTTATTCAGTATTTGGCTGGATGAACTAAATCAGAAAGTTATATGAGTGAAAGAAAACAACTTATAGATAAAATGGCAGTAAAAAAATGGAGTCTCATTTTCTATGTATAAGAGTTAGAGAACTGAACGGAAATAAACATAAGCGGAAGAAAGCGTTTGCCCCAAGATTTGGTAATTAGTCATCCTGACTTGAAACGGGTTAAAAAGATCACCAGAGTGAGTTTTCACTATCGTTTCTATGTATTATCAGACATGGATTACCTTTAACAGATGATTGAACAAAAACGAGCGGATGAGTAGAAACACCAAGATACACAAAGGATTTGTAATGGAGATTATGTAAAAGAATATTTCTGCATAATGTACAAAGAATATTTATTGGGGCTTTAAGTTGGTAGAAATGATTAGGCAGTACTCCCCACGATTCCGATCCAGAGTATGCTCCTATCCGTCGATTAAATAAATAACCATTGGAAACGAAATAATCCTTTGTTTTGATTTTGTAAATCCAATCTTCGCAGAAACAGAAAGAAGAATAGAAACGAAAAAAAAGAGAAAGAAATACAATTACAGTAAAAAAATAAAAAAGAATAAAAAATATATTTTTTATTCTTTCCTTTCTTTATTTATATAGATAGCATTCGTACTATAATACAAATACATGAATTTATATATAATTTTTTTCGTAAGTGAAAAGAAAGGGTTATTGATATCTTTATACGGAGTATTTGATTGAAGAATTAAGCTATTACTCAACAAAGAAAACTTAAAATGATTACTGAAATTATTAAATCAAAGGATAAGATCAATTCAGAAGCACTTTAATTTTTTTAATTTATATTAAAAAATTTAGATTATTAATAATCTAAATTTTTATTAAAGCAAAACAGACAGAATTCAATTGGTCTAATTCGGGATTGTCGGGATCGTACAAAAAATTTTGATCTTATACATCTTATAAACATAGCAAGATAAAATAATACCGACCCACGCTTTAGATTTATTTAAGGCCCTCAAGGAGCCGTATGCGGTGAAAATCTCATGTACGGTTCTGGAATAGCGATGGAAACAGTGATGGTATCACCGACTATAATTATCTAATAGTTCAAGTACAGTTGATATAGTTGAGGCACAATCAAACTATGGTTTTTGGGGGTGGAATTTGTGGCGTCAACCTATAGGGTTTATTTTTTTTCTAATTTCTTCCCTAGCAGAATGTGAAAGATTACCTTTTGATTTACCAGAAGCAGAAGAAGAATTAGTAGCAGGTTATCAAACCGAATACTCAGGTATCAAATTTGCTTTATTTTACGTTGCTTCCTATTTAAACCTATTAGTTTCTTCATTATTTATAACAGTTCTTTATTTGGGCGGTTGGAACTTATCTATTCCGTACATATTTGTTTCTGAGTTTTTTGAAATAAATAAAACATACGGTGTTTTTGAACTGACAATTGATATGTTTATTACATTAGCTAAGACTTATTTGTTCTTGTTCATTTCTATCACAACAAGATGGACTTTACCTAGGATAAGAATGGACCAGCTATTGAATCTTGGATGGAAATTTCTTTTACCTATTTCTCTCGGTAATCTATTATTAACAACTTCTTCTCAACTATTTTCACTGTAAAAGAATATAATATTATATATTTCCTACTTGGATCAAACAAAAGAAAAAAACAAAGATAAAATTATATATATTCACGATATGTTTTCTATGATAACTGGGTTCATGAACTATGGTCAACAAACAGTACGGGCTACAAGGTACATTGGTCAAAGTTTCATGATTACCTTATCCCACGTAAATCGTTTACCCATAACTATTCAATATCCTTATGAAAAGGTAATCACCGCGGAGCGTTTCTGTGGTCGAATCCATTTTGAATTTGATAAATGTATTGCTTGTGAAGTATGTGTTCGTGTATGTCCTATAGATCTACCCGTCGTTGATTTGAAATTGGAAACTGATATTCGAAAGAAACGATTACTTAATTACAGTATTGATTTCGGAATCTGTATATTTTGTGGTAACTGTGTTGAGTATTGTCCAACAAATTGTTTATCAATGACTGAAGAATATGAACTTTCTACTTATGATCGTCACGAATTGAATTATAATCAAATTGCTCTGGGTCGTTTACCAATGGCAGTAATTGATGATTATACAATTCGAACAATTTTGAATTCGACTCAAATAAAAAATAAGTAAATCCTTGATTAAAGAAAATTTTTGAATTACTAGGATTTAGTTTTGATTTAAAGAAATGAGTTTTTCCTTTTTGTTTGGTCTCAATAATTAATAACTACAAATATCAACAGGTGATTAGTTGGTAAGAATTACGTCTTAATTTGTATTGAAATTTCATTAATTAATATCTCTGCTATAATTAATATATATGATATTATTTCGAAATGGATAGTTTTTTCGAAATAGATATTTTCGTATTCGAGCTACTCTTACTACTCTTACTCTATTCAGAGAAAACATGAAATTTGTCCAATAAATGTACCCACATTAATTCATACCTCTTAGAAGGTAATGCAAGTAGAAATTTCTTATGAATCATCAACTATATTTTTCTGGTCTGGTTCTCAATAAGGTCATGAAAAAGATTTCGATTTATCTATCTCTTATCTTACATATAATGGATTTGCATGGACCCATACATGATTTTCTTTTAGTCTTTCTGGGATTAGGTCTTATCTTAGGAGGTATAGGAGTAGTATTACTTACCAACCCAATTTATTGTGCCTTTTCGTTGGGATTAGTTCTTGTTTCTATATCTCTATTCTATATTCTATCCAATTCATATTTTGTAGCTGCTTCCCAACTCCTTATTTACGTGGGAGCTATAAATGTTTTAATCATATTTGCTGTGATGTTTATGAATGGTTCAGACTACTACAAAGATTTTAATCTTTGGACAATTGGGAATGGGATTAATTTGCTGGTTTGTACAAGTATTTTTGGTTTACTAATTACTATTATTACAGATACGTCATGGTATGGCATTATTTGGACTACAAGATCAAACCAGATTATAGAGCACGATTTGATAAGTAATAGTCAACAAATTGGAATTCATTTATCAACAGATTTTTTTCTTCCATTTGAATTCATTTCGATAATTCTTTTAGCCGCTTTGATAGGTGCAATTTCCGTGGCGCGCCAATAATAAATCTATCAAATTATCAACAAATTAAACGTTATTTTGTGTTATCACATTTATTTTCCTTCAATTTAGAATTTAAAATTGTTTATGTCTAAAATAGAAATTCTTTTATTCGACCTATTCCCAATATATTTCTTTGTTCCATACTTTATTTTATATACTAGTCAATTGAATGCGTTGCCTTGTTGTTCATATTATATTTAAATGAATCGAAATTAATAAGGAGTTGGTTAATGATGCTCGAACATGTACTTGTTTTGAGTGCCTACTTATTTTCTCTCGGCATATATGGATTGATCACCAGCCGAAATATGGTTAGAGCTCTTATGTATCTTGAACTTATACTGAATGCAGTTAATATAAATTTAGTAACATTTGCTGATTTTTTTGACAATCGCCAATTGAAAGGAAATATTTTCTCCATTTTTGTTATAGCCATTGCAGCCGCTGAAGCAGCTATTGGACCAACTATTGTTTCATCAATTTATCGTAACAGAAAATCAACTCATATCAATCAATCGAATTTGTTGAATAAGTAATAGGAATTCTAAGTAGTATTAACCAAACTATACAAATTAGAATATTCATAAATTTGAATTAGCGGATATTATACATAATGTATGATCATGTTTGCGAAATATAGAATAAATCAAAGTATATAGAAGAAATCAAAGTATCTTGGTTCTTTCCCACGAGTCGATCCCTAAGTAGATTGATTAGAAAAATTCTGGTAAATCTAAATCGTTGATTGATCTGGTATCTAAATATATGAGTGATTTACACGTTTACTAGATCGAAAATCTTTTATTAACAAAAATAATCGATAGATCCAATGTCATATTCCGTAAAGATTTATGATACGTGTATAGGGTGTACTCAATGTGTCCGAGCTTGCCCCACAGATGTATTAGAAATGATACCTTGGGACGGGTGTAAAGCTAAGCAAATTGCTTCTGCTCCAAGAACAGAGGACTGTGTGGGTTGTAAGAGATGTGAATCTGCCTGTCCAACGGATTTCTTGAGTGTTCGAGTTTATTTGTGGCATGAAACAACTCGAAGTATGGGTCTAGCTTATTGATACGTTCCAAAAAATCCGACTTGAATACGACTACATTTTCTTTTTTTACCTTTACCGACAAAAGTGCGTGCTAAAAAAAAAGATTTTTTTTGAGCACGCGCTTTTTTGGTCCAAGTGTATCTTGTTTTTACCACGAATTTTTTTCCTTGGTTAACAATAGTTGTAGTTTTGCCAATATTTGCGGGTTCCTTAATTTTATTATTTCCTCATAGAGGAAATAAGGTAATTAAATGGTATACTCTATGTATATGTATAATGGAACTCCTTCTAACAAATCATTTCCAATTGGACGAGCCATTAATCCAATTGACAGAGGATTATAAATGGATCGATTTTTTTGATTTTTCCTGGAGATTGGGAATAGATGGAATTTCTATAGGACCCATTTTGCTGACGGGGTTTATAACAACTTTAGCTACTTTAGCGGCTCGGCCGGTTACTCGAGAATCCCGATTATTCTATTTCCTGATGTTAGCAATGTATAGCGGTCAAATAGGACAATTTTCTTCTCAAGACATTTTACTTTTTTTCATTATGTGGGAATTAGAATTAATTCCGGTTCATCTACTTATATCGATGTGGGGAGGAAAGAAACGTTTGTATTCAGCTACAAAATTTATTTTGTACACTGCAGGAAGTTCCGCCTTCTTATTAATGGCAATTCTAGGTATTTGTTTAGCTGGTTCTAATGAACCTACATTAAATTTTGAAACATCAACTAATCAATCGTATCCTGTAGCACTCGAAATTCTATTCTATATTGGATTTTTTATTGCCTTTGCTGTTAAATCGCCGATTATACCCTTACATACTTGGTTACCAGACACTCATGGAGAGGCACATTACAGTACTTGTATGCTTCTAGCCGGAATTTTATTAAAAATGGGAGCGTATGGATTGGTTCGGATCAATATGGAATTATTACCCCGCGCCCATTCTATATTTTCTCCTTGGTTGATGATGGTCGGCACAATTCAAATAATCTATGCAGCTTCAACATCTCCCGGTCAACGTAATTTAAAAAAAAAAGAATAGCTTATTCCTCCGTATCTCATATGGGTTTCATCATTATAGGATTTGGTTCTATAAGCGATACAGGACTCAACGGAGCCATTTTACAAATAATTTCTCATGGATTTATTGGAGCTGCACTTTTTTTCTTGGCAGGAACAAGTTATGATCGAATACGTCTCGTTTATCTTGATGAAATGGGCGGAATGGCTATCACGCTTCCAAAAATATTTACGACTTTCAGTATGTTATCAATGGCCTCTCTTGCATTACCGGGCATGAGTGGTTTTGTTGCAGAATTGATAGTATTTTTTGGAATACTTACTAGCCAAAAATTTCTTTTAATGCCAAAAATACTAATTACTTTTGTAATGGCAATTGGAATAATATTAACTCCTATTTATTCATTATCTATGTTACGACAGATGTTCTACGGATACAAGCTTTTTAATGCTAATGCCCCAAACTCCTATTTTGGTGATTCTGGCCCGCGAGAATTGTTTGTTTCGATATCTATTCTTTTACCCGTAATATCCATTGGTATTTATCCAGATTTCGTTTTCTCACTATCAGTTGACAAAGTCGAAGCCCTTCTATCTAATTATTTTTATCCATAGTTTTCGTGAGTAAACCAAAAAATCAAACAAAAATCCTATTATTTTTAAAATTGTTTGTTCGAAAATGAAAAATAAGTCCTTTTTATTCTCTGAAATTTTAGAAAAAAAGTTATAATTATATTATAACCGGGTATGTCATCAAGCGAGAACCTTTTGAATCAAGTAATGGGAATGAAGCAAATCAAAACAAAAGGTTCTCGCTTGATTTTGATTACACGAAGTTTTCTTATATACACTTATACTGTCCTATGTTTATTTTCTAGTTTTCAAGTACTTTTCTTTCTTAAATTCAATTAGATGTTAATGTAAATGAACCATAACTATGCAAACCTATTCCTAATAAATTAACCCCAAAGTAGCACATCCAAATTATAACAAAGCCCATCGAGGCCACAATTGCAGAATTTACACTTTCCAATTTTTTTTTTGTTCGAGTATGTAAATAAATTACAAATACGATCCAAGTAATAAATGCCCAAGTCTCCTTTGGATCCCAATTCCAATATGATTCCCATGCTTCATTAGCCCATACTGCTCCCGAAAGAATACCTATCGTTAAAAAGATAAAGCCTAAACTAATAATACGATAACTCCAAAGATCCAATTGTTGAATCAATTGAAACCTATAATAATTCCTAGAAGAAAGAAAAGAAGTGTTTATGAAACGATTATTTTTTTCTATTATGTATTGACTCTCGCCCAGCGAAAATGGCTCATTTTTGTTTTTAGTAAAAATCCTTATGAAATTTTGAAATGAAATGACTAGAAGAACTAGTGATAATAATGATCCACATAAGAGAGCTGCATAGCTCAACACCATCATACTTACGTGCATCATTAACCAATGGGATTGGAGAGCGGGTACTAATATTTCGGATCGATTCATTTTAGTTAAAAGACCCGAAGTAGCAAAACCTTGGGTAAAAATAGCACTTGGTGCGGTTATTTCGTTTAAATAGTTTTTTTTTTTTTAAAACGGAATCATATGAATACTGGATAAACTCCATGAAAGAAAGATTAATGATTCATATAAATTACTTAATGGTAAATGTTGTAAATAAATCCAACGAGTAACTAAATAATCCTGTTATACAGGAAAAAGTCGCCATCATCCCCTTGTCTGACGAATCATATAATCCTACGATTTCATTTACTAATAAGGTTAGCAAATAAATTGTAATTAGAATTGAAACGACTGAAAAGGATATATGTGTTAATATATGCTGTAAAATTGAAAAGATCATAAAATTTTTTTAAATAAAAAAAAGTGAATTGAATTCAGTATAGGACTTACTCTTTTAGAAGAGGCCATGCCGCCACTCGGACTCGAACCGAGATGCTCTAGCACTGCTTCCTAAGAGCAGCGTGTCTACCGATTTCACCATAGCGGCTTGTTCGAAATCATAATAACCTTTTTATATTCAATTGTTGAGAGTGAAGTAATCAATTCAATATAAATTTATATATTTTTGATTGATCCTCCGGTTGAAACATAGGACCCAAACAGGGCGTATTCGTCCTATAATCACTTAAAAAAAGTAAAAGGATTTTTTTTTTATTGGGTTAAACCGAAAGTAAAGTTATGCTCTAAAATTTAGACAATAAAAGCTAAATTTTTTTTATTATCGAATCGATGGGGATTTTTATTTTCCCCATCATAAAAACGATAAAGTATAAGAAAACGATAAAGTATAAGGTTAAATCTTGTTTTGTTCTTGCATTTATTCTTTATTTGAAAAAAAAAAATGAAAAAAAAAAGTATAACATTTTAATTTAAATTAAGTATACACAAGAATTGTTTTTTATTATAAATATAAAAACGAAACAAATAAAATTTACGATTGCTATTGATCGGGTCAAAACAAAACATTAGAGAAATTATAAAATATAAAATTTTATTTATATTTAGATATTTTTTTTTTCATTTTATATATATTTATATTAACCTATATAAATATATAAAAATTAACTTAATATTATTCTTAATATTATTTTAAAATTTTTTTAGTATTTTTTTTTTAATTAATAAGCATATAACTAAAATAGAAAATATTTTTTTTATAATACGATTTTTAAAAATTTTTTTTAACTTGTAATATAAAATAAAACTTATAAAGAAATTAGAAACAAATTCGACTGACTGCTTTTCAAATCAAAATAACTCAGATTATTCCAATCTTTGATTATTTATTTGTTGCATAAAAAAAACTTTTTGAATTCCTTGTAGAAAGAGATTTACCTAACGAAAAGGCTTTCAATGCTGCCCAATATACTTTCTTTTTCTAAATATTTTTACGAATACGTTTTTTTGAGATAGAAGTACGTTTTTTCGGAACTGCCATTAAAAAATTATAATAAGTTTTTAGTTTCTATAGTTGGATGTCAAAGACATCTATTATCTAGTGTTCAAAATAAATTGTTCTTTATTATCCAGCTATCTATCTATCTATTTATTTTCTAGATTGTACTCCTTTCATAAAAATATGAATATAGAAAAATAAAATTCGCGTAACGTAAGTAGACTATAAATATAGTACTGGGAACAAAAAATATTTATATTTTATATTATAAATAATATAAAATATAAATAAAAAACAATTTTTTTCTATTCTAGACAATATCGAATAATTCATATTTATTTTATTATTTCTCTTATATCCTCATTCAAATCCATATCTATAAAATTCGCTATGCCATAAAAATCTAATTGATTAAATTTGATCTGATAATAAAAAAAATACAAAAAAAGGACTGTGTACCCTTCTTTAATGTTCCTGTATAGCTTATTTTTGTAGCGTTACATTCATTTAGACTGGTAATAAAATGGGGCTAAAATACATACTAAAAAATATCGAAAGTTTTAATAAACCAACCCCTATACCTTTACCTTATTAATTTTTTAATTTAATTGGCCAGGCTCACAAAAAAAAGTACATCTAATTTTAAAAGTGCCAATATAAATCGTTTTCTAAAAGCTATATATATATATATATATATATTTTTATTTTGAATTATAAATTCCTCCTTTTAATTTTAGGTAAAATCAAGTCTTGGATGTCATATTTTGAAGATCATAGTCTTTACTAAAAAAAGGAAATGTCTTTTATTGTAATAAAATACAACTAACTCAAGCTCTAAAAATAAATCGGTTAATGATTATGAATCCTCTAACTACAATAAATAACCTTTCTGGGAAAAATTATAGTTTTTTGGGATTCAGATCAAATACTTGTTTTCGTGTAATTATTTACCTTTTCTCTATAGATATAGAAATTGTTGTAATATTTAATAACACGTAATACTAATTAAGATGAAAATGGAAATTTTAATTTTTTTCATTGAATTTTACAAAAAAAGTACAAAGTACTAGGTTTCTTTTTTATTTTTCAATAGTAATTTGTTCATATCATTTGAACAATTTTAATCTCGTGATTTGATGAAATTTTTAAAATAGTTAAAAAGGATTCAAAAAAATTAAGGCTAGAAAATTTTTTAGTAATTTTTTATTTTATTAACCGATCCTTTTCATTTCAAAAAAAACAAAAATAAGAGCCGGTAAATCAGAAACAATTAATTAAGATAAAACTAAAAAGATTTTTATGGAATATACATATCAATATTCATGGATTTTACCTTTTATTCCCCTTCCAGTTCCTATTTCAGCTCTTGTACATGCCGCTACTATGGTAGCGGCAGGAATTTTTCTTGTTGCCCGGCTTCTCCCGCTTTAATAGTTTTACCTTACATAATGAATCTAATAGCTTTGATCGGTATAATAACCTTACTTTTAGGGGCCACTTTAGCTCTTGCTCAAAAAGATATTAAGAGAGGTTTAGCTTATTCTACAATGTCTCAATTGGGTTATATAATATTGGCTCTAGGTATGGGTTCTTATCGAGCTGCTTTGTTTCATTTGATTACTCATGCTTATTCTAAAGCATTGTTGTTTTTAGGATCTGGATCTATTATTCATTCAATGGAAACTATTGTTGGCTATTCTCCAGATAAAAGCCAGAATCTGGCTCTTATGGGAGGTTTAAGAAAACATGTACCGATTACAAAAACATCTTTTTTAGTAGGTACACTTTCTCTTTGTGGTATTCCACCTCTTGGATGTTTTTGGTCCAAAGATGAAATTCTTAATGATAGTTGGCTCTATTCGCCGATTTTTTCAATAATAGCTTTTGCCACCGCAGGATTAACTGCATTTTATATGTTTCGGATCTATTTACTTACTTTTGAAGGGCATTTAAATGTTTATTTTCAAACTTACAGTGGAAAAAAAAAAGCTCGGTTTATTCAATATCTTTATGGGGTAGAGAGGCGCAAAGGGTGATTAAATATAATTTTTGCTTATTTACTTTATTAAAAAGGAATAATGGTGAAAGGATTCTTTTTTTTTTTTCAAAAAAAAAAATATCGCATTAATTGTAATGTTAATTGTAATGTAAGAAGTATGACGGTGCCTTTCTTTACTATTCCTAATTTCGAAACTAAGAATTTTTTTTCGTATCCCCATGAGCCGGACAATACGATGCTATTTCCTATGCTTATATTAGGTCTATTTACTTTATTCATTGGAGTTATAGGAATTCCTTTCTTCAATCAAGAAGGAATGCAGTTGGATATACTATCCAAAGTGTTAATTCCGTCTATAAACCTTTTACATCAAACTAAAAAAAATGGATGGACTGGGATTGGTATGAATTTCTAACAAATGCGACTTTTTCAGTCAGTATAGCTTCTTTTGGAATCCTGAAAGCATCCTTTTTCTATAAGCCTCTTTATTCATCTTTACAAAATTTGAATTTCTTTAATTCATTTGTTAAAAGTATTCCTAAAAAACTTAAATTTATTAGAGAAAAAATAATATCTGAAATATATGCTTGGTCATATAATTGTGGTTATATCGATTTTTTTTATACAACCTTCTTAACTCAAGGTATAAGATTATTTTCTGAAAAAATAATTTTTTTGGATAGACGAATAATTGATGGAATTACAAATAGGTTCGGTATTGCGGGTTTTTTCGTAGGAGAGGGTATTAAATATGTAGGGGGCGGTCGAATCTCTTCCTATCTATAAGTGTATATATTTTATATATTAATCTTTTTATTAATGGTGGTTTTTCATTTTGAAAGCGGAGGACATCTTTTTTTTCTTTAAATATTTCTAACTTCGAATTTTCTTTATTCCGATCCACATCCAGATAATAAGTTTCATAAACGGGTCTATTTTTATATTGTGTCTCGAATTCATCTTTTGTTTTTTCCTTTCCATTCACTCGTATCTCTTCCGTTTCATCGATTTTGTCCGGATCCTCCTTTTCTTCCGAAAAAAGGGAAGAAGAAGGATCTTCTTCGGTGGATCCCTCTTGTTCCTATTTAGTCCCCTTCGTTTCTGAAGTTGTTTCTCCATCTGTTTCTTCCTCACTTTCCCCCCTTTCTGAGGTTTCTTTGAGTATCTTAGTAAGAATGGGTGACGGTATTCTGCCTAAATAGTAGACACAGGTAATAAATAAGAGAATACGAAAGATTCGAGCCATAAAATTTCTCAATTCTGACACTAGGTACTTATTAGATCTAATGTACTTATTAGATCTAATAGAATTATTTTGCTGTATCCAGACTAC
>JACWIL010000016.1:990651-1062342 GCA_018132145.1 Boehmeria nivea var. tenacissima | reverse complement strand
GCTCGATTACGGTAAAACTAGTTATAAGCACTTAGTTTTTCGCGAGGTGACTTTTTAATTTTTTTGGAGGCTCCAAATGAGTCCCTAAGACTTATTATATTATATTATATGTTTAAATACACGTTTGGGAACAAAACAACTTTGCTAGAGTCACATCGGAGGCAAAAAGGCGTTAATCGCTCGATTTAGGAAAACTAGTTATAAAGACTTAGTTTTTGCGAGAGCTGAGTTTTAAAGTTTTTTGGAGCTCCAAATGAGTCCCTAAGACTGATTATAATGTATTATTTGTTTAAATACACGTTTGGGAGCAAAACAACTTTGCTAGATTCACATGGAACCAAGGCCCTTTAAAGGCTCGAGGACGGTAAAGCTAGTTATAAGCACTTAGTTTTTCGCGAGGTGAGTTTTTAATTTTTGGAGCTCCAAATGAGTCCCTAAGACTTATTATAATATATTATATGTTTAAATACACGTTTGGGAACAAAACAACTTTGCTGGGAGTCACATCGGCGAAAAAGGCCAGTTTCATGGGTTGAATGCAAAACTAGTTATAAAGACTAGTTTGCGAGCTGATTTTTTGAGGTTTTTCAGCTCCAAATGAGTCCCTAAGACTGATTATAATGTATTATTTGTTTAAATACACGTTTGGGAGCAAAACAACTTTCTGGATCGCCTGAGCCAAAGAGGCCCTTTAAGGGCGGCACGATTACAGTAACTAGTTATAAGCACTTAGTTTTTTGGCCAGGAGTTTTTAAGGTTTTTGGAGCTCCAAATGAGTCCCTAAGACTTATTATAATATATTATATGTTTAAATACACGTTTGGGAACAAAACAACTTTGCTAGAGTCACATCGGCAAAAAGGCCCGTTAATCGCTCGATTTCGTCAAAACTAGTTATAAAGACTTAGTTTTTGCGCGAGCTGAGTTTTTAAGGTTTTTCTGGAGCTCCAAATGAGTCCCTAAGACTGATTATAATGTATTATTTGTTTGAATACACGTTTGGGAGCAAAACAACTTTGCTAGATTCACAGAGCCAAAAGGCCCTTTAAAGGCACGATTACGGTAAAACTAGTTATAAGCACTTAGTTTTTTCGCGAGGTGAGTTTTTAAGGTTTTGGAGCTCCAAATGAGTCCCTAAGACTTATTATAATATATTATATGTTTAAATACACGTTTGGGAACAAAACAACTTTGCTAGAGTCACATGACCAAAAAGGCCGTTAATCGTGGATTTCGACAAAACTAGTTATAAAGACTTAGTTTTTGCGCGAGCTGAGTTTTTAAGGTTTTTTGAGCTCCAAATGAGTCCCTAAGACTGATTATAATGTATTATTTTGTTTAAATACACGTTTGGGAGCAAAACAACTTTGCTAGATTCACATCGGAGCCAAAAGGCCCTTTAAAGGCTCGATACGGTAAAACTAGTTATAAGCACTTAGTTTTTCGCGAGGTGAGTTTTTAAGTTTTTGGAGCTCCAAATGAGTCCCTAAGACTTATTATAATATATTATATGTTTAAATACACGTTTGGGAACAAAACAACTTTGCTAGAGTCACATCGAGCCAAAAAGGCCGAGTTAATCGCTCGATTTCGGCGAAACTAGTTATAAAGACTTAGTTTTTACGCGAGCTGAGTTTTTAAGGTTTTTTTGGAGCTCCAAATGAGTCCCTAAGACTGATTATAATGTATTATTTGTTTGAATACACGTTTGGGAGCAAAACAACTTTGCTAGATTCACATCGGAGCCAAAAGGCCCTTTAAAGGCTCGATTACGGTAAAACTAGTTATAAGCACTTAGATTTTTGCACGAGGTGAGTTTTTAAGGTTTTTGGAGCTCCAAATGAGTCCCTAAGACTTATTATATTATATTATATGTTTAAATACACGTTTGGGAACAAAACAACTTTGCTAGAGTCACATCGGAGCCAAAAAAGGCCCGTTAATCGCTCGATTTGGCAAAACTAGTTATAAAGACTTAGTTTTTGCGCGAGCTGAGTTTTTAAGGTTTTTTTGGAGCTCCAAATGAGTCCCTAAGACTGATTATAATGTATTATTTGTTTAAATACACGTTTGGGAGCAAAACAACTTTGCTAGATTCACACGACCAAAAGGCCCTTTAAAGGCTCGATTACGGTAAAACTAGTTATAAGCACTTAGTTTTTTGCGAGTTGAGTTTTTAAGGTTTTGGAGCTCCAAATGAGTCCCTAAGACTTATTATAATATATTATATGTTTAAATACACGTTTGGGAACAAAACAACTTTGCTAGAGTCACGCCAGGCAAAAAGGCCCGTTAATCGCTCGATTTCGGCAAAACTAGTTATAAAGACTTAGTTTTTGCGCGAGCTGAGTTTTTAAGGTTTTTTGGAGCTCCAAATGAGTCCCTAAGACTGATTATAATGTATTATTTGTTTAAATACACGTTTGGGAGCAAAACAACTTTGCTAGATTCACATCGGGCCAAAAGGCCCTTTAAAGGCTCGATTACGGTTAAAACTAGTTATAAGCACTTAGTTTTTTGCGAGGTGAGTTTTTAAGGTTTTTGGAGCTCCAAATGAGTCCCTAAGACTTATTATAATATATTATATGTTTAAATACACGTTTGGGAACAAAACAACTTTGCTAGAGTCACATCGGGCCAAAAAGGCCCGTTAATCGCTCGATTTCGGCAAAACTAGTTATAAAGACTTAGTTTTTGCGAGCTGAGTTTTTAAGGTTTTTGGAGCTCCAAATGAGTCCCTAGGACTGATTATAATGTATTATTTGTTTAAATACACGTTTGGGAGCAAAACAACTTTGCTAGATTCACATCGGAGCCAAAAGGCCCTTTAAAGGCTCGATTACGGTAAAACTAGTTATAAGCACTTAGTTTTTTATGAGGTGAGTTTTTAAGGTTTTGAAGCTCCAAATGAGTCCCTAAGACTTATTATAATATATTATATGTTTAAATACACGTTTGGGAACAAAACAACTTTGCTAGAGTCACACGGAGCCAAAAAGGCCCGTTAATCGCTCGATTCGGCAAAACTAGTTATAAAGACTTAGTTTTTTCGCGAAGCTGAGTTTTTAAGGTTTTTTGAGCTCCAAATGAGTCCCTAAGACTGATTATAATGTATTATTTGTTTAAATACACGTTTGGGAACACAAACTTTGCTAGATTCACATCGGACCAAAAGGCCCTTTAAAGGCTCGATTACGGTAAAACTAGTTATAAGCACTTAGTTTTTTCGCGAGGTGAGTTTTTAAGGGTTTTGGAGCTCCAAATGAGTCCCTAAGACTTATTATAATATATTATATGTTTAAATACACGTTTGGGAACAAAACAACTTTGCTAGAGTCACGTCGGACCAAAAGGGCCGTTAATCGCTCGATTTCCAAAACTAGTTATAAAGACTTAGTTTTTGCGCGAGCTGAGTTTTTAAGGTTTTTTGGAGCTCCAAATGAGTCCCTAAGACTGATTATAATGTATTATTTGTTTAAATACACGTTTGGGAGCAAAACAACTTTGCTAGATTCACATCAGGAGCCAAAAGGCCCTTTAAAGGCTCGATTCCGGTAAAACTAGTTATAAGCACTTAGTTTTTTCCGAGGTGAGTTTTTAAGGTTTTTGGAGCTCCAAATGAGTCCCTAAGACTTATTATAATATATTATATGTTTAAATACACGTTTGGGAACAAAACAACTTTGCTAGAGTCACATCGGAGCCAAAAGGCCCGTTAATCGCTCGATTTCGGCAAAACTAGTTATAAAGACTTAGTTTTTGCGAGCTGAGTTTTTAAGGTTTTTGGAGCTCCAAATGAGTCCCTAAGACTGATTATAATGTATTATTTGTTTAAATACACGTTTGGGAGCAAAACAACTTTGCTAGATTCACATCGAACGCAAAAGGCCCTTTAAAGGCTCGATTACGGTAAAACTAGTTATAAGCACTTAGTTTTTTAGAGGTGAGTTTTTAAGGTTTTTGGAGCTCCAAATGAGTCCCTAAGACTTATTATAATATATTATATGTTTAAATACACGTTTGGGAACAAAACAACTTTGCTAGAGTCACATCGGAGCCAAAAGGCCCGTTAATCGCTCGATTTCGCAAAACTAGTTATAAAGACTTAGTTTTTCGCGAGCTGAGTTTTTAAGGTTTTTTGGAGCTCCAAATGAGTCCCTAAGACTGATTATAATGTATTATTTGTTTAAATACACGTTTGGGAGCAAAACAACTTTGCTAGATTCACATCGGAGCCAAAAGGCCCTTTAAAGGCTCGATTACGGTAAAACTAGTTATAAGCACTTAGTTTTTTCGCGAGGTGAGTTTTTTAAGGTTTTTGGAGCTCCAAATGAGTCCCTAAGACTTATTATAATATATTATATGTTTAAATACACGTTTGGGAACAAAACAACTTTGCTAGAGTCACATCGGAGCCAAAAGGCCCGTTAATGGCTCGATTTCGGCAAAACTAGTTATAAAGACTTAGTTTTTGCGAGAGCTGAGTTTTTAAGGTTTTTCGGAGCTCCAAATGAGTCCCTAAGACTGATTATAATGTATTATTTGTTTAAATACACGTTTGGGAGCAAAACAACTTTGCTAGATTCACATCGGAGCAAAAGCCCTTTAAAGGCTCGATTACGGTAAAACTAGTTATAAGCACTTAGTTTTTACGCAGTTGAGTTTTTTAAGGTTTTTGGAGCTCCAAATGAGTCCCTAAGACTTATTATAATATATTATATGTTTAAATACACGTTTGGGAACAAAACAACTTTGCTAGAGTCACATCGGGAGCCAAAGGCCCTTTAAAGGCTCGATTTCGGCAAAACTAGTTATAAAGACTTAGTTTTTCGCGAGCTGAGTTTTTAAGGTTTTTTGGAGCTCCAAATGAGTCCCTAAGACTGATTATAATGTATTATTTGTTTAAATACACGTTTGGGAGCAAAACAACTTTGCTAGATTCACATCGGAGCCAAAAGGCCCTTTAAAGGCTCGATTACGGTAAAACTAGTTATAAGCACTTAGTTTTTTAGCGAGTTGAGTTTTTTAAGGTTTTTGGAGCTCCAAATGAGTCCCTAAGACTTATTATAATATATTATATGTTTAAATACACGTTTGGGAACAAAACAACTTTGCTAGAGTCACATCGGAGCCAAAAGGCCGTTTAAACGCTCGATTTCGGCAAAACTAGTTATAAAGACTTAGTTTTTTCGCGAGCTGAGTTTTTAAGGTTTTTTGGAGCTCCAAATGAGTCCCTAAGACTGATTATAATGTATTATTTGTTTAAATACACGTTTGGGAGCAAAACAACTTTGCTAGATTCACATCGGAGCCAAAAGGCCCTTTAAAAGGCTCGATTACGGTAAAACTAGTTATAAGCACTTAGTTTTTTCACGAGGTGAGTTTTTAAGTTTTTTGGAGCTCCAAATGAGTCCCTAAGACTTATTATAATATATTATATGTTTAAATACACGTTTGGGAACAAAACAACTTTGCTAGAGTCACATCGAGCCCAAAAAGGCCCGTTAATCGCTCGATTTCGGCAAAACTAGTTATAAAGACTTAGTTTTTGCGCGAGCTGAGTTTTTAAGGTTTTTTTGAGCTCCAAATGAGTCCCTAAGACTGATTATAATGTATTATTTGTTTAAATACACGTTTGGGACAAAAACAACTTTGCTAGATTCACATCGGGCCAAAAGGCCCTTTAAAGGCTCGGTTTACAGCAAAACTAGTTATAAAGACTTAGTTTTTTCGCGAGTGATTTTTTAAGGTTTTTTTCGAGCTCCAAATGAGTCCCTAAGACTGATTATAATGTATTATTTGTTTAAATACACGTTTGGGAGCAAAACAACTTTGCTAGATCGGAGCCAAAAGGCCCTTTAAAGGCTCGATTACGGTAAAACTAGTTATAAGCACTTAGTTTTTTTGCGAGTTGAGTTTTTTAAGGTTTTTGGAGCTCCAAATGAGTCCCTAAGACTATTATAATATATTATATGTTTAAATACACGTTTGGGAACAAAACAACTTTGCTAGAGTCACATCGGAGCCAAAAGGCCCGTTAAAGGCTCGATTTCGGCAAAACTAGTTATAAAGACTTAGTTTTTGCGCGAGCTGAGTTTTTAAGGTTTTTGGAGCTCCAAATGAGTCCCTAAGACTGATTATAATGTATTATTTGTTTAAATACACGTTTGGGGAGCAAAACAACTTTGCTAGATTCACATCGGAGCCAAAAGGCCCTTTAAAGGCTCGATTACGGTAAAACTAGTTATAAGCACTTAGTTTTTTCGCGAGGTGAGTTTTTAAGGTTTTTGGAGCTCCAAATGAGTCCCTAAGACTTATTATAATATATTATATGTTTAAATACACGTTTGGGAACAAAACAACTTTGCTAGAGTCACATCGGAGCCAAAAAGGCCCGTTAATCGCTCGATTTCGCAAAACTAGTTATAAAGACTTAGTTTTTGCGCGAGCTGAGTTTTTAAGGTTTTTTGGAGCTCCAAATGAGTCCCTAAGACTGATTATAATGTATTATTTGTTTAAATACACGTTTGGGGGCCAAAACAACTTTGCTAGATTCACATCGGAGCCAAAAGGCCCTTTAAAGGCTCGATTACGGTAAAACTAGTTATAAGCACTTAGTTTTTTCGCGAGGTGAGTTTTTAAGGTTTTTGGAGCTCCAAATGAGTCCCTAAGACTTATTATAATATATTATATGTTTAAATACACGTTTGGGAACAAAACAACTTTGCTAGAGTCACATCGGAGCCAAAAGGCTCTAATCGCTCGATTTCGCAAAACTAGTTATAAAGACTTAGTTTTTGCGCGAGCTGAGTTTTTAAGGTTTTTTGAGCTCCAAATGAGTCCCTAAGACTGATTATAATGTATTATTTGTTTAAATACACGTTTGGGAGCAAAACAACTTTGCTAGATTCACACCGGAGCCAAAAAGCCCTTTAAAGGCTCGATTACGGTAAAACTAGTTATAAGCACTTAGTTTTTTCACGAGGTGAGTTTTTAAGGTTTTTTGGAGCTCCAAATGAGTCCCTAAGACTTATTATAATATATTATATGTTTAAATACACGTTTGGGAACAAAACAACTTTGCTAGAGTCACATCGGAGCCAAAAGGCCCGTTAATCGCTCGATTTCGGCAAAACTAGTTATAAAGACTTAGTTTTTGCGCCGAGCTGAGTTTTTAAAGTTTTTTTCGAGCTCCAAATGAGTCCCTAAGACTGATTATAATGTATTATTTGTTTAAATACACGTTTGGGAACAAAACAACTTTGCTAGATTCACATCGGAGCCAAAAAGGCCCTTTAAAGGCTCGACTAGTAAAACGGTTATAAGCACTTAGTTTTTTCGCGAGTTGAGTTTTTAAGGTTTTTTGGAGCTCCAAATGAGTCCCTAAGACTTATTATAATATATTATATGTTTAAATACACGTTTGGGAACAAAAAAACTTTGCTAGAGTCACATCGAGCCAAAAGGCCCTTAAAGGCTCGATTTCGGTAAAACTAGTTATAAAGACTTAGTTTTTTCGCGAGCTGAGTTTTTAAGGTTTTTTGGAGCTCCAAATGAGTCCCTAAGACTTATTATAATGTATTATTTGTTTAAATACACGTTTGGGAGCAAAACAACTTTGCTAGAGTCACATCGGAGCCAAAAGGCCCTTTAAAGGCTCGATTACGGAAAAACTAGTTATAAGACTTAGTTTTTTCGAGAGGTGAGTTTTTAAGGTTTTTTGGAGCTCCAAATGAGTCCCTAAGACTTATTATAATGTATTATATGTTTAAATACACGTTTGGGAGCAAAACAACTTTGCTAGAGTCACATCGGAGCCAAAAAGCCCTTTTTAAAGGCTCGATTTCGGCAAAACTAGTTATAAAGCACTTAGTTTTTGCGCGAGGTGAGTTTTTAAGGTTTTTGGAGCTCCAAATGAGTCCCTAAGACTTATTATAATGTATTATTTGTTTAAATACACGTTTGGGAGCAAAACAACTTTGCTAGATTCACATCGGAGCCAAAAGGCCCTTTAAAGGCTCGATTCGCAAAAACTAGTTATAAGCACTTAGTTTTTTGCCACGCGAGGTGAGTTTTTAAGGTTTTTTGAGCTCCAAATGAGTCCCTAAGACTTATTATAATATATTATTTGTTTAAATACACGTTTGGGAACAAAACAACTTTGCTAGAGTCACATCGAGCCAAAAGGCCCTTTAAAGGCTCGATTGGTGAAACTAGTTATAAAGACTTAGTTTTTCAGCAGGTGAGTTTTTAAGGTTTTTGGAGCTCCAAATGAGTCCCTTAAGACTGATTATAATGTATTATTTGTTTAAATACACGTTTGGGAGCAAAACAACTTTGCTAGATTCACATCGGAGCCAAAAGGCCCTTTAAAGGCTCGATTACGGTGAAAACTAGTTATAAAGACTTAGTTTTTTGCGAGGTGAGTTTTTTAAGGTTTTTTGGAGCTCCAAATGAGTCCCTAAGACTGATTATAATGTATTATTTGTTTAAATACACGTTTGGGAGCAAAACAACTTTGCTAGATTCACATCGGAGCCAAAAGGCCCTTTAAAGGCTCGATTCGGTAAAACTAGTTATAAGCACTTAGTTTTTTCCAGTGGTGAGTTTTTAAGGTTTTTGGGAGCTCCAAATGAGTCCCTAAGACTTATTATAATATATTATATGTTTAAATACACGTTTGGGAACAAAACAACTTTGCTAGAGTCACATCGGAGCCAAAAAGCCCGTTAATCGCTCGATTTCGCAAAACTAGTTATAAAGACTTAGTTTTTGCGCGAGCTGAGTTTTTAAGGTTTTTTGGAGCTCCAAATGAGTCCCTAAGACTGATTATAATGTATTATTTGTTTAAATACACGTTTGGGAGCAAAACAACTTTGCTAGATTCACATCGGAGCCAAAAAGGCCCTTTAAAGGCTCGATTACGGTAAAACTAGTTATAAGCACTTAGTTTTTTTCGCGAGGTGAGTTTTTTAAGGTTTTTGGAGCTCCAAATGAGTCCCTAAGACTTATTATAATATATTATATGTTTAAATACACGTTTGGGAACAAAACAACTTTGCTAGAGTCACATCGGAGCCAAAAGGCCCGTTAATCGCTCGATTTCGCAAAACTAGTTATAAAGACTTAGTTTTTGCGCGAGCTGAGTTTTTAAGGTTTTTTGGAGCTCCAAATGAGTCCCTAAGACTGATTATAATGTATTATTTGTTTAAATACACGTTTGGGAGCAAAACAACTTTGCTAGATTCACATCGGAGCCAAAAGGCCCTTTAAAGGCTCGATTACGGTAAAACTAGTTATAAGCACTTAGTTTTTTCACGAGGTGAGTTTTTAAGGTTTTTGGAGCTCCAAATGAGTCCCTAAGACTTATTATAATATATTATATGTTTAAATACACGTTTGGGAACAAAACAACTTTGCTAGAGTCACATCGGAGCCAAAAGGCCCGTAATCGCTTCGATTTCGGCAAAACTAGTTATAAAGACTTAGTTTTTGCGCGAGCTGAGTTTTTAAGGTTTTTTGGAGCTCCAAATGAGTCCCTAAGACTGATTATAATGTATTATTTGTTTAAATACACGTTTGGGAGCAAAACAACTTTGCTAGATTCACATCGGAGCCAAAAGGCCCTTTAAAGGCTCGATTACGGTAAAACTAGTTATAAGCACTTAGTTTTTTCGCGAGGTGAGTTTTTAAGGTTTTTGAGCTCCAAATGAGTCCCTAAGACTTATTATAATATATTATATGTTTAAATACACGTTTGGGAACAAAACAACTTTGCTAGAGTCACATCGGAGCCAAAAAGGCCCTAAAGATCGCTCGATTTCGGCAAAACTAGTTATAAAGACTTAGTTTTTGCGCGAGCTGAGTTTTTAAGGTTTTTTGGAGCTCCAAATGAGTCCCTAAGACTGATTATAATGTATTATTTGTTTAAATACACGTTTGGGAGCAAAACAACTTTGCTAGATTCACATCGGAGCCAAAAGGCCCTTTAAAGGCTCGATTACGGTAAAACTAGTTATAAGCACTTAGTTTTTTCGAGGTGAGTTTTTTAAGGTTTTTGGAGCTCCAAATGAGTCCCTAAGACTTATTATAATATATTATATGTTTAAATACACGTTTGGGAACAAAACAACTTTGCTAGAGTCACATCGGAGCCAAAAAGGCCCTTAATCGCTCGATTTCGGCAAAACTAGTTATAAAGACTTAGTTTTTGGCGCGAGCTGAGTTTTTAAGGTTTTTTCGAGCTCCAAATGAGTCCCTAAGACTGATTATAATGTATTATTTGTTTAAATACACGTTTGGGAGCAAAACAACTTTGCTAGATTCACATCGGAGCCAAAAGGCCCTTTAAAGGCTCGATTACGGTAAAACTAGTTATAAGCACTTAGTTTTTTCGCGAGGTGAGTTTTTAAGGTTTTTGAGCTCCAAATGAGTCCCTAAGACTTATTATAATATATTATATGTTTAAATACACGTTTGGGAACAAAACAACTTTGCTAGAGTCACATCGGAGCCAAAAAGGCCCTTTAATCGCTCGATTTCGGCAAAACTAGTTATAAAGACTTAGTTTTTTCGCCCCGCGAGCTGAGTTTTTAAGGTTTTTTCGAGCTCCAAATGAGTCCCTAAGACTGATTATAATGTATTATTTGTTTAAATACACGTTTGGGAGCAAAACAACTTTGCTAGATTCACATCGGAGCCAAAAGGCCCTTTAAAGGCTCGATTACGGTAAAACTAGTTATAAGCACTTAGTTTTTTCGCGAGGTGAGTTTTTAAGGTTTTTGGAGCTCCAAATGAGTCCCTAAGACTTATTATAATATATTATATGTTTAAATACACGTTTGGGAACAAAACAACTTTGCTAGAGTCACATCGGAGCCAAAAGGCCCGTTAATCGTCGATTTCGGCAAAACTAGTTATAAAGACTTAGTTTTTTCGCGAGTGAGTTTTTAAGGTTTTTGGAGCTCCAAATGAGTCCCTAAGACTGATTATAATGTATTATTTGTTTAAATACACGTTTGGGAGCAAAACAACTTTGCTAGATTCACATCGGAGCCAAAAGGCCCTTTAAAGGCTCGATTACGGAAAACTAGTTATAAGCACTTAGTTTTTTCGCGAGGTGAGTTTTTTAAGTTTTTTGGAGCTCCAAATGAGTCCCTAAGACTTATTATAATATATTATATGTTTAAATACACGTTTGGGAACAAAACAACTTTGCTAGAGTCACATCGGAGCCAAAAAGGCCCTTTAATCGCTCGATTTCGGCAAAACTAGTTATAAAGACTTAGTTTTTGCGCGAGCTGAGTTTTTAAGGTTTTTTGGAGCTCCAAATGAGTCCCTAAGACTGATTATAATGTATTATTTGTTTAAATACACGTTTGGGAGCAAAACAACTTTGCTAGATTCACATCGGAGCCAAAAGGCCCTTTAAAGGCTCGATTACGGTAAAACTAGTTATAAGCACTTAGTTTTTTCGCGAGGTGAGTTTTTAAGGTTTTTTGGAGCTCCAAATGAGTCCCTAAGACTTATTATAATATATTATATGTTTAAATACACGTTTGGGAACAAAACAACTTTGCTAGAGTCACATCGGAGCCAAAAGGCCCGTAAAGGCTCGATTTCGGCAAAACTAGTTATAAAGACTTAGTTTTTCAGCGAGCTGAGTTTTTAAGGTTTTTTGGAGCTCCAAATGAGTCCCTAAGACTGATTATAATGTATTATTTGTTTAAATACACGTTTGGGAGCAAAACAACTTTGCTAGATTCACATCGGAGCCAAAAGGCCCTTTTAAAGGCTCGATTACGTAAAACTAGTTATAAGCACTTAGTTTTTTCAGCAGGTGAGTTTTTAAGGTTTTTTGAGCTCCAAATGAGTCCCTAAGACTTATTATAATATATTATATGTTTAAATACACGTTTGGGAACAAAACAACTTTGCTAGAGTCACATCGGAGCCAAAAAGGCCCGTTAACGCTCGATTTCGGCAAAACTAGTTATAAAGACTTAGTTTTTGCGCGAGCTGAGTTTTTAAGGTTTTTTCGAGCTCCAAATGAGTCCCTAAGACTGATTATAATGTATTATTTGTTTAAATACACGTTTGGGAGCAAAACAACTTTGCTAGATTCACATCGGAGCCAAAAGGCCCTTTAAAGGCTCGATTACGGGTAAAACTAGTTATAAGCACTTAGTTTTTTCACGAGGTGAGTTTTTTAAGGTTTTTTGAGCTCCAAATGAGTCCCTAAGACTTATTATAATATATTATATGTTTAAATACACGTTTGGGAACAAAACAACTTTGCTAGAGTCACATCGGAGCCAAAAGGCCCGTTAAAGGCTGATTTCGGCAAAACTAGTTATAAAGACTTAGTTTTTGCGCGAGCTGAGTTTTTAAGGTTTTTTGAGCTCCAAATGAGTCCCTAAGACTGATTATAATGTATTATTTGTTTAAATACACGTTTGGGAGCAAAACAACTTTGCTAGATTCACATCGGAGCCAAAAGGCCCTTTAAAGGCTCGATTACGGTAAAACTAGTTATAAGCACTTAGTTTTTTCGCGAGGTGAGTTTTTAAGGTTTTTGGGAGCTCCAAATGAGTCCCTAAGACTTATTATAATATATTATATGTTTAAATACACGTTTGGGAACAAAACAACTTTGCTAGAGTCACATCGGAGCCAAAAAGGCCCTTTAATCGCTCGATTTCGGCAAAACTAGTTATAAAGACTTAGTTTTTGCGCGAGCTGAGTTTTTAAGGTTTTTTCGAGCTCCAAATGAGTCCCTAAGACTGATTATAATGTATTATTTGTTTAAATACACGTTTGGGAGCAAAACAACTTTGCTAGATTCACATCGGAGCCAAAAGGCCCTTTAAAGGCTCGACTACGGAAAACTAGTTATAAGCACTTAGTTTTTTCGCGAGGTGAGTTTTTTAAGGTTTTTTGGAGCTCCAAATGAGTCCCTAAGACTTATTATAATATATTATATGTTTAAATACACGTTTGGGAACAAAACAACTTTGCTAGAGTCACATCGGAGCCAAAAGGCCCGTTAATCGCTCGATTTCGCAAAACTAGTTATAAAGACTTAGTTTTTGCGCGAGCTGAGTTTTTAAGGTTTTTTCGAGCTCCAAATGAGTCCCTAAGACTGATTATAATGTATTATTTGTTTAAATACACGTTTGGGAGCAAAACAACTTTGCTAGATTCACATCGGAGCCAAAAGGCCCTTTAAAGGCTTAAAATAGTTATAAGGACTTAGTTTTTGCGGGGAGTTTTTAAGGTTTTTGAGCTCCAAATGGTCCCTAAGACTTATTATAATATATTATATGTTTAAATACACGTTTGGGAACAAAACAACTTTGCTAGATTCACATCGGAGCCAAAAGGCCCTTTAAAGGCTCGATTTCAGTTATAAGCACTTAGTTTTTTCGCGAGGTGAGTTTTTAAGGTTTTTTGGAGCTCCAAATGAGTCCCTAAGACTTATTATAATATATTATATGTTTAAATACACGTTTGGGAACAAAACAACTTTGCTAGAGTCACATCGGAGCCAAAAGGCCCTTAAGCTCGATTACGGCAAAACTAGTTATAAAGACTTAGTTTTTGCGCGAGGTGAGTTTTTAAGGTTTTTTCGAGCTCCAAATGAGTCCCTAAGACTGATTATAATGTATTATTTGTTTAAATACACGTTTGGGAGCAAAACAACTTTGCTAGATTCACATCGAGCCAAAAGGCCCTTTAAAGGCTCGATTACGGTAAAACTAGTTATAAGCACTTAGTTTTTTCGCGAGGTGAGTTTTTTAAGGTTTTTGGAGCTCCAAATGAGTCCCTAAGACTTATTATAATATATTATATGTTTAAATACACGTTTGGGAACAAAACAACTTTGCTAGAGTCACATCGGAGCCAAAAAGGCCCGTTAAAAGGCTCGATTTCGCAAAACTAGTTATAAAGACTTAGTTTTTGGCGCGAGCTGAGTTTTTAAGGTTTTTTGAGCTCCAAATGAGTCCCTAAGACTGATTATAATGTATTATTTGTTTAAATACACGTTTGGGAGCAAAACAACTTTGCTAGATTCACATCGGAGCCAAAAGGCCCTTTAAAGGCTCGATTACGGTAAAACTAGTTATAAGCACTTAGTTTTTTCGCGAGGTGAGTTTTTTAAGGTTTTTGGAGCTCCAAATGAGTCCCTAAGACTTATTATAATATATTATATGTTTAAATACACGTTTGGGAACAAAACAACTTTGCTAGAGTCACATCGGAGCCAAAAAGGCCCGTTAATCGCTCGATTTCGGCAAAACTAGTTATAAAGACTTAGTTTTTGCGCGAGCTGAGTTTTTAAGGTTTTTTCGAGCTCCAAATGAGTCCCTAAGACTGATTATAATGTATTATTTGTTTAAATACACGTTTGGGAGCAAAACAACTTTGCTAGATTCACATCGAGCCAAAAGGCCCTTTAAAGGCTCGACTACGGTAAAACTAGTTATAAGCACTTAGTTTTTCTGCGAGGTGAGTTTTTAAGGTTTTTGGGAGCTCCAAATGAGTCCCTAAGACTTATTATAATATATTATATGTTTAAATACACGTTTGGGAACAAAACAACTTTGCTAGAGTCACATCGGAGCCAAAAGGCCCATAATCGCCGATTTCGCAAAACTAGTTATAAAGACTTAGTTTTTGCGCGAGCTGAGTTTTTAAGGTTTTTTGGAGCTCCAAATGAGTCCCTAAGACTGATTATAATGTATTATTTGTTTAAATACACGTTTGGGAGCAAAACAACTTTGCTAGATTCACATCGAGCCAAAAGGCCCTTTTAAAGGCTCGATACGGTAAAACTAGTTATAAGCACTTAGTTTTTTCGCGAGGTGAGTTTTTTAAGGTTTTTGGGAGCTCCAAATGAGTCCCTAAGACTTATTATAATATATTATATGTTTAAATACACGTTTGGGAACAAAACAACTTTGCTAGAGTCACATCGGAGCCAAAAAGGCCCATTAATCGCTCGATTTCGCAAAACTAGTTATAAAGACTTAGTTTTTGCGCGAGCTGAGTTTTTTAAGGTTTTTTGGAGCTCCAAATGAGTCCCTAAGACTGATTATAATGTATTATTTGTTTAAATACACGTTTGGGAGCAAAACAACTTTGCTAGATTCACATCGGAGCCAAAAGGCCCTTTAAAGGCTCGACTACGGAAAACTAGTTATAAGCACTTAGTTTTTTCGCGAGGTGAGTTTTTTAAGGTTTTTGGAGCTCCAAATGAGTCCCTAAGACTTATTATAATATATTATATGTTTAAATACACGTTTGGGAACAAAACAACTTTGCTAGAGTCACATCGGAGCCAAAAAGGCCCGTAATCGCTCGATTTCGGCAAAACTAGTTATAAAGACTTAGTTTTTGCGCGAGCTGAGTTTTTAAGGTTTTTTTCGGAGCTCCAAATGAGTCCCTAAGACTGATTATAATGTATTATTTGTTTAAATACACGTTTGGGAGCAAAACAACTTTGCTAGATTCACATCGAGCCAAAAGGCCCTTTAAAGGCTCGACACGGTAAAACTAGTTATAAGCACTTAGTTTTTTCGCGAGGTGAGTTTTTTTAAGGTTTTTGGGAGCTCCAAATGAGTCCCTAAGACTTATTATAATATATTATATGTTTAAATACACGTTTGGGAACAAAACAACTTTGCTAGAGTCACATCGGAGCCAAAAAGGCCCGTTAATTGCTCCGATTTCGCAAAACTAGTTATAAAGACTTAGTTTTTGCGCGAGCTGAGTTTTTAAGGTTTTTTCGAGCTCCAAATGAGTCCCTAAGACTGATTATAATGTATTATTTGTTTAAATACACGTTTGGGAGCAAAACAACTTTGCTAGATTCACATCGAGCCAAAAGGCCCTTTTAAAGGCTCGATTACGGTAAAACTAGTTATAAGCACTTAGTTTTTTCGCGAGGTGAGTTTTTAAGGTTTTTTGAGCTCCAAATGAGTCCCTAAGACTTATTATAATATATTATATGTTTAAATACACGTTTGGGAACAAAACAACTTTGCTAGAGTCACATCGGAGCCAAAAAGGCCCGTTAATCGCTCGATTTCGGCAAAACTAGTTATAAAGACTTAGTTTTTGGCGCGAGCTGAGTTTTTAAGGTTTTTTCGAGCTCCAAATGAGTCCCTAAGACTGATTATAATGTATTATTTGTTTAAATACACGTTTGGGAGCAAAACAACTTTGCTAGATTCACATCGGAGCCAAAAGGCCCTTTTAAAGGCTCGATACGGTAAACTAGTTATAAGCACTTAGTTTTTTCGCGAGGTGAGTTTTTTAAGGTTTTTGGAGCTCCAAATGAGTCCCTAAGACTTATTATAATATATTATATGTTTAAATACACGTTTGGGAACAAAACAACTTTGCTAGAGTCACATCGGAGCCAAAAGGCCCTTAAATCGCTCGATTTCGCAAAACTAGTTATAAAGACTTAGTTTTTGCGCGAGCTGAGTTTTTAAGGTTTTTTCGAGCTCCAAATGAGTCCCTAAGACTGATTATAATGTATTATTTGTTTAAATACACGTTTGGGAGCAAAACAACTTTGCTAGATTCACATCGGAGCCAAAAGGCCCTTTAAAGGCTCGATTACGGTAAAACTAGTTATAAGCACTTAGTTTTTTCACGAGGTGAGTTTTTTAAGGTTTTTGGGAGCTCCAAATGAGTCCCTAAGACTTATTATAATATATTATATGTTTAAATACACGTTTGGGAACAAAACAACTTTGCTAGAGTCACATCGAGCCAAAAAGGCCCGTTAATCGCTCGATTTCGCAAAACTAGTTATAAAGACTTAGTTTTTGCGCGAGCTGAGTTTTTAAGGTTTTTTGGAGCTCCAAATGAGTCCCTAAGACTGATTATAATGTATTATTTGTTTAAATACACGTTTGGGAGCAAAACAACTTTGCTAGATTCACATCGGAGCCAAAAGGCCCTTTAAAGGCTCGACTACGGTAAAACTAGTTATAAGCACTTAGTTTTTTTCGCGAGGTGAGTTTTTAAGGTTTTTGAGCTCCAAATGAGTCCCTAAGACTTATTATAATATATTATATGTTTAAATACACGTTTGGGAACAAAACAACTTTGCTAGAGTCACATCGGAGCCAAAAGGCCCGTTAAATCGCCGATTTCGCAAAACTAGTTATAAAGACTTAGTTTTTGCGCGAGCTGAGTTTTTAAGGTTTTTTGGAGCTCCAAATGAGTCCCTAAGACTGATTATAATGTATTATTTGTTTAAATACACGTTTGGGAGCAAAACAACTTTGCTAGATTCACATCGAGCCAAAAGGCCCTTTAAAGGCTCGATTACGGTAAAACTAGTTATAAGCACTTAGTTTTTTCGCGAGGTGAGTTTTTTAAGGTTTTTGAGCTCCAAATGAGTCCCTAAGACTTATTATAATATATTATATGTTTAAATACACGTTTGGGAACAAAACAACTTTGCTAGAGTCACATCGGAGCCAAAAAGGCCCGCTAATCGCTCGATTTCGGCAAAACTAGTTATAAAGACTTAGTTTTTGCGCGAGCTGAGTTTTTAAGGTTTTTTCGGAGCTCCAAATGAGTCCCTAAGACTGATTATAATGTATTATTTGTTTAAATACACGTTTGGGAGCAAAACAACTTTGCTAGATTCACATCGGAGCCAAAAGGCCCTTTTAAAGGCTCGATTACGTAAACTAGTTATAAGCACTTAGTTTTTTCGCGAGGTGAGTTTTTAAGGTTTTTGGAGCTCCAAATGAGTCCCTAAGACTTATTATAATATATTATATGTTTAAATACACGTTTGGGAACAAAACAACTTTGCTAGAGTCACATCGGAGCCAAAAGGCCCATTAACGCTCGATTTCGCAAAACTAGTTATAAAGACTTAGTTTTTGCGCGAGCTGAGTTTTTAAGGTTTTTTCGAGCTCCAAATGAGTCCCTAAGACTGATTATAATGTATTATTTGTTTAAATACACGTTTGGGAGCAAAACAACTTTGCTAGATTCACATCGGAGCCAAAAGGCCCTTTTAAAGGCTCGATACGGTAAAACTAGTTATAAGCACTTAGTTTTTTCGCGAGGTGAGTTTTTAAGGTTTTTGGGAGCTCCAAATGAGTCCCTAAGACTTATTATAATATATTATATGTTTAAATACACGTTTGGGAACAAAACAACTTTGCTAGAGTCACATCGGAGCCAAAAGGCCCGTTAATCGCTCGATTTCGGCAAAACTAGTTATAAAGACTTAGTTTTTGCGCGAGCTGAGTTTTTAAGGTTTTTTCGAGCTCCAAATGAGTCCCTAAGACTGATTATAATGTATTATTTGTTTAAATACACGTTTGGGAGCAAAACAACTTTGCTAGATTCACATCGGAGCCAAAAGGCCCTTTAAAGGCTCGACACGGTAAAACTAGTTATAAGCACTTAGTTTTTTCACGAGGTGAGTTTTTTAAGGTTTTTTGGAGCTCCAAATGAGTCCCTAAGACTTATTATAATATATTATATGTTTAAATACACGTTTGGGAACAAAACAACTTTGCTAGAGTCACATCGGAGCCAAAAAGGCCCGTACCGCCGATTTCGCAAAACTAGTTATAAAGACTTAGTTTTTGCGCGAGCTGAGTTTTTAAGGTTTTTTCGGAGCTCCAAATGAGTCCCTAAGACTGATTATAATGTATTATTTGTTTAAATACACGTTTGGGAGCAAAACAACTTTGCTAGATTCACATCGGAGCCAAAAGGCCCTTTAAAGGCTCGATTACGGTAAAACTAGTTATAAGCACTTAGTTTTTTTCGCGAGGTGAGTTTTTTAAGGTTTTTGGAGCTCCAAATGAGTCCCTAAGACTTATTATAATATATTATATGTTTAAATACACGTTTGGGAACAAAACAACTTTGCTAGAGTCACATCGGAGCCAAAAAGGCCCGTTAATCGCTCGATTTCGCAAAACTAGTTATAAAGACTTAGTTTTTGCGCGAGCTGAGTTTTTAAGGTTTTTTGGGAGCTCCAAATGAGTCCCTAAGACTGATTATAATGTATTATTTGTTTAAATACACGTTTGGGAGCAAAACAACTTTGCTAGATTCACATCGGAGCCAAAAGGCCCTTTAAAGGCTCGATTACGGTAAAACTAGTTATAAGCACTTAGTTTTTTCGCGAGGTGAGTTTTTTAAGGTTTTTGGAGCTCCAAATGAGTCCCTAAGACTTATTATAATATATTATATGTTTAAATACACGTTTGGGAACAAAACAACTTTGCTAGAGTCACATCGGAGCCAAAAAGGCCCTAATCGCTCGATTTCGCAAAACTAGTTATAAAGACTTAGTTTTTGCGCGAGCTGAGTTTTTAAGGTTTTTTGGAGCTCCAAATGAGTCCCTAAGACTGATTATAATGTATTATTTGTTTAAATACACGTTTGGGAGCAAAACAACTTTGCTAGATTCACATCGGAGCCAAAAGGCCCTTTAAAGGCTCGATACGGTAAAACTAGTTATAAGCACTTAGTTTTTTCGCGAGGTGAGTTTTTAAGGTTTTTGGGAGCTCCAAATGAGTCCCTAAGACTTATTATAATATATTATATGTTTAAATACACGTTTGGGAACAAAACAACTTTGCTAGAGTCACATCGGAGCCAAAAGGCCCGTTAATCGCTCGATTTCGGCAAAACTAGTTATAAAGACTTAGTTTTTGCGCGAGCTGAGTTTTTAAGGTTTTTTCGAGCTCCAAATGAGTCCCTAAGACTGATTATAATGTATTATTTGTTTAAATACACGTTTGGGAGCAAAACAACTTTGCTAGATTCACATCGGAGCCAAAAGGCCCTTTAAAGGCTCGACACGGTAAAACTAGTTATAAGCACTTAGTTTTTTCACGAGGTGAGTTTTTAAGGTTTTTGAGCTCCAAATGAGTCCCTAAGACTTATTATAATATATTATATGTTTAAATACACGTTTGGGAACAAAACAACTTTGCTAGAGTCACATCGGAGCCAAAAAGGCCCGTTAATCGCTCGATTTCGCAAAACTAGTTATAAAGACTTAGTTTTTGCGCGAGCTGAGTTTTTAAGGTTTTTTTGAGCTCCAAATGAGTCCCTAAGACTGATTATAATGTATTATTTGTTTAAATACACGTTTGGGAGCAAAACAACTTTGCTAGATTCACATCGGAGCCAAAAGGCCCTTTAAAGGCTCGACACGGTAAAACTAGTTATAAGCACTTAGTTTTTTCGCGAGGTGAGTTTTTAAGGTTTTTGGAGCTCCAAATGAGTCCCTAAGACTTATTATAATATATTATATGTTTAAATACACGTTTGGGAACAAAACAACTTTGCTAGAGTCACATCGGAGCCAAAAAGGCCCGTTAATCGCTCGATTTCGGCAAAACTAGTTATAAAGACTTAGTTTTTGCGCGAGCTGAGTTTTTAAGGTTTTTTTGAGCTCCAAATGAGTCCCTAAGACTGATTATAATGTATTATTTGTTTAAATACACGTTTGGGAGCAAAACAACTTTGCTAGATTCACATCGGAGCCAAAAGGCCCTTTTAAAGGCTCGATTACGGTAAAACTAGTTATAAGCACTTAGTTTTTTCGCGAGGTGAGTTTTTAAGGTTTTTGGAGCTCCAAATGAGTCCCTAAGACTTATTATAATATATTATATGTTTAAATACACGTTTGGGAACAAAACAACTTTGCTAGAGTCACATCGGAGCCAAAAAGGCCCGTTAATCGCTCGATTTCGGCAAAACTAGTTATAAAGACTTAGTTTTTGCGCGAGCTGAGTTTTTAAGGTTTTTTGGAGCTCCAAATGAGTCCCTAAGACTGATTATAATGTATTATTTGTTTAAATACACGTTTGGGAGCAAAACAACTTTGCTAGATTCACATCGGAGCCAAAAGGCCCTTTAAAGGCTCGATTACGGTAAAACTAGTTATAAGCACTTAGTTTTTTTCGCGAGGTGAGTTTTTAAGGTTTTTGGGAGCTCCAAATGAGTCCCTAAGACTTATTATAATATATTATATGTTTAAATACACGTTTGGGAACAAAACAACTTTGCTAGAGTCACATCGGAGCCAAAAAGGCCCGTTAATCGCTCGATTTCGCAAAACTAGTTATAAAGACTTAGTTTTTGCGCGAGCTGAGTTTTTAAGGTTTTTTCGAGCTCCAAATGAGTCCCTAAGACTGATTATAATGTATTATTTGTTTAAATACACGTTTGGGAGCAAAACAACTTTGCTAGATTCACATCGGAGCCAAAAGGCCCTTTAAAGGCTCGATTACGGTAAAACTAGTTATAAGCACTTAGTTTTTTCGCGAGGTGAGTTTTTAAGGTTTTTTGGAGCTCCAAATGAGTCCCTAAGACTTATTATAATATATTATATGTTTAAATACACGTTTGGGAACAAAACAACTTTGCTAGAGTCACATCGGAGCCAAAAGGCCCGTTAATCGCCGATTTCGCAAAACTAGTTATAAAGACTTAGTTTTTGCGCGAGCTGAGTTTTTAAGGTTTTTTCGAGCTCCAAATGAGTCCCTAAGACTGATTATAATGTATTATTTGTTTAAATACACGTTTGGGAGCAAAACAACTTTGCTAGATTCACATCGGAGCCAAAAGGCCCTTTAAAGGCTCGACACGGTAAAACTAGTTATAAGCACTTAGTTTTTTCGCGAGGTGAGTTTTTTAAGGTTTTTGGAGCTCCAAATGAGTCCCTAAGACTTATTATAATATATTATATGTTTAAATACACGTTTGGGAACAAAACAACTTTGCTAGAGTCACATCGGAGCCAAAAAGGCCCGTTAATCGCTCGATTTCGGCAAAACTAGTTATAAAGACTTAGTTTTTGCGCGAGCTGAGTTTTTAAGGTTTTTTCGAGCTCCAAATGAGTCCCTAAGACTGATTATAATGTATTATTTGTTTAAATACACGTTTGGGAGCAAAACAACTTTGCTAGATTCACATCGGAGCCAAAAGGCCCTTTAAAGGCTCGATTACGGTAAAACTAGTTATAAGCACTTAGTTTTTTCACGAGGTGAGTTTTTAAGGTTTTTGGAGCTCCAAATGAGTCCCTAAGACTTATTATAATATATTATATGTTTAAATACACGTTTGGGAACAAAACAACTTTGCTAGAGTCACATCGGAGCCAAAAAGGCCCGTTAATCGCTCGATTTCGGCAAAACTAGTTATAAAGACTTAGTTTTTGCGCGAGCTGAGTTTTTAAGGTTTTTTCGAGCTCCAAATGAGTCCCTAAGACTGATTATAATGTATTATTTGTTTAAATACACGTTTGGGAGCAAAACAACTTTGCTAGATTCACATCGGAGCCAAAAGGCCCTTTAAAGGCTCGATTACGGTAAAACTAGTTATAAGCACTTAGTTTTTTTGCGAGGTGAGTTTTTAAGGTTTTTGGAGCTCCAAATGAGTCCCTAAGACTTATTATAATATATTATATGTTTAAATACACGTTTGGGAACAAAACAACTTTGCTAGAGTCACATCGGAGCCAAAAAGGCCCGTTAATCGCTCGATTTCGGCAAAACTAGTTATAAAGACTTAGTTTTTGCGCGAGCTGAGTTTTTAAGGTTTTTTCGAGCTCCAAATGAGTCCCTAAGACTGATTATAATGTATTATTTGTTTAAATACACGTTTGGGAGCAAAACAACTTTGCTAGATTCACATCGGAGCCAAAAGGCCCTTTAAAAGGCTCGATTACGGTAAAACTAGTTATAAGCACTTAGTTTTTTCGCGAGGTGAGTTTTTAAGGTTTTTGGGAGCTCCAAATGAGTCCCTAAGACTTATTATAATATATTATATGTTTAAATACACGTTTGGGAACAAAACAACTTTGCTAGAGTCACATCGGAGCCAAAAAGGCCCGTTAATCGCTCGATTTCGGCAAAACTAGTTATAAAGACTTAGTTTTTGCGAGCTGAGTTTTTAAGGTTTTTTCGAGCTCCAAATGAGTCCCTAAGACTGATTATAATGTATTATTTGTTTAAATACACGTTTGGGAGCAAAACAACTTTGCTAGATTCACATCGGAGCCAAAAGGCCCTTTAAAGGCTCGATTACGGTAAAACTAGTTATAAGCACTTAGTTTTTTCGCGAGGTGAGTTTTTAAGGTTTTTGGAGCTCCAAATGAGTCCCTAAGACTTATTATAATATATTATATGTTTAAATACACGTTTGGGAACAAAACAACTTTGCTAGAGTCACATCGGAGCCAAAAGGCCCGTTAATCGCTCGATTTCGCAAAACTAGTTATAAAGACTTAGTTTTTGCGCGAGCTGAGTTTTTAAGGTTTTTTCGGAGCTCCAAATGAGTCCCTAAGACTGATTATAATGTATTATTTGTTTAAATACACGTTTGGGAGCAAAACAACTTTGCTAGATTCACATCGGAGCCAAAAGGCCCTTTAAAGGCTCGATTACGGTAAAACTAGTTATAAGCACTTAGTTTTTTCACGAGGTGAGTTTTTAAGGTTTTTGGGAGCTCCAAATGAGTCCCTAAGACTTATTATAATATATTATATGTTTAAATACACGTTTGGGAACAAAACAACTTTGCTAGAGTCACATCGGAGCCAAAAAGGCCCGTTAATCGCTCGATTTCGCAAAACTAGTTATAAAGACTTAGTTTTTCGCGAGCTGAGTTTTTAAGGTTTTTTGAGCTCCAAATGAGTCCCTAAGACTGATTATAATGTATTATTTGTTTAAATACACGTTTGGGAGCAAAACAACTTTGCTAGATTCACATCGGAGCCAAAAGGCCCTTTAAAGGCTCGATTACGGTAAAACTAGTTATAAGCACTTAGTTTTTTCGCGAGGTGAGTTTTTTAAGGTTTTTGGAGCTCCAAATGAGTCCCTAAGACTTATTATAATATATTATATGTTTAAATACACGTTTGGGAACAAAACAACTTTGCTAGAGTCACATCGGAGCCAAAAAGGCCGGTTAATCGCTCGATTTCGGCAAAACTAGTTATAAAGACTTAGTTTTTGCGCGAGCTGAGTTTTTAAGGTTTTTTCGAGCTCCAAATGAGTCCCTAAGACTGATTATAATGTATTATTTGTTTAAATACACGTTTGGGAGCAAAACAACTTTGCTAGATTCACATCGGAGCCAAAAGGCCCTTTAAAGGCTCGATTACGGTAAAACTAGTTATAAGCACTTAGTTTTTTCGCGAGGTGAGTTTTTAAGGTTTTTGGAGCTCCAAATGAGTCCCTAAGACTTATTATAATATATTATATGTTTAAATACACGTTTGGGAACAAAACAACTTTGCTAGAGTCACATCGGAGCCAAAAAGGCCCGTTAACGCTCGATTTCGGCAAAACTAGTTATAAAGACTTAGTTTTTGCGCGAGCTGAGTTTTTAAGGTTTTTTCGAGCTCCAAATGAGTCCCTAAGACTGATTATAATGTATTATTTGTTTAAATACACGTTTGGGAGCAAAACAACTTTGCTAGATTCACATCGGAGCCAAAAGGCCCTTTAAAGGCTCGATTACGGTAAAACTAGTTATAAGCACTTAGTTTTTTTGCGAGGTGAGTTTTTTAAGGTTTTTGGAGCTCCAAATGAGTCCCTAAGACTTATTATAATATATTATATGTTTAAATACACGTTTGGGAACAAAACAACTTTGCTAGAGTCACATCGGAGCCAAAAAGGCCCGTTAATCGCTCGATTTCGCAAAACTAGTTATAAAGACTTAGTTTTTGCGCGAGCTGAGTTTTTAAGGTTTTTTGAGCTCCAAATGAGTCCCTAAGACTGATTATAATGTATTATTTGTTTAAATACACGTTTGGGAGCAAAACAACTTTGCTAGATTCACATCGGAGCCAAAAGGCCCTTTAAAGGCTCGATTACGGTAAAACTAGTTATAAGCACTTAGTTTTTTCGCGAGGTGAGTTTTTAAGGTTTTTGGAGCTCCAAATGAGTCCCTAAGACTTATTATAATATATTATATGTTTAAATACACGTTTGGGAACAAAACAACTTTGCTAGAGTCACATCGGAGCCAAAAGGCCCGTTAATGGCTCGATTTCGGGCAAAACTAGTTATAAAGACTTAGTTTTTGCGCGAGCTGAGTTTTTAAGGTTTTTTGGAGCTCCAAATGAGTCCCTAAGACTGATTATAATGTATTATTTGTTTAAATACACGTTTGGGAGCAAAACAACTTTGCTAGATTCACATCGGAGCCAAAAGGCCCTTTAAAGGCTCGATTACGGTAAAACTAGTTATAAGCACTTAGTTTTTTCGCGAGGTGAGTTTTTTAAGGTTTTTGGAGCTCCAAATGAGTCCCTAAGACTTATTATAATATATTATATGTTTAAATACACGTTTGGGAACAAAACAACTTTGCTAGAGTCACATCGGAGCCAAAAAGGCCCGTTAATCGCTCGATTTCGGAAAACTAGTTATAAAGACTTAGTTTTTGCGCGAGCTGAGTTTTTAAGGTTTTTTGAGCTCCAAATGAGTCCCTAAGACTGATTATAATGTATTATTTGTTTAAATACACGTTTGGGAGCAAAACAACTTTGCTAGATTCACATCGGAGCCAAAAGGCCCTTTAAAGGCTCGATTACGGTAAAACTAGTTATAAGCACTTAGTTTTTTCATGAGGTGAGTTTTTAAGGTTTTTGGAGCTCCAAATGAGTCCCTAAGACTTATTATAATATATTATATGTTTAAATACACGTTTGGGAACAAAACAACTTTGCTAGAGTCACATCGGAGCCAAAAAGGCCCGTTAATCGCTCGATTTCGGCAAAACTAGTTATAAAGACTTAGTTTTTGCGCGAGCTGAGTTTTTAAGGTTTTTTGGAGCTCCAAATGAGTCCCTAAGACTGATTATAATGTATTATTTGTTTAAATACACGTTTGGGAGCAAAACAACTTTGCTAGATTCACATCGGAGCCAAAAGGCCCTTTAAAGGCTCGATTACGGTAAAACTAGTTATAAGCACTTAGTTTTTTTCAGCAGGTGAGTTTTTTAAGGTTTTTGGAGCTCCAAATGAGTCCCTAAGACTTATTATAATATATTATATGTTTAAATACACGTTTGGGAACAAAACAACTTTGCTAGAGTCACATCGGAGCCAAAAAGGCCCGTTAATCGCTCGATTTCGGCAAAACTAGTTATAAAGACTTAGTTTTTGCGCGAGCTGAGTTTTTAAGGTTTTTTTGAGCTCCAAATGAGTCCCTAAGACTGATTATAATGTATTATTTGTTTAAATACACGTTTGGGAGCAAAACAACTTTGCTAGATTCACATCGGAGCCAAAAGGCCCTTTAAAGGCTCGATTACGGTAAAACTAGTTATAAGCACTTAGTTTTTTCGCGAGGTGAGTTTTTAAGGTTTTTGGAGCTCCAAATGAGTCCCTAAGACTTATTATAATATATTATATGTTTAAATACACGTTTGGGAACAAAACAACTTTGCTAGAGTCACATCGGAGCCAAAAAGGCCCGTTAATCGCTCGATTTCGGCAAAACTAGTTATAAAGACTTAGTTTTTGCGCGAGCTGAGTTTTTAAGGTTTTTTGGAGCTCCAAATGAGTCCCTAAGACTGATTATAATGTATTATTTGTTTAAATACACGTTTGGGAGCAAAACAACTTTGCTAGATTCACATCGGAGCCAAAAGGCCCTTTAAAGGCTCGATTACGGTAAAACTAGTTATAAGCACTTAGTTTTTTCACGAGGTGAGTTTTTAAGGTTTTTGGAGCTCCAAATGAGTCCCTAAGACTTATTATAATATATTATATGTTTAAATACACGTTTGGGAACAAAACAACTTTGCTAGAGTCACATCGGAGCCAAAAAGGCCCGTTAATCGCTCGATTTCGGCAAAACTAGTTATAAAGACTTAGTTTTTCGCGAGCTGAGTTTTTAAGGTTTTTTGAGCTCCAAATGAGTCCCTAAGACTGATTATAATGTATTATTTGTTTAAATACACGTTTGGGAGCAAAACAACTTTGCTAGATTCACATCGGAGCCAAAAGGCCCTTTAAAGGCTCGATATCGGTAAAACTAGTTATAAGCACTTAGTTTTTTCAGAGGTGAGTTTTTAAGGTTTTTTGAGCTCCAAATGAGTCCCTAAGACTTATTATAATATATTATATGTTTAAATACACGTTTGGGAACAAAACAACTTTGCTAGAGTCACATCGGAGCCAAAAAGGCCCGTTAAACGCTCGATTTCGGCAAAACTAGTTATAAAGACTTAGTTTTTGCGCGAGCTGAGTTTTTAAGGTTTTTTGAGCTCCAAATGAGTCCCTAAGACTGATTATAATGTATTATTTGTTTAAATACACGTTTGGGAGCAAAACAACTTTGCTAGATTCACATCGGAGCCAAAAGGCCCTTTAAAGGCTCGATTACGGTAAAACTAGTTATAAGCACTTAGTTTTTTCGCGAGGTGAGTTTTTTAAGGTTTTTTGGAGCTCCAAATGAGTCCCTAAGACTTATTATAATATATTATATGTTTAAATACACGTTTGGGAACAAAACAACTTTGCTAGAGTCACATCGGAGCCAAAAAGGCCCGTTAATCGCTCGATTTCGGCAAAACTAGTTATAAAGACTTAGTTTTTGCGCAGCTGAGTTTTTAAGGTTTTTTGAGCTCCAAATGAGTCCCTAAGACTGATTATAATGTATTATTTGTTTAAATACACGTTTGGGAGCAAAACAACTTTGCTAGATTCACATCGGAGCCAAAAGGCCCTTTAAAGGCTCGATTACGTAAAACTAGTTATAAGCACTTAGTTTTTTCATGAGGTGAGTTTTTAAGGTTTTTGAGCTCCAAATGAGTCCCTAAGACTTATTATAATATATTATATGTTTAAATACACGTTTGGGAACAAAACAACTTTGCTAGAGTCACATCGGAGCCAAAAAGGCCCGTTAATAGCTCGATTTTGCAAAACTAGTTATAAAGACTTAGTTTTTGCGCGAGCTGAGTTTTTAAGGTTTTTTGAGCTCCAAATGAGTCCCTAAGACTGATTATAATGTATTATTTGTTTAAATACACGTTTGGGAGCAAAACAACTTTGCTAGATTCACATCGGAGCCAAAAGGCCCTTTAAAGGCTCGATTACGGTAAAACTAGTTATAAGCACTTAGTTTTTTCAAGCGAGGTGAGTTTTTAAGGTTTTTGGAGCTCCAAATGAGTCCCTAAGACTTATTATAATATATTATATGTTTAAATACACGTTTGGGAACAAAACAACTTTGCTAGAGTCACATCGGAGCCAAAAAGGCCCGTTAATCGCTCGATTTCGGCAAAACTAGTTATAAAGACTTAGTTTTTGTGCGAGCTGAGTTTTTAAGGTTTTTTCGAGCTCCAAATGAGTCCCTAAGACTGATTATAATGTATTATTTGTTTAAATACACGTTTGGGAGCAAAACAACTTTGCTAGATTCACATCGGAGCCAAAAGGCCCTTTAAAGGCTCGATTACGGTAAAACTAGTTATAAGCACTTAGTTTTTTCGCGAGGTGAGTTTTTAAGGTTTTTGGAGCTCCAAATGAGTCCCTAAGACTTATTATAATATATTATATGTTTAAATACACGTTTGGGAACAAAACAACTTTGCTAGAGTCACATCGGAGCCAAAAAGGCCCGTTAATCGCTCGATTTCGGCAAAACTAGTTATAAAGACTTAGTTTTTGCGCGAGCTGAGTTTTTAAGGTTTTTTTGAGCTCCAAATGAGTCCCTAAGACTGATTATAATGTATTATTTGTTTAAATACACGTTTGGGAGCAAAACAACTTTGCTAGATTCACATCGGAGCCAAAAGGCCCTTTAAAGGCTCGACACGAGTAAAACTAGTTATAAGCACTTAGTTTTTTCGCGAGGTGAGTTTTTAAGGTTTTTGGAGCTCCAAATGAGTCCCTAAGACTTATTATAATATATTATATGTTTAAATACACGTTTGGGAACAAAACAACTTTGCTAGAGTCACATCGGAGCCAAAAAGGCCCGTTAATCGCTCGATTTCGGCAAAACTAGTTATAAAGACTTAGTTTTTGCGCGAGCTGAGTTTTTAAGGTTTTTTGGAGCTCCAAATGAGTCCCTAAGACTGATTATAATGTATTATTTGTTTAAATACACGTTTGGGAGCAAAACAACTTTGCTAGATTCACATCGGAGCCAAAAGGCCCTTTAAAGGCTCGATTACGGTAAAACTAGTTATAAGCACTTAGTTTTTTCACGAGGTGAGTTTTTAAGGTTTTTGGAGCTCCAAATGAGTCCCTAAGACTTATTATAATATATTATATGTTTAAATACACGTTTGGGAACAAAACAACTTTGCTAGAGTCACATCGGAGCCAAAAGGCCCGTTAATCGCTCGATTTCGTAGCAAAACTAGTTATAAAGACTTAGTTTTTGCGCGAGCTGAGTTTTTAAGGTTTTTTGAGCTCCAAATGAGTCCCTAAGACTGATTATAATGTATTATTTGTTTAAATACACGTTTGGGAGCAAAACAACTTTGCTAGATTCACATCGGAGCCAAAAGGCCCTTTAAAGGCTCGATTACGGTAAAACTAGTTATAAGCACTTAGTTTTTTCGCGAGGTGAGTTTTTAAGGTTTTTGGAGCTCCAAATGAGTCCCTAAGACTTATTATAATATATTATATGTTTAAATACACGTTTGGGAACAAAACAACTTTGCTAGAGTCACATCGGAGCCAAAAAGGCCCGTTAATCGCTCGATTGCAAAACTAGTTATAAAGACTTAGTTTTTGCGAGCTGAGTTTTTAAGGTTTTTTGAGCTCCAAATGAGTCCCTAAGACTGATTATAATGTATTATTTGTTTAAATACACGTTTGGGAGCAAAACAACTTTGCTAGATTCACATCGGAGCCAAAAGGCCCTTTAAAGGCTCGATTACGGTAAAACTAGTTATAAGCACTTAGTTTTTTCGCGAGGTGAGTTTTTAAGGTTTTTGGGAGCTCCAAATGAGTCCCTAAGACTTATTATAATATATTATATGTTTAAATACACGTTTGGGAACAAAACAACTTTGCTAGAGTCACATCGGAGCCAAAAAGGCCCGTTAATCGCTCGATTTCGGCAAAACTAGTTATAAAGACTTAGTTTTTGCGCGAGCTGAGTTTTTAAGGTTTTTTGGAGCTCCAAATGAGTCCCTAAGACTGATTATAATGTATTATTTGTTTAAATACACGTTTGGGAGCAAAACAACTTTGCTAGATTCACATCGGAGCCAAAAGGCCCTTTAAAGGCTCGATTACGGTAAAACTAGTTATAAGCACTTAGTTTTTTTCGAGGTGAGTTTTTAAGGTTTTTGGAGCTCCAAATGAGTCCCTAAGACTTATTATAATATATTATATGTTTAAATACACGTTTGGGAACAAAACAACTTTGCTAGAGTCACATCGGAGCCAAAAAGCCGCGTTAATCGCTCGATTTCGGCAAAACTAGTTATAAAGACTTAGTTTTTGCGCGAGCTGAGTTTTTAAGGTTTTTCGAGCTCCAAATGAGTCCCTAAGACTGATTATAATGTATTATTTGTTTAAATACACGTTTGGGAGCAAAACAACTTTGCTAGATTCACATCGGAGCCAAAAAGGCCCTTTAAAGGCTCGATTACGGTAAAACTAGTTATAAGCACTTAGTTTTTTCGCGAGGTGAGTTTTTTAAGGTTTTTGGAGCTCCAAATGAGTCCCTAAGACTTATTATAATATATTATATGTTTAAATACACGTTTGGGAACAAAACAACTTTGCTAGAGTCACATCGGAGCCAAAAGGCCCGTTAATCGCTCGATTTCGGCAAAACTAGTTATAAAGACTTAGTTTTTGCGCGAGCTGAGTTTTTAAGGTTTTTGGAGCTCCAAATGAGTCCCTAAGACTGATTATAATGTATTATTTGTTTAAATACACGTTTGGGAGCAAAACAACTTTGCTAGATTCACATCGGAGCCAAAAGGCCCTTTAAAGGCCACGATTACGGTAAAACTAGTTATAAGCACTTAGTTTTTTCGCAGTGAGTTTTTAAGGTTTTTGGAGCTCCAAATGAGTCCCTAAGACTTATTATAATATATTATATGTTTAAATACACGTTTGGGAACAAAACAACTTTGCTAGAGTCACATCGGAGCCAAAAAGGCCCGTTAAAGGCGCTCGATTTCGCAAAACTAGTTATAAAGACTTAGTTTTTGCGGTGCTGAGTTTTTAAGGTTTTTCGAGCTCCAAATGAGTCCCTAAGACTGATTATAATGTATTATTTGTTTAAATACACGTTTGGGAGCAAAACAACTTTGCTAGATTCACATCGAGCCAAAAGGCCCTTTAAAGGCTCGATTACGGTAAAACTAGTTATAAGCACTTAGTTTTTTTGCGAGGTGAGTTTTTAAGGTTTTTGGAGCTCCAAATGAGTCCCTAAGACTTATTATAATATATTATATGTTTAAATACACGTTTGGGAACAAAACAACTTTGCTAGAGTCACATCGGAGCCAAAAGGCCCGTTAAACGCTCGATTTCGGCAAAACTAGTTATAAAGACTTAGTTTTTGCGCACTGAGTTTTTAAGGTTTTTGGAGCTCCAAATGAGTCCCTAAGACTGATTATAATGTATTATTTGTTTAAATACACGTTTGGGAGCAAAACAACTTTGCTAGATTCACACCGACCAAAAGGCCCTTTAAAGGCTCGATTACGGTAAAACTAGTTATAAGCACTTAGTTTTTTCGCAGTGAGTTTTTAAGGTTTTTGAGCTCCAAATGAGTCCCTAAGACTTATTATAATATATTATATGTTTAAATACACGTTTGGGAACAAAACAACTTTGCTAGAGTCACATCGGAGCCAAAAGGCCCGTTAATCGCTCGATTTCGGCAAAAACTAGTTATAAAGACTTAGTTTTTTCGCGAGCTGAGTTTTTAAGGTTTTTGAGCTCCAAATGAGTCCCTAAGACTGATTATAATGTATTATTTGTTTAAATACACGTTTGGGAGCAAAACAACTTTGCTAGATTCACATCGGAGCCAAAAGGCCCTTTAAAGGCTCGATTACGGTAAAACTAGTTATAAGCACTTAGTTTTTTCGCGAGGTGAGTTTTTAAGGTTTTTGGAGCTCCAAATGAGTCCCTAAGACTTATTATAATATATTATATGTTTAAATACACGTTTGGGAACAAAACAACTTTGCTAGAGTCACATCGGAGCCAAAAGGCCCGTTAATCGCCCCGATTTCGGCAAAACTAGTTATAAAGACTTAGTTTTTCGCGAGCTGAGTTTTTAGTTTTTGGAGCTCCAAATGAGTCCCTAAGACTGATTATAATGTATTATTTGTTTAAATACACGTTTGGGAGCAAAACAACTTTGCTAGATTCACATCGGAGCCAAAAGGCCCTTTAAAGGCTCGATTACAGGTAAAACTAGTTATAAGCACTTAGTTTTTTTCAGTTGAGTTTTTAAGGTTTTTGGAGCTCCAAATGAGTCCCTAAGACTTATTATAATATATTATATGTTTAAATACACGTTTGGGAACAAAACAACTTTGCTAGAGTCACATCGAGCCAAAAAGGCCGTTTAATCGCTCGATTTCGGCAAAACTAGTTATAAAGACTTAGTTTTTGCGCGAGCTGAGTTTTTAAGGTTTTTGAGCTCCAAATGAGTCCCTAAGACTGATTATAATGTATTATTTGTTTAAATACACGTTTGGGAGCAAAACAACTTTGCTAGATTCACATCGGAGCCAAAAGGCCCTTTAAAGGCTCGATTACGGTAAAACTAGTTATAAGCACTTAGTTTTTTTATAGGTGAGTTTTTAAGGTTTTTGGAGCTCCAAATGAGTCCCTAAGACTTATTATAATATATTATATGTTTAAATACACGTTTGGGAACAAAACAACTTTGCTAGAGTCACATCGGAGCCAAAAAGGCCCGTTAATCGCTCGATTTCGGCAAAACTAGTTATAAAGACTTAGTTTTTGCGCGAGCTGAGTTTTTAAGGTTTTTGAGCTCCAAATGAGTCCCTAAGACTGATTATAATGTATTATTTGTTTAAATACACGTTTGGGAGCAAAACAACTTTGCTAGATTCACATCGGGCCAAAAGGCCCTTTAAAGGCTCGATTACGGTAAAACTAGTTATAAGCACTTAGTTTTTTCATGAGGTGAGTTTTTAAGGTTTTTGAGCTCCAAATGAGTCCCTAAGACTTATTATAATATATTATATGTTTAAATACACGTTTGGGAACAAAACAACTTTGCTAGAGTCACATCGGAGCCAAAAGGCCCGTTAATCGCTCGATTTCGGCAAAACTAGTTATAAAGACTTAGTTTTTGCGCGAGCTGAGTTTTTAAGGTTTTTTGGAGCTCCAAATGAGTCCCTAAGACTGATTATAATGTATTATTTGTTTAAATACACGTTTGGGAGCAAAACAACTTTGCTAGATTCACATCGGAGCCAAAAGGCCCTTTAAAGGCTCGATTACGGTAAAAACTAGTTATAAGCACTTAGTTTTTTCATGTGAGTTTTTAAGGTTTTTGGAGCTCCAAATGAGTCCCTAAGACTTATTATAATATATTATATGTTTAAATACACGTTTGGGAACAAAACAACTTTGCTAGAGTCACATCGGAGCCAAAAAGGCCCGTTAATCGCTCGATTTCGGCAAAACTAGTTATAAAGACTTAGTTTTTGCGCGAGCTGAGTTTTTAAAGGTTTTTTGGGAGCTCCAAATGAGTCCCTAAGACTGATTATAATGTATTATTTGTTTAAATACACGTTTGGGAGCAAAACAACTTTGCTAGATTCACATCGGAGCCAAAAGGCCCTTTAAAGGCTCGATTACGGTAAAACTAGTTATAAGCACTTAGTTTTTCACAGGTGAGTTTTTAAGGTTTTTGGAGCTCCAAATGAGTCCCTAAGACTTATTATAATATATTATATGTTTAAATACACGTTTGGGAACAAAACAACTTTGCTAGAGTCACATCGGAGCCAAAAAGGCCCGTTAATCGCTCGATTTCGGCAAAACTAGTTATAAAGACTTAGTTTTTCGAGCTGAGTTTTTAAGGTTTTTGGAGCTCCAAATGAGTCCCTAAGACTGATTATAATGTATTATTTGTTTAAATACACGTTTGGGAGCAAAACAACTTTGCTAGATTCACATCGGAGCCAAAAGGCCCTTTAAAGGCTCGATTACGTAAAAACTAGTTATAAGCACTTAGTTTTTTTGCGAGGTGAGTTTTTAAGGTTTTTGGAGCTCCAAATGAGTCCCTAAGACTTATTATAATATATTATATGTTTAAATACACGTTTGGGAACAAAACAACTTTGCTAGAGTCACATCGGAGCAAAAAAGGCCCGTTAATCGCTCGATTTCGGCAAAACTAGTTATAAAGACTTAGTTTTTACTTGCGAGCTGAGTTTTTAAGGTTTTTTGAGCTCCAAATGAGTCCCTAAGACTGATTATAATGTATTATTTGTTTAAATACACGTTTGGGAGCAAAACAACTTTGCTAGATTCACATCGGAGCCAAAAGGCCCTTTAAAGGCTCGATTTACGGTAAAACTAGTTATAAGCACTTAGTTTTTTCGCGAGGTGAGTTTTTAAGGTTTTTGGAGCTCCAAATGAGTCCCTAAGACTTATTATAATATATTATATGTTTAAATACACGTTTGGGAACAAAACAATCTTTGCTAGAGTCACATCGGAGCCAAAAAGGCCCGTTAATCGCTCGATTTCGGCGAAAACTAGTTATAAAGACTTAGTTTTTGCGCGAGCTGAGTTTTTAAAGGTTTTTGAGCTCCAAATGAGTCCCTAAGACTGATTATAATGTATTATTTGTTTAAATACACGTTTGGGAGCAAAACAACTTTGCTAGATTCACATCGGAGCCAAAAAGGCCCTTTAAAGGCTCGATTACGGTAAAACTAGTTATAAGCACTTAGTTTTTTTCACGAGGTGAGTTTTTAAGGTTTTGGAGCTCCAAATGAGTCCCTAAGACTTATTATAATATATTATATGTTTAAATACACGTTTGGGAACAAAACATCTTTGCTAGAGTCACATCGGAGCCAAAAAGGCCCGTTAATCGCTCGATTTCGGCAAAACTAGTTATAAAGACTTAGTTTTTGTGCACTGAGTTTTTAAGGTTTTTGGAGCTCCAAATGAGTCCCTAAGACTGATTATAATGTATTATTTGTTTAAATACACGTTTGGGAGCAAAACAACTTTGCTAGATTCACATCGAGCCAAAAGGCCCTTTAAAGGCTCGATTACGTGTAAAACTAGTTATAAGCACTTAGTTTTTTCGAGGTGAGTTTTTAAGGTTTTTGGAGCTCCAAATGAGTCCCTAAGACTTATTATAATATATTATATGTTTAAATACACGTTTGGGAACAAAACAACTTTGCTAGAGTCACTCGGAGGTGAAAAAGGCCCGTTAATCGCTCGATTTCGGCAAAACTAGTTATAAAGACTTAGGTTTTTGCGCTGCTGAGTTTTAAAGGTTTTTGGAGCTCCAAATGAGTCCCTAAGACTGATTATAATGTATTATTTGTTTAAATACACGTTTGGGAGCAAAACAACTTTGCTAGATTCACATCGGAGCCAAAAGGCCCTTTTAAGGCTCGATTACGGTAAAACTAGTTATAAGCACTTAGTTTTTGCGATGAGTTTTTAAGGTTTTGGAGCTCCAAATGAGTCCCTAAGACTTATTATAATATATTATATGTTTAAATACACGTTTGGGAACAAAACAACTTTGCTAGAGTCACATCGAGCCAAAAAGGCCCGTTAATCGCTCGATTTCGGCCAAAACTAGTTATAAAGACTTAGTTTTTATGCAGCTGAGTTTTTAAGGTTTTTTGAGCTCCAAATGAGTCCCTAAGACTGATTATAATGTATTATTTGTTTAAATACACGTTTGGGAGCAAAACAACTTTGCTAGATTCACATCAGAACCAAAAGGCCCTTTAAAGGCTCGATTACGGTAAAACTAGTTATAAGCACTTAGTTTTTTCAGTTGAGTTTTTAAGGTTTTGGAGCTCCAAATGAGTCCCTAAGACTTATTATAATATATTATATGTTTAAATACACGTTTGGGAACAAAACATCTTTGCTAGAGTCACACGGACCAAAAAGGCCCGTTATCGCTCGATTTGGCAAAACTAGTTATAAAGACTTAGTTTTTTGCGACTGAGTTTTTAAGGTTTTTGGAGCTCCAAATGAGTCCCTAAGACTGATTATAATGTATTATTTGTTTAAATACACGTTTGGGAGCAAAACAACTTTGGCTTGATTCACATCGGAGCCAAAAAGGCCCTTTAAAGGCTGGTTGACGGTAAAAACTAGTTATAAGCACTTAGTTTTTTCGCGAGGTGAGTTTTTAAGGTTTTTGGAGCTCCAAATGAGTCCCTAAGACTTATTATAATATATTATATGTTTAAATACACGTTTGGGAACAAAACAACTTTGCTAGAGTCACATCGGAGCCAAAAAGGCCCAGTTAATCGCTCGATTTCGGCAAAAACTAGTTATAAAGACTTAGTTTTTACCATGATTTTTAAGGTTTTTGGAGCTCCAAATGAGTCCCTAAGACTGATTATAATGTATTATTTGTTTAAATACACGTTTGGGAGCAAAACAACTTTGCTAGATTCACATCGAACCAAAAGCCCCCCTTTAAAAGGCTCGAATTCACAGGTAAAACTAGTTATAAGCACTTAGTTTTTTTGCGAGGTGATTTTTTAAGGTGTTTTGGAGCTCCAAATGAGTCCCTAAGACTTATTATAATATATTATATGTTTAAATACACGTTTGGGAACAAAACAACTTTGCTAGAGTCACATCGGAGCCAAAAGGCCGTTAATCGCTCGATTTCGGCAAAACTAGTTATAAAGACTTAGTTTTTGCGCGAGCTGAGTTTTTAGGTAAGTTTTTTGAGCTCCAAATGAGTCCCTAAGACTGATTATAATGTATTATTTGTTTAAATACACGTTTGGGAGCAAAACAACTTTGCTAGATTCACATCGAGCCAAAAGGCCCTTTAAAGGCTCGATTACGGTAAAAACTAGTTATAAGCACTTAGTTTTTTGCGAGGTGAGGTTTTTAAGGTGTTTTTGGAGCTCCAAATGAGTCCCTAAGACTTATTATAATATATTATATGTTTAAATACACGTTTGGGAACAAAACAACTTTGCTAGAGTCACATCGAGCGAAAGGCCCGTTAATCACTCGATTTCGGCAAAACTAGTTATAAAGACTTAGTTTTTGCGCGAGCTGAGTTTTTAAGGTTTTTTGAGCTCCAAATGAGTCCCTAAGACTGATTATAATGTATTATTTGTTTAAATACACGTTTGGGAGCAAAACAACTTTTGCTAGATTCACATCGGAGCCAAAAAGGCCCTTTAAAGGCTCGACTACGGTAAAACTAGTTATAAGCACTTAGTTTTTTCGCGAGGTGAGTTTTTAAGGTTTTGGAGCTCCAAATGAGTCCCTAAGACTTATTATAATATATTATATGTTTAAATACACGTTTGGGAACAAAACAACTTTGCTAGAGTCACATCGGACCCAAAAGGCCCGTTAATCGCTCGATTTGGTAAAACTAGTTATAAAGACTTAGTTTTTGCGTGAGCTGAGTTTTTAAGGTTTTTGGAGCTCCAAATGAGTCCCTAAGACTGATTATAATGTATTATTTGTTTAAATACACGTTTGGGAGCAAAACAACTTTGCTAGATTCACATCGGAGCCAAAAGGCCCTTTAAAAGGCTCGATTACGGTAAAACTAGTTATAAGCACTTAGTTTTTTGCGAGGTGAGTTTTTAAGGTTTTGGAGCTCCAAATGAGTCCCTAAGACTTATTATAATATATTATATGTTTAAATACACGTTTGGGAACAAAACAACTTTTGCTTAGAGTCACATCGGAGCCAAAAGGCGCGTTAATCGCTCGATTTCCGGGGCAAAACTAGTTATAAAGACTTAGTTTTTCGTGCAGCTGAGTTTTTAAGGTTTTTGGAGCTCCAAATGAGTCCCTAAGACTGATTATAATGTATTATTTGTTTAAATACACGTTTGGGAGCAAAACAACTTTGCTAGATTCACATCGGAGCCAAAAGGCCCTTTAAAGGCTCGATTACGGTAAAACTAGTTATAAGCACTTAGTTTTTCGCGAGGTGAGTTTTTAAGGTTTTGGAGCTCCAAATGAGTCCCTAAGACTTATTATAATATATTATATGTTTAAATACACGTTTGGGAACAAAACAACTTTGCTAGAGTCACATCGAGCAAAAAGGCCGGTTAATCGCTCGATTTAGCCAAAACTAGTTATAAAGACTTAGTTTTCTGTGCTGATTTTTTAAGGTTTTGGAGCTCCAAATGAGTCCCTAAGACTGATTATAATGTATTATTTGTTTAAATACACGTTTGGGAGCAAAACAACTTTGCTAGATTCACATCGGACAAAAAGGCCCTTTAAAGGCTCGATTACGGTAAAACTAGTTATAAGCACTTAGTTTTTTCGAGGTGAGTTTTTAAAGTTTTTGGAGCTCCAAATGAGTCCCTAAGACTTATTATAATATATTATATGTTTAAATACACGTTTGGGAACAAAACAACTTTGCTAGAGTCACATCGAGAAAAAGGCCGTTCTGCGACCTCGATTTCGCAAAACTAGTTATAAAGACTTAGTTTTTGCGCGAGCTGAGTTTTTAAGGTTTTTGGAGCTCCAAATGAGTCCCTAAGACTGATTATAATGTATTATTTGTTTAAATACACGTTTGGGAGCAAAACAACTTTGCTAGATTCACATCGGAGCCAAAAGGCCCTTTAAAGGCTCGATTACGGTAAAACTAGTTATAAGCACTTAGTTTTTTGCAGGTGAGTTTTTAAGGTTTTTGGAGCTCCAAATGAGTCCCTAAGACTTATTATATTATGTTATATGTTTAAATACACGTTTGGGAACAAAACAACTTTGCTAGAGTCAGCCAGAGCCAAAAAGGCCCGTTAATCGCTCGATTTCGGCAAAACTAGTTATAAAGACTTAGTTTTGCGCGAAGCTGAGTTTTTAAGGTTTATTTTCGAGCTCCAAATGAGTCCCTAAGACTGATTATAATGTATTATTTGTTTAAATACACGTTTGGGAGCAAAACAACTTTGCTAGATTCACATCGGAGCCAAAAGGCCCTTTAAAGGCTGGATACGGTAAAACTAGTTATAAGCACTTAGTTTTTTGCGAGGTGAGTTTTTAAGGTTTTGGAGCTCCAAATGAGTCCCTAAGACTTATTATAATATATTATATGTTTAAATACACGTTTGGGAACAAAACAACTTTGCTAGAGTCACATCGGAGCCAAAAAGGCCCGTTAATCATTCGATTTCCGCAAAACTAGTTATAAAGACTTAGTTTTTGGGAGCTGAGTTTTTAAAGGTTTTTAGAGCTCCAAATGAGTCCCTAAGACTGATTATAATGTATTATTTGTTTAAATACACGTTTGGGAGCAAAACAACTTTGCTAGATTCACATCGGAGCCAAAAGGCCCTTTAAAGGCTCGATTATGGTAAAAACTAGTTATAAGCACTTAGTTTTTCGCGAGGTGAGTTTTTAAGGTTTTTGGAGCTCCAAATGAGTCCCTAAGACTTATTATAATATATTATATGTTTAAATACACGTTTGGGAACAAAACATCTTTGCTAGAGTCACATCGGAGCCAAAAAGCCCGTTAATCGCTCATTTCGGCAAAACTAGTTATAAAGACTTAGTTTTTGCGCGAGCTGAGTTTTTAAGGTTTTTTGGAGCTCCAAATGAGTCCCTAAGACTGATTATAATGTATTATTTGTTTAAATACACGTTTGGGAGCAAAACAACTTTGCTAGATTCACTCGAGCCAAAAGGCCCTTTAAAGGCTCGGTTACGGGTAAACTAGTTATAAGCACTTAGTTTTTTCAGGTGAGTTTTTAAGGTTTTGGAGCTCCAAATGAGTCCCTAAGACTTATTATAATATATTATATGTTTAAATACACGTTTGGGAACAAAACAACTTTGCTAGAGTCACATCGGAGCCAAAAGGCCGTTAATCGCCTCGATATTTGGCAAAACTAGTTATAAAGACTTAGTTTTTGGGAGCTGAGTTTTTAAGGTTTTTGAGCTCCAAATGAGTCCCTAAGACTGATTATAATGTATTATTTGTTTAAATACACGTTTGGGAGCAAAACAACTTTGCTAGATTCACATCGGAGCCAAAAGGCCCTTTAAAGGCTCGATTACGGTAAAACTAGTTATAAGCACTTAGTTTTTTTTCGAGGTGAGTTTTTAAGGTTTTTGGAGCTCCAAATGAGTCCCTAAGACTTATTATATTATATTATATGTTTAAATACACGTTTGGGAACAAAACAACTTTGCTAGAGTCACATCGGAGCCAAAAAGGCCCGTTAATCGCTCGATTTCGGCAAAACTAGTTATAAAGACTTAGTTTTTGCCAGCTGAGTTTTTAAAGGTTTTGGAGCTCCAAATGAGTCCCTAAGACTGATTATAATGTATTATTTGTTTAAATACACGTTTGGGAGCAAAACAACTTTGCTAGATTCACATCGGAGCCAAAAGGCCCTTTAAAAGGCTCGGTTTACAGGTAAAACTAGTTATAAGCACTTAGTTTTTCGCGTGGTGAGTGATTTTAAGGTTTTGGAGCTCCAAATGAGTCCCTAAGACTTATTATAATATATTATATGTTTAAATACACGTTTGGGAACAAAACAACTTTGCTAGAGTCATCGCCAGACCAAAAAGGCCCGTTAATCGCTCGATTTTGGCAAAACTAGTTATAAAGACTTAGTTTTTGCGTGACTGAGTTTTTAAGGTTTTTGGAGCTCCAAATGAGTCCTAAGACTGATTATAATGTATTATTTGTTTAAATACACGTTTGGGAGCAAAACAACTTTGCTAGATTCACATCGGAGCCAAAAAGGCCCTTTAAAGGCTCGATTACGGTAAAACTAGTTATAAGCACTTAGTTTTTCGCGAGGTGAGTTTTTAAGGTTTTTGGAGCTCCAAATGAGTCCCTAAGACTTATTATAATATATTATATGTTTAAATACACGTTTGGGAACAAAACAACTTTGCTAGAATCACATCGGGCCAAAAAGGCCCGTTAATCGCTCGATTTCGAGCAAAACTAGTTATAAAGACTTAGTTTTTGCGCTTGAGCTGAGTTTTTAAGGTTTTTGGAGCTCCAAATGAGTCCCTAAGACTGATTATAATGTATTATTTGTTTAAATACACGTTTGGGAGCAAAACAACTTTGCTAGATTCACATCGGAGCCAAAAGGCCCTTTAAAGGCTCGATTCACGGTAAAACTAGTTATAAGCACTTAGTTTTTCGCGAGGTGAGTTTTTAAGGTTTTTGGAGCTCCAAATGAGTCCCTAAGACTTATTATAATATATTATATGTTTAAATACACGTTTGGGAACAAAACAACTTTGCTAGAGTCACATCGAGCCAAAAGGCCCAGTTAATCGCTCGATTTCGGCAAAACTAGTTATAAAGACTTAGTTTTTCGCGAGCTGAGTTTTTAAGGTTTTTTGAGCTCCAAATGAGTCCCTAAGACTGATTATAATGTATTATTTGTTTAAATACACGTTTGGGAGCAAAACAACTTTTGCTAGATTCACATCGGAACCAAAGGCCCTTTAAAGGCTCGATTACGGTAAAACTAGTTATAAGCACTTAGTTTTTTCGAGGTGAGTTTTTAAGGTTTTTGGAGCTCCAAATGAGTCCCTAAGACTTATTATATTATATTATATGTTTAAATACACGTTTGGGAACAAAACAACTTTGCTAGAGTCACATCGGACCCAAAAAGGCCCGTTAATCGCTCGATTTCGGCAAAACTAGTTATAAAGACTTAGTTTTTGCGCGACTGAGTTTTTAAGGTTTTGGAGCTCCAAATGAGTCCCTAAGACTGATTATAATGTATTATTTGTTTAAATACACGTTTGGGAGCAAAACAACTTTGCTAGATTCACTCGGAGCCAAAAGGCCTTTAATGGCTCGATTACGGTAAAACTAGTTATAAGCACTTAGTTTTTTCGAGGTGAGTTTTTAAGGTTTTGGAGCTCCAAATGAGTCCCTAAAGACTTATTATAATATATTATATGTTTAAATACACGTTTGGGAACAAAACAACTTTGCTAGAGTCACATCGAGCAAAAAAAAGGCCCGTTAATCGCTCGATTTCGGCAAAACTAGTTATAAAGACTTAGTTTTTGCGCGAGCTGAGTTTTAGGTTTTTGAGCTCCAAATGAGTCCCTAAGACTGATTATAATGTATTATTTGTTTAAATACACGTTTGGGAGCAAAACAACTTTGCTAGATTCGCATCGGAGCCAAAAGGCCCTTTAAAGTTCGTCACGGTAAAACTAGTTATAAGCACTTAGTTTTTCGCGATTGAGTTTTTAAGGTTTTGGAGCTCCAAATGAGTCCCTAAGACTTATTATAATATATTATATGTTTAAATACACGTTTGGGAACAAAACAACTTTGCTAGAGTCACATCGGGCCAAAAGGCCCGGATTAATCGCTCCGATTTCGGCAAAACTAGTTATAAAGACTTAGTTTTTGCGCGAGCTGAGTTTTTAAGGTTTTGGAGCTCCAAATGAGTCCCTAAGACTGATTATAATGTATTATTTGTTTAAATACACGTTTGGGAGCAAAACAACTTTGCTAGATTCATCGACCACAAAGGCCCTTTAAAGGCTCGATTCACGGTAAAACTAGTTATAAGCACTTAGTTTTTTCGTGAGGTGAGTTTTTAAGGTTTTTGGAGCTCCAAATGAGTCCCTAAGACTTATTATAATATATTATATGTTTAAATACACGTTTGGGAACAAAACAACTTTGCTAGAGTCACTCGAAGCAAAAAGGCCCGTTAATCGCTCCGATTTCGGCAAAACTAGTTATAAAGACTTAGTTTTTTTGCGAGCTGAGTTTTTAAGGTTTTTGGAGCTCCAAATGAGTCCCTAAGACTGATTATAATGTATTATTTGTTTAAATACACGTTTGGGAGCAAAACAACTTTGCTAGATTCACATCGGAGCCAAAAGGCCCTTTAAAGCCTCGATTACGGTAAAACTAGTTATAAGCACTTAGTTTTTTCGAGGTGAGTTTTTAAGGTTTTGGAGCTCCAAATGAGTCCCTAAGACTTATTATAATATATTATATGTTTAAATACACGTTTGGGAACAAAACAACTTTGCTAGAGTCACATCCACGAAGCCAAAAGGCCGTTAATCGCTCGATTTGGGCAAAAACTAGTTATAAAAACTTAGTTTTTGCCTATAGCTGAGTTTTTAAGGTTTTTTGGAGCTCCAAATGAGTCCCTAAGACTGATTATAATGTATTATTTGTTTAAATACACGTTTGGGAGCAAAACAACTTTGCTAGATTCACATTGGAGCCAAAAGGCCCTTTAAAGGCTCGATTGACGGTAAAACTAGTTATAAGCACTTAGTTTTTTTGCGAGTTGAGTTTTTAAGGTTTTTGGAGCTCCAAATGAGTCCCTAAGACTTATTATAATATATTATATGTTTAAATACACGTTTGGGAACAAAACAACTTTGCTAGAGTCACATCGGACCAAAAGGCCCGTTAATCGCTCGATTTCGGCAAAACTAGTTATAAAAACTTAGTTTTTGTGCGAGCTGAGTTTTTAAGGTTTTTGGAGCTCCAAATGAGTCCCTAAGACTGATTATAATGTATTATTTGTTTAAATACACGTTTGGGAGCAAAACAACTTTGCTAGATTCACATCGGAGCCAAAAGGCCCTTTAAAGGCTCGATTACGGTAAAACTAGTTATAAGCACTTAGTTTTTTGAGGTGAGTTTTTAAGGTTTTGGAGCTCCAAATGAGTCCCTAAGACTTATTATAATATATTATATGTTTAAATACACGTTTGGGAACAAAACAACTTTGCTAGAGTCACATCGGGCCAAAAGGCCCGTTAATCGCTCGATTTCGGCAAAACTAGTTATAAAGACTTAGTTTTTACGCTGAGCTGAGTTTTTAAGGTTTTTTGGAGCTCCAAATGAGTCCCTAAGACTGATTATAATGTATTATTTGTTTAAATACACGTTTGGGAGCAAAACAACTTTGCTAGATTCACATCGAACCAAAAGGCCCTTTAAAGGCTCGATTACGGTAAAACTAGTTATAAGCACTTAGTTTTTCGCGATGAGTTTTTAAGGTTTTGGAGCTCCAAATGAGTCCCTAAGACTTATTATAATATATTATATGTTTAAATACACGTTTGGGAACAAAACAACTTTGCTAGAGTCACATCGGAGCCAAAAAGGCCGGTTAATGTCGCTCGATTTCGGCCAAAACTAGTTATAAAAACTTAGTTTTAGATGAGTTTTAAGGTTTTTGGAGCTCCAAATGAGTCCCTAAGACTGATTATAATGTATTATTTGTTTAAATACATGTTTGGGAGCAAAACAACTTTGCTAGATTCACATCGGAGCAAAAGCCCCTTTAAAGGCTCGATTTCGGTAAAACTAGTTATAAGCACTTAGTTTTTTCGCGGTGAGTTTTTAAGGTTTTGGAGCTCCAAATGAGTCCCTAAGACTTATTATAATATATTATATGTTTAAATACACGTTTGGGAACAAAACAACTTTGCTAGAGTCACATCGGGCCAAAAAGGCCCGTTAATCGCTCGATTTCGGCAAAACTAGTTATAAAGACTTAGTTTTTGCGCGAGCTGAGTTTTTAAGGTTTTTGGAGCTCCAAATGAGTCCCTAAGACTGATTATAATGTATTATTTGTTTAAATACACGTTTGGGAGCAAAACAACTTTGCTAGATTCACATCGGAGCCAAAAGGCCCTTTAAAGGCTCGATTACGGTAAAACTAGTTATAAGCACTTAGTTTTTTCGAGGTGAGTTTTTAAGGTTTTGGAGCTCCAAATGAGTCCCTAAGACTTATTATAATATATTATATGTTTAAATACACGTTTGGGAACAAAACAACTTTGCTAGAGTCACATCGGGCCAAAAAGGCCCGTTAATCGCTCGATTTCGGCAAAACTAGTTATAAAGACTTAGTTTTACGCAGCTGAGTTTTTAAGGTTTTTGGAGCTCCAAATGAGTCCCTAAGACTGATTATAATGTATTATTTGTTTAAATACACGTTTGGGAGCAAAACAACTTTGCTAGATTCACATCGGAGCCAAAAGCCCTTTAAAGGCTCGATTAGGTAAAACTAGTTATAAGCACTTAGTTTTTTCGCGGTGAGTTTTTAAGGTTTTGGAGCTCCAAATGAGTCCCTAAGACTTATTATAATATATTATATGTTTAAATACACGTTTGGGAACAAAACAACTTTGCTAGAGTCACATCGGAGCCAAAAGGCCCGTTAATCTAGCTCGATTTCGGTCAAAACTAGTTATAAAGACTTAGTTTTTGCGCGAGCTGAGTTTTTAAGGTTTTTGGAGCTCCAAATGAGTCCCTAAGACTGATTATAATGTATTATTTGTTTAAATACACGTTTGGGAGCAAAACAACTTTGCTAGATTCACATCGGAGCCAAAAGGCCCTTTAAAGGCTCGATTACGGTAAAACTAGTTATAAGCACTTAGTTTTTTTCGAGGTGAGTTTTTAAGGTTTTTGGAGCTCCAAATGAGTCCCTAAGACTTATTATAATATATTATATGTTTAAATACACGTTTGGGAACAAAACAACTTTGCTAGAGTCACATCGGACCAAAAAGGCCCGTTAATCGCTCGATTTCGGCAAAACTAGTTATAAAAACTTAGTTTTTGCGTGAGCTGAGTTTTTAAGGTTTTTGGAGCTCCAAATGAGTCCCTAAGACTGATTATAATGTATTATTTGTTTAAATACACGTTTGGGAGCAAAACAACTTTGCTAGATTCACATCGGAGCCAAAAGCCCTTTAAAGGCTCGATTAACGGTAAAACTAGTTATAAGCACTTAGATTTTTCTGTGGTGAGTTTTTAAGGTTTTGGAGCTCCAAATGAGTCCCTAAGACTTATTATAATATATTATATGTTTAAATACACGTTTGGGAACAAAACAACTTTGCTAGAGTCACATCGGGCCAAAAGGCCGTTAATCGCTCGATTTAGGCAAAACTAGTTATAAAGACTTAGTTTTGCCGACTGAGTTTTTAAGGTTTTTTGGAGCTCCAAATGAGTCCCTAAGACTGATTATAATGTATTATTTGTTTAAATACACGTTTGGGAGCAAAACAACTTTGCTAGATTCACATCGGAGCCAAAAAGCCCTTTAAAGGCTCGATTACGGTAAAACTAGTTATAAGCACTTAGTTTTTTCGCGAGGTGAGTTTTTAAGGTTTTTGGAGCTCCAAATGAGTCCCTAAGACTTATTATAATATATTATATGTTTAAATACACGTTTGGGAACAAAACAACTTTGCTAGAGTCACTCCTGAGCCAAAAAAGGCCCGTTAATCGCTCGATTTCGGCAAAACTAGTTATAAAGACTTAGTTTTTCCGAGCTGAGTTTTTAAGGTTTTTGGAGCTCCAAATGAGTCCCTAAGACTGATTATAATGTATTATTTGTTTAAATACACGTTTGGGAGCAAAACAACTTTGCTAGATTCACATTGGACCCAAAAGCCCTTTAAAGGCTCGATTACGGTAAAACTAGTTATAAGCACTTAGTTTTTTCGAGGTGAGTTTTTAAGGTTTTGGAGCTCCAAATGAGTCCCTAAGACTTATTATAATATATTATATGTTTAAATACACGTTTGGGAACAAAACAACTTTGCTAGAGTCACATCGGAGCCAAAAAGGCCCGTTAATCGCTCGATTTCGGCAAAACTAGTTATAAAGACTTAGTTTTTGCGCGAGCTGAGTTTTTAAGGTTTTTTGGAGCTCCAAATGAGTCCCTAAGACTGATTATAATGTATTATTTGTTTAAATACACGTTTGGGAGCAAAACAACTTTGCTAGATTCACATCGAGCCAAAAAGCCCTTTAAAGGCTCGATTACAGTAAAACTAGTTATAAGCACTTAGTTTTTTCGCGATGAGTTTTTAAGGTTTTTGGAGCTCCAAATGAGTCCCTAAGACTTATTATAATATATTATATGTTTAAATACACGTTTGGGAACAAAACAACTTTGCTAGAGTCACATCGGGCCAAAAGGCCCGTTAATCGCTCGAATTTCGGCAAAACTAGTTATAAAGACTTAGTTTTTCGCGCAGCTGAGTTTTTAAGGTTTTTGGAGCTCCAAATGAGTCCCTAAGACTGATTATAATGTATTATTTGTTTAAATACACGTTTGGGAGCAAAACAACTTTGCTAGATTCACATCGGAGCCAAAAGCCCTTTAAAGGCTCGATTACGGTAAAACTAGTTATAAGCACTTAGTTTTTTGCGCAGGTGAGTTTTTAAGGTTTTGGAGCTCCAAATGAGTCCCTAAGACTTATTATAATATATTATATGTTTAAATACACGTTTGGGAACAAAACAACTTTGCTAGAGTCACATCGGAGCCAAAAGGCCCGTTAATCGCTCGATTTCAGCAAAACTAGTTATAAAGACTTAGTTTTTGCGAGCTGAGTTTTTAAGGTTTTTGGAGCTCCAAATGAGTCCCTAAGACTGATTATAATGTATTATTTGTTTAAATACACGTTTGGGAGCAAAACAACTTTGCTAGATTCACATCGGAGCCAAAAGCCCTTTAAAGGCTCGATTACGGTAAAACTAGTTATAAGCACTTAGTTTTTCGCGAGGTGAGTTTTTAAGGTTTTGGAGCTCCAAATGAGTCCCTAAGACTTATTATAATATATTATATGTTTAAATACACGTTTGGGAACAAAACAACTTTGCTAGAGTCACATCGGGCCAAAAAGGCCCGTTAATCGCTCGATTTCGGCAAAACTAGTTATAAAGACTTAGTTTTTGCGCGAGCTGAGTTTTTAGGTTTTTGGAGCTCCAAATGAGTCCCTAAGACTGATTATAATGTATTATTTGTTTAAATACACGTTTGGGAGCAAAACAACTTTGCTAGATTCACATCGGAGCCAAAAGCCCTTTAAAGGCTCGATTCACGGTAAAACTAGTTATAAGCACTTAGTTTTTTCGCAGGTGAGTTTTTAAGGTTTTTGGAGCTCCAAATGAGTCCCTAAGACTTATTATAATATATTATATGTTTAAATACACGTTTGGGAACAAAACAACTTTGCTAGAGTCACATCGGACCAAAAGGCCCGTTAATCGCTCGATTTCGGCAAAACTAGTTATAAAAACTTAGTTTTTGCGCGAGCTGAGTTTTTAAGGTTTTTGGAGCTCCAAATGAGTCCCTAAGACTGATTATAATGTATTATTTGTTTAAATACACGTTTGGGAGCAAAACAACTTTGCTAGATTCACATCGGAGCCAAAAGGCCCTTTAAAGGCTCGATTACGGTAAAACTAGTTATAAGCACTTAGTTTTTTCGCGAGGTGAGTTTTTAAGGTTTTTGGAGCTCCAAATGAGTCCCTAAGACTTATTATAATATATTATATGTTTAAATACACGTTTGGGAACAAAACAACTTTGCTAGAGTCACATCGGAGCCAAAAAGGCCCGTTAATCGCTCGATTTCGGCAAAACTAGTTATAAAAACTTAGTTTTTGCGCAGCTGAGTTTTTAAGGTTTTTGGAGCTCCAAATGAGTCCCTAAGACTGATTATAATGTATTATTTGTTTAAATACACGTTTGGGAGCAAAACAACTTTGCTAGATTCACATCGGAGCCAAAAAGCCCTTTAAAGGCTCGATTACAGTAAAACTAGTTATAAGCACTTAGTTTTTTTGCGAGGTGAGTTTTTAAGGTTTTTGGAGCTCCAAATTAGTCCCTAAGACTTATTATAATATATTATATGTTTAAATACACGTTTGGGAACAAAACAACTTTGCTAGAGTCACATCGGAGCCAAAAGGCCCGTTAATCGCTCGATTTCAGCAAAACTAGTTATAAAGACTTAGTTTTGCGAGTGAGTTTTTAAGGTTTTTGGAGCTCCAAATGAGTCCCTAAGACTGATTATAATGTATTATTTGTTTAAATACACGTTTGGGAGCAAAACAACTTTGCTAGATTCACATCGGAGCCAAAAGCCCTTTAAAGGCTCGATTATGGTAAAACTAGTTATAAGCACTTAGTTTTTTCCGAGGTGAGTTTTTAAGGTTTTGGAGCTCCAAATGAGTCCCTAAGACTTATTATAATATATTATATGTTTAAATACACGTTTGGGAACAAAAAAAAACTTTGCTAGAGTCACATCGGAGCAAAAAGGCCCGTTAATCGCTCGATTTCGGCAAAACTAGTTATAAAGACTTAGTTTTTGCGCGACTGAGTTTTTAAGGTTTTTGGAGCTCCAAATGAGTCCCTAAGACTGATTATAATGTATTATTTGTTTAAATACACGTTTGGGAGCAAAACAACTTTGCTAGATTCACATCGGAGCCAAAAAGCCCTTTAAAGGCTCGATTACGGTAAAACTAGTTATAAGCACTTAGTTTTTCGCGAGGTGAGTTTTTAAGGTTTTTGGAGCTCCAAATGAGTCCCTAAGACTTATTATAATATATTATATGTTTAAATACACGTTTGGGAACAAAACAACTTTGCTAGAGGTCACATCGGGCCAAAAAGGCCCGTTAATCGCTCGATTTCGGCAAAACTAGTTATAAAGACTTAGTTTTTTCGAGCTGAGTTTTTAAGGTTTTTGGAGCTCCAAATGAGTCCCTAAGACTGATTATAATGTATTATTTGTTTAAATACACGTTTGGAGCAAAACAGCTTTGCTAGATTTACATCGGAGCCAAAAAGCCCTTTAAAGGCTTGATTATAGTAAAACCTAGTAATAAGCACTTAGTTTTGCGCGAGGTGAGTTTTTAAGGTTTTTGGTGCTCAAATTGAGTCCCTAAGACTTATTATAATATATTATAGTATTGAAAACACTTTTGGGAAACAAAACAACTTTGCTAGAGTCACTATCGGAGCCAAAAAGGCCGTTAATCGCTCATTTCGGCCAAACTAGTTATAAAACTAGTTTTTACGCGAGCTGAGTTTTTAAGGTATTTTGGAGCTCAAATGAGTCCCTAAGATGATTATAATGTATTATTTGTTTAAATACACGTTTGGGAGCAAAACAACTTTGCGAGATTCACATTGGAGCCAAAAAGCCCTTTATAGTCTCGATTTCGCTAAAACTAGTTATAAGGACTTAGTTTTTGCGCGAGGGTGACTTTTTAAGGTGTTTGGAGCTCCAAATTAGTCCCTAAGACTTATTATAATATATTATATATTTAAATACACGTTTGGGAACAAAACAACTTTGCTAGAGTCACATCGGAGCCAAAAAGGCCCGTTAATCGCTCGGTTTCGGCAAAACTAGTTATAAAAACTTAGTTTTTGCGCGAGCTGAGTTTTTAAGGTTTTTTGGAGCTCCAAATGAGTCCCTAAGACTGATTATAATGTATTATTTGTTTAAATACACGTTTGGGAGCAAAACAACTTTGCGAGATTCACATTGGAGCCAAAAAGCCCTTTATAGTCTCGATGACGGTAAAACTAGTTATAAGCACTTAGTTTTTGCGCGAGGTGAGTTTTTAAGGTTTTTGGAGCTCCAAATTAGTTCCTAAGACTTATTATAATATATTATATGTTTAAATACACGTTTGGGAACAAAAAAACTTTGCTAGAGTCACATCGGAGCCAAAAAGGCCCGTTAATCGCTCGATTTCAGCAAAACTAGTTATACAAACTTAGTTTTTGCGCGAGCTGAGTTTTTAAGGTTTTTTGGAGCTCCAAATGAGTCCCTAAGACTGATTATAATGTATTATTTGTTTAAATACATTTTTGGGAGCAAAACAACTTTGCTAGATTCACATCGGAGCCAAAAAGCCCTCTAAAGGCTTGATTATGGTAAAACTAGTAAAAAGCACTTAGTTTTTGCGCGAGGTGAGTTTTTAAGGTTTTTGGAGCTCCAAATGAGTCCCTAAGACTTATTATAATATATTATATGTTTTAAAAACACGTTTTGGAACAAAACAACTTTGCTAGAGTCACATCGGAGCCGAAAAGGCCCGTTAATGCTCGATTTGGCAAAACTAGTTATAAAGACTTAGTTTTGCGCGAGCTGAGTTTTTAAGGTTTTTTGGAGCTCCAAATGAGTCCCTAAGACTGATTATAATGTATTATTTGTTTAAATACACGATTGGGAGCAAAACAACTTTGCTAGATTCACATCGGAGCCAAAAAGCCCTTTAAAGGCTTGATTATAGTAAAACTAGTAATAAGCACTTAGTTTTTGCGCGAGGTGCGTTTTTAAGGTTTTTGGTGCTCAAAATGAGTCCCTAAGACTTATTATAATATATTATATGTTTGAAAACACTTTTGGGAACAAAACAACTTTGCTAGAGTCATATCGGAGCCAAAAAGGCCCGTTAATCGCTCCATTTCGACCAAACTAGTTATAAAAACTTAGTTTTACCACGAGATAAGTTTTTAAGGTTTTTTGGAGCTCGAAATGAGTCCCTAAGACTGATTATAATGTATTATTTGTTTAAATACACGTTTGGGAGCAAAACAACTTTGCGAGATTCACATTGGAGCCAAAAAGCCCTTTATAGTCTCGATTTCGCTAAAACTAGTTATAAGGACTTAGTTTTTGCGCGAGGTGACTTTTAAGGTGTTTGGAGGTCCAAATTAGTCCCTAAGACTTATTATAATATATTATATGTTTAAATACACGTTTGGGAACAAAACAACTTTGCTAGAGTCACATCGGAGCCAAAAAGGCCCGTTAATCGCTCGATTTCGGCAAAACTAGTTATAAAAACTTAGTTTTTGCGCGAGCTGAGTTTTTAAGGTTTTTTGGAGCTCCAAATGAGTCCCTAAGACTGATTATAATGTATTATTTGTTTAAATACACGTTTGGGAGCAAAACAACTTTGCGAGATTCACATTGGAGCCAAAAAGCCCTTTATAGTCTCGATGACGGTAAAACTAGTTATAAGCACTTAGTTTTTGCGCGAGGTGAGTTTTTAAGGTTTTTGGAGCTCCAAATTAGTTCCTAAGACTTATTATAATATATTATATGTTTAAATACACGTTTGGGAACAAAAAAACTTTGCTAGAGTCACATCGGAGCCAAAAAGGCCGTTAATCGCTCGATTTCAGCAAAACTAGTTATAAAAACTTAGTTTTTGCGCGAGCTGAGTTTTTAAGGTTTTTTGGAGCTCCAAATGAGTCCCTAAGACTGATTATAATGCATTATTTGTTTAAATACATGTTTGGGAGCAAAACAACTTTGCTAGATTCACATCGGAGCCAAAAAGCCCTCTAAAGGCTTGATTATGGTAAAACTAGTAAAAAGCACTTAGTTTTTGCGCGAGGTGAGTTTTTAAGGTTTTTGGAGCTCCAAATGAGTCCCTAAGACTTATTATAATATATTATATGTTTAAAAACACGTTTTGGAACAAAACAACTTTGCTAGAGTCACATCGGAGCCGAAAAAGGCCCGTTAATTGCTCGATTTTGGCAAAACTAGTTATAAAGACTTAGTTTTTGCGCGAGCTGAGTTTTTAAGGTTTTTTGGAGCTCCAAATGAGTCCCTAAGACTGATTATAATGTATTATTTGTTTAAATACACGATTGGGAGCAAAACAACTTTGCTAGATTCACATCGGAGCCAAAAAGCCCTTTAAACGCTTGATTATAGTAAAACTATTTATAAGGACTTAGTTTTTGCGCGAGGTGAGTTTTTAAGGTTTTTGGTGCTCAAAATGAGTCCCTAAGACTTATTATAATATATTATATGTTTGAAAACACTTTTGGGAACAAAACAACTTTGCTAGAGTCATATCGGAGCCAAAAAGGCCCGTTAATCGCTCCATTTCGGCCAAACTAGTTATAAAAACTTAGTTTTACCACGAGATAAGTTTTTAAGGTTTTTTGGAGCTCGAAATGAGTCCCTAAGACTGATTATAATGTATTATTTGTTTAAATACACGTTTGGGAGCAAAACAACTTTGCGAGATTCACATTGGAGCCAAAAAGCCCTTTATAGTCTCGATTTCGCTAAAACTAGTTATAAGGACTTAGTTTTTGCGCGAGGTGACTTTTTAAGGTGTTTGGAGCTCCAAATTAGTCCCTAAGACTTATTATAATATATTATATGTTTAAATACACGTTTCGGAACAAAACAACTTTGCTAGAGTCACATCGGAGCCAAAAAGGCTCCGTTAATCGCTCGATTTCGGCAAAACTAGTTATAAAAACTTAGTTTTTGCGCGAGCTGAGTTTTTAAGGTTTTTTGGAGCTCCAAATGAGTCCCTAAGACTGATTATAATGTATTATTTGTTTAAATACACGTTTGGGAGCAAAACAACTTTGCTAGAGTCACATCGGAGCAAAAAAAAAACCCTTTAAAGGCTAAATTTTGGTAAAACTAGTTATAATGACTTTGTTTTAGCGCGAGGTTAGTTTTTGAGGCTTGTTGGAGCTCTAAATGAGTCCCTAAGACTTATTATAATATATTATATATTTAAATACACGTTTGGGACCAAAAAAACTTTGCTAGATTCACATCGGAGCCCAAAAAGCCCTTTAAAGGCTCGATTTCGGCAAAACTAGTAAAAACAATTAGTTTTTGCGCGAGGTGAGTTTTTAAGGTTTTTGGAGCTCCAAATGAGTCCCTAAGACTTATTATAATATATTATATGTTTAAAAACACGTTTTGGAACAAAACAACTTTGCTAGAGTCACATCGGAGCCGAAAAGGCCCGTTAATTGCTCGATTTTGGCAAAACTAGTTATAAAGACTTAGTTTTTGCGCGAGCTGAGTTTTTAAGGTTTTTTGGAGCTCCAAATGAGTCCCTAAGACTGATTATAATGTATTATTTGTTTAAATACACGTTTGGGAGCAAAACAACTTTGCGAGATTCACATTGGAGCCAAAAGCCCTTTATAGTCTCGATGACGGTAAAACTAGTTATAAGCACTTAGTTTTTGCGCGAGGTGAGTTTTTAAGGTTTTTGGAGCTCCAAATTAGTTCCTAAGACTTATTATAATATATTATATGTTTAAATACACGTTTGGGAACAAAAAAACTTTGCTAGAGTCACATCGGAGCCAAAAAGGCCCGTTAATCGCTCGATTTCAGCAAAACTAGTTATACAAACTTAGTTTTTGCGCGAGCTGAGTTTTTAAGGTTTTTTGGAGCTCCAAATGAGTCCCTAAGACTGATTATAATGTATTATTTGTTTAAATACATTTTTGGGAGCAAAACAACTTTGCTAGATTCACATCGGAGCCAAAAAGCCCTCTAAAGGCTTGATTATGGTAAAACTAGTAAAAAGCACTTAGTTTTTGCGCGAGGTGAGTTTTTAAGGTTTTTGGAGCTCCAAATGAGTCCCTAAGACTTATTATAATATATTATATGTTTAAAAACACGTTTTGGAACAAAACAACTTTGCTAGAGTCACATCGGAGCCGAAAAGGCCCGTTAATTGCTCGATTTTGGCAAAACTAGTTATAAAGACTTAGTTTTTGCGCGAGCTGAGTTTTTAAGGTTTTTTGGAGCTCCAAATGAGTCCCTAAGACTGATTATAATGTATTATTTGTTTAAATACACGATTGGGAGCAAAACAACTTTGCTAGATTCACATCGGAGCCAAAAAGCCCTTTAAAGGCTTGATTATAGTAAAACTAGTAATAAGCACTTAGTTTTTGCGCGAGGTGCGTTTTTAAGGTTTTTGGTGCTCAAAATGAGTCCCTAAGACTTATTATAATATATTATATGTTTGAAAACACTTTTGGGAACAAAACAACTTTGCTAGAGTCATATCGGAGCCAAAAAGGCCCGTTAATCGCTCCATTTCGACCAAACTAGTTATAAAAACTTAGTTTTACCACGAGATAAGTTTTTAAGGTTTTTTGGAGCTCGAAATGAGTCCCTAAGACTGATTATAATGTATTATTTGTTTAAATACACGTTTGGGAGCAAAACAACTTTGCGAGATTCACATTGGAGCCAAAAAGCCCTTTATAGTCTCGATTTCGCTAAAACTAGTTATAAGGACTTAGTTTTTGCGCGAGGTGACTTTTTAAGGTGTTTGGAGGTCCAAATTAGTCCCTAAGACTTATTATAATATATTATATGTTTAAATACACGTTTGGGAACAAAACAACTTTGCTAGAGTCACATCGGAGCCAAAAAGGCCCGTTAATCGCTCGATTTCGGCAAAACTAGTTATAAAAACTTAGTTTATGCGCGAGCTGAGTTTTTAAGGTTTTTTGGAGCTCCAAATGAGTCCCTAAGACTGATTATAATGTATTATTTGTTTAAATACACGTTTGGGAGCAAAACAACTTTGCGAGATTCACATTGGAGCCAAAAAGCCCTTTATAGTCTCGATGACGGTAAAACTAGTTATAAGCACTTAGTTTTTGCGCGAGGTGAGTTTTTAAGGTTTTTGGAGCTCCAAATTAGTTCCTAAGACTTATTATAATATATTATATGTTTAAATACACGTTTGGGAACAAAAAAACTTTGCTAGAGTCACATCGGAGCCAAAAAGGCCCGTTAATCGCTCGATTTCAGCAAAACTAGTTATAAAAACTTAGTTTTTGCGCGAGCTGAGTTTTTAAGGTTTTTTGGAGCTCCAAATGAGTCCCTAAGACTGATTATAATGTATTATTTGTTTAAATACATGTTTGGGAGCAAAACAACTTTGCTAGATTCACATCGGAGCCAAAAAGCCCTCTAAAGGCTTGATTATGGTAAAACTAGTAAAAAGCACTTAGTTTTTGCCCGAGGTGAGTTTTTAAGGTTTTTGGAGCTCCAAATGAGTCCCTAAGACTTATTATAATATATTATATGTTTAAAAACACGTTTTGGAACAAAACAACTTTGCTAGAGTCACATCGGAGCCGAAAAGGCCCGTTAATTGCTCGATTTTGGCAAAACTAGTTATAAAGACTTAGTTTTTGCGCGAGCTGAGTTTTTAAGGTTTTTTGGAGCTCCAAATGAGTCCCTAAGACTGATTATAATGTATTATTTGTTTAAATACACGATTGGGAGCAAAACAACTTTGCTAGATTCACATCGGAGCCAAAAAGCCCTTTAAACGCTTGATTATAGTAAAACTATTTATAAGGACTTAGTTTTTGCGCGAGGTGAGTTTTTAAGGTTTTTGGTGCTCAAAATGAGTCCCTAAGACTTATTATAATATATTATATGTTTGAAAACACTTTTGGGAACAAAACAACTTTGCTAGAGTCATATCGGAGCCAAAAAGGCCCGTTAATCGCTCCATTTCGGCCAAACTAGTTATAAAAACTTAGTTTTACCACGAGATAAGTTTTTAAGGTTTTTTGGAGCTCGAAATGAGTCCCTAAGACTGATTATAATGTATTATTTGTTTAAATACACGTTTGGGAGCAAAACAACTTTGCGAGATTCACATTGGAGCCAAAAAGCCCTTTATAGTCTCGATTTCGCTAAAACTAGTTATAAGGACTTAGTTTTTGCGCGAGGTGACTTTTTAAGGTGTTTGGAGCTCCAAATTAGTCCCTAAGACTTATTATAATATATTATATGTTTAAATACACGTTTCGGAACAAAACAACTTTGCTAGAGTCACATCGGAGCCAAAAAGGCCCCGTTAATCGCTCGATTTCGGCAAAACTAGTTATAAAAACTTAGTTTTTGCGCGAGCTGAGTTTTTAAGGTTTTTTGGAGCTCCAAATGAGTCCCTAAGACTGATTATAATGTATTATTTGTTTAAATACACGTTTGGGAGCAAAACAACTTTGCTAGAGTCACATCGGAGCAAAAAAAAAACCCTTTAAAGGCTAAATTTTGGTAAAACTAGTTATAATGACTTTGTTTTAGCGCGAGGTTAGTTTTTGAGGCTTGTTGGAGCTCTAAATGAGTCCCTAAGACTTATTATAATATATTATATATTTAAATACACGTTTGGGACCAAAAAAACTTTGCTAGATTCACATCGGAGCCCAAAAAGCCCTTTAAAGGCTCGATTTCGGCAAAACTAGTAAAAACAATTAGTTTTTGCGCGAGGTGAGTTTTTAAGGTTTTTGGAGCTCCAAATGAGTCCCTAAGACTAATTATTATATGTTTAAAAACACGTTTTGGAACAAAACAACTTTGCTAGAGTCACATCGGAGCCGAAAAGGCCCGTTAATTGCTCGATTTTGGCAAAACTAGTTATAAAGACTTAGTTTTTGCGCGAGCTGAGTTTTTAAGGTTTTTTGGAGCTCCAAATGAGTCCCTAAGACTGATTATAATGTATTATTTGTTTAAATACACGATTGGGAGCAAAACAACTTTGCTAGATTCACATCGGAGCCAAAAAGCCCTTTAAAGGCTTGATTATAGTAAAACTAGTAATAAGCACTTAGTTTTTGCGCGAGGTGCGTTTTTAAGGTTTTTGGTGCTCAAAATGAGTCCCTAAGACTTATTATAATATATTATATGTTTGAAAACACTTTTGGGAACAAAACAACTTTGCTAGAGTCACATCGGAGCCGAAAAGGCCCGTTAATTGCTCGATTTTGGCAAAACTAGTTATAAAGACTTAGTTTTTGCGCGAGCTGAGTTTTTAAGGTTTTTTGGAGCTCCAAATGAGTCCCTAAGACTGATTATAATGTATTATTTGTTTAAATACACGATTGGGAGCAAAACAACTTTGCTAGATTCACATCGGAGCCAAAAAGCCCTTTAAAGGCTTGATTATAGTAAAACTAGTAATAAGCACTTAGTTTTTGCGCGAGGTGCGTTTTTAAGGTTTTTGGTGCTCAAAATGAGTCCCTAAGACTTATTATAATATATTATATGTTTGAAAACACTTTTGGGAACAAAACAACTTTGCTAGAGTCATATCGGAGCCAAAAAGGCCCGTTAATCGCTCCATTTCGGCCAAACTAGTTATAAAAACTTAGTTTTACCACGAGATAAGTTTTTAAGGTTTTTTGGAGCTCGAAATGAGTCCCTAAGACTGATTATAATGTATTATTTGTTTAAATACACGATTGGGAGCAAAACAACTTTGCTAGATTCACATCGGAGCCAAAAAGCCCTTTAAACGCTTGATTATAGTAAAACTATTTATAAGGACTTAGTTTTTGCGCGAGGTGAGTTTTTAAGGTTTTTGGTGCTCAAAATGAGTCCCTAAGACTTATTATAATATATTATATGTTTGAAAACACTTTTGGGAACAAAACAACTTTGCTAGAGTCATATCGGAGCCAAAAAGGCCCGTTAATCGCTCCATTTCGGCCAAACTAGTTATAAAAACTTAGTTTTACCACGAGATAAGTTTTTAAGGTTTTTTGGAGCTCGAAATGAGTCCCTAAGACTGATTATAATGTATTATTTGTTTAAATACACGTTTGGGAGCAAAACAACTTTGCGAGATTCACATTGGAGCCAAAAAGCCCTTTATAGTCTCGATTTCGCTAAAACTAGTTATAAGGACTTAGTTTTTGCGCGAGGTGACTTTTTAAGGTGTTTGGAGCTCCAAATTAGTCCCTAAGACTTATTATAATATATTATATGTTTAAATACACGTTTCGGAACAAAACAACTTTGCTAGAGTCACATCGGAGCCAAAAAGGCCCCGTTAATCGCTCGATTTCGGCAAAACTAGTTATAAAAACTTAGTTTTTGCGCGAGCTGAGTTTTTAAGGTTTTTTGGAGCTCCAAATGAGTCCCTAAGACTGATTATAATGTATTATTTGTTTAAATACACGTTTGGGAGCAAAACAACTTTGCTAGAGTCACATCGGAGCAAAAAAAAACCCTTTAAAGGCTAAATTTTGGTAAAACTAGTTATAATGACTTTGTTTTAGCGCGAGGTTAGTTTTTGAGGCTTGTTGGAGCTCTAAATGAGTCCCTAAGACTTATTATAATATATTATATATTTAAATACACGTTTGGGACCAAAAAAACTTTGCTAGATTCACATCGGAGCCCAAAAAGCCCTTTAAAGGCTCGATTTCGGCAAAACTAGTAAAAACAATTAGTTTTTGCGCGAGGTGAGTTTTTAAGGTTTTTGGAGCTCCAAATGAGTCCCTAAGACTTATTATAATATATTATATGTTTAAAAACACGTTTTGGAACAAAACAACTTTGCTAGAGTCACATCGGAGCCGAAAAGGCCCGTTAATTGCTCGATTTTGGCAAAACTAGTTATAAAGACTTAGTTTTTGCGCGAGCTGAGTTTTTAAGGTTTTTTGGAGCTCCAAATGAGTCCCTAAGACTGATTATAATGTATTATTTGTTTAAATACACGATTGGGAGCAAAACAACTTTGCTAGATTCACATCGGAGCCAAAAAGCCCTTTAAAGGCTTGATTATAGTAAAACTAGTAATAAGCACTTAGTTTTTGCGCGAGGTGCGTTTTTAAGGTTTTTGGTGCTCAAAATGAGTCCCTAAGACTTATTATAATATATTATATGTTTGAAAACACTTTTGGGAACAAAACAACTTTGCTAGAGTCATATCGGAGCCAAAAAGGCCCGTTAATCGCTCCATTTCGGCCAAACTAGTTATAAAAACTTAGTTTTACCACGAGATAAGTTTTTAAGGTTTTTTGGAGCTCGAAATGAGTCCCTAAGACTGATTATAATGTATTATTTGTTTAAATACACGTTTGGGAGCAAAACAACTTTGCGAGATTCACATTGGAGCCAAAAAGCCCTTTATAGTCTCGATTTCGCTAAAACTAGTTATAAGGACTTAGTTTTTGCGCGAGGTGACTTTTTAAGGTGTTTGGAGCTCCAAATTAGTCCCTAAGACTTATTATAATATATTATATGTTTAAATACACGTTTCGGAACAAAACAACTTTGCTAGAGTCACATCGGAGCCAAAAAGGCCCCGTTAATCGCTCGATTTCGGCAAAACTAGTTATAAAAACTTAGTTTTTGCGCGAGCTGAGTTTTTAAGGTTTTTTGGAGCTCCAAATGAGTCCCTAAGACTGATTATAATGTATTATTTGTTTAAATACACGTTTGGGAGCAAAACAACTTTGCTAGAGTCACATCGGAGCAAAAAAAAAACCCTTTAAAGGCTAAATTTTGGTAAAACTAGTTATAATGACTTTGTTTTAGCGCGAGGTTAGTTTTTGAGGCTTGTTGGAGCTCTAAATGAGTCCCTAAGACTTATTATAATATATTATATATTTAAATACACGTTTGGGACCAAAAAAACTTTGCTAGATTCACATCGGAGCCCAAAAAGCCCTTTAAAGGCTCGATTTCGGCAAAACTAGTAAAAACAATTAGTTTTTGCGCGAGGTGAGTTTTTAAGGTTTTTGGAGCTCCAAATGAGTCCCTAAGACTTATTATAATATATTATATGTTTAAAAACACGTTTTGGAACAAAACAACTTTGCTAGAGTCACATCGGAGCCGAAAAGGCCCGTTAATTGCTCGATTTTGGCAAAACTAGTTATAAAGACTTAGTTTTTGCGCGAGCTGAGTTTTTAAGGTTTTTTGGAGCTCCAAATGAGTCCCTAAGACTGATTATAATGTATTATTTGTTTAAATACACGATTGGGAGCAAAACAACTTTGCTAGATTCACATCGGAGCCAAAAAGCCCTTTAAAGGCTTGATTATAGTAAAACTAGTAATAAGCACTTAGTTTTTGCGCGAGGTGCGTTTTTAAGGTTTTTGGTGCTCAAAATGAGTCCCTAAGACTTATTATAATATATTATATGTTTGAAAACACTTTTGGGAACAAAACAACTTTGCTAGAGTCATATCGGAGCCAAAAAGGCCCGTTAATCGCTCCATTTCGGCCAAACTAGTTATAAAAACTTAGTTTTACCACGAGATAAGTTTTTAAGGTTTTTTGGAGCTCGAAATGAGTCCCTAAGACTGATTATAATGTATTATTTGTTTAAATACACGTTTGGGAGCAAAACAACTTTGCGAGATTCACATTGGAGCCAAAAAGCCCTTTATAGTCTCGATTTCGCTAAAACTAGTTATAAGGACTTAGTTTTTGCGCGAGGTGACTTTTTAAGGTGTTTGGAGCTCCAAATTAGTCCCTAAGACTTATTATAATATATTATATGTTTAAATACACGTTTGGGAACAAAACAACTTTGCTAGAGTCACATCGGAGCCAAAAACGCCCGTTAATCGCTCGATTTCGGCAAAACTAGTTATAAAAACTTAGTTTTTGCGCGAGCTGAGTATTTAAGGTTTTTTGGAGCTCCAAATGAGTCCCTAAGACTGATTATAATGTATTATTTGTTTAAATACACGTTTGGGAGCAAAACAACTTTGCGAGATTCACATTGGAGCCAAAAAGCCCTTTATAGTCTCGATGACGGTAAAACTAGTTATAATCACTTAGTTTTTGCGCGAGGTGAGTTTTTAAGGTTTTTGGAGCTCCAAATTAGTTCCTAAGACTTATTATAATATATTATATGTTTAAATACACGTTTGGGAACAAAAAAACTTTGCTAGAGTCACATCGGAGCCAAAAAGGCCCGTTAATCGCTCGATTTCAGCAAAACTAGTTATAAAAACTTAGTTTTTGCGCGAGCTGAGTTTTTAAGGTTTTTTGGAGCTCCAAATGAGTCCCTAAGACTGATTATAATGTATTATTTGTTTAAATACATGTTTGGGAGCAAAACAACTTTGCTAGATTCACATCGGAGCCAAAAAGCCCTTTAAAGGCTTGATTATGGTAAAACTAGTAATAAGCACTTAGTTTTTACGCGAGGTGAGTTTTTAAGGTTTTTGGAGCTCCAAATGAGTCCCTAAGACTTATTATAATATATTATATGTTTAAAAACACGTTTTGGAACAAAACAACTTTGCTAGAGTCACATCGGAGCCGAAAAGGCCCGTTAATTGCTCGATTTTGGCAAAACTAGTTATAAAGACTTAGTTTTTGCGCGAGCAGAGTTTTTAAGGTTTTTTGGAGCTCCAAATGAGTCCCTAAGACTGATTATAATGTATTATTTGTTTAAATACACGTTTTGGAGCAAAACAGCATTGCTAGATTCATATCGGAGCCAAAAAGCCCTTTAAAGTTTCGATTACGGTAAAACTATTTATAAGGACTTAGTTTTTGCGCGAGGTGAATTTTTAATGTTTTTTGGAGCTCCAAATATTTCCCTAAGACTTATTATAACATACGATAAGTTTAAATACTCATTTAGGATCAAAACAACTTTGCTAGAGTCACATCGGAGCAAAAAAAAAAACCCTTTAAAGGCTAAATTTTGGTAAAACTAGTTATAATGACTTTGTTTTAGCGCGAGGTTAGTTTTTGAGGCTTGTTGGAGCTCTAAATGAGTCCCTAAGACTTATTATAACATATTATATATTTAAATACACGTTTGGGACCAAAAAAACTTTGCTAGATTCACATCGGAGCCCAAAAAGCCCTTTAAAGGCTCGATTTCGGCAAAACTTGTTTTAAGTACTTAGTTTTTGCACGAGGTGCGTTTTTAGGGGTTTTTGGATATCCAAATGAGTCCCTAATATTTAGTATAATATATTATATGTTTAAATACACGTTTGGGGAAAAAAACTTTGCTAGATTCACATCGGAGAAAAAAAAGCCCCTTAAAGGCTCGATTTCGCTAAAACTAGTTATAAGGACTTAGTTTTTGTGCGAGGTGACTTTTTAAGGTGTTTGGAGCTCCAAATGAGTCCCTAAGACTTATTATAATATATTATATGTTTAAATACACGTTTGGGAACAAAACAACTTTGCTAGAGTCACATCGGAGCCAAAAAGGCCCGTTAATCGCTCGATTTCGGCAAAACTAGTTATAAAGACTTAGTTTTTGCGCGAGCTGAGTTTTTAAGGTTTTTTGGAGCTCCAAATGAGTCCCTAAGACTGATTATAATGTATTATTTGTTTAAATACACGTTTGGGAGCAAAACAACTTCGCGAGATTCACATTGGAGCCAAAAAGCCCTTTATAGTCTCGATTTCGCTAAAACTAGTTATAAGGACTTAGTTTTTGCGCGAGGTGACTTTTTAAGGTGTTTGGAGCTCCAAATTAGTCCCTAAGACTTATTATAATATATTATATGTTTAAATACACGTTTGGGAACAAAACAACTTTGCTAGAGTCACATCGGAGCCAAAAAGGCCCGTTAATCGCTCGATTTCGGCAAAACTAGTTATGAAAACTTAGTTTTTGCGCGAGCTGAGTATTTAAGGTTTTTTGGAGCTCCAAATGAGTCCCTAAGACTGATTATAATGTATTATTTGTTTAAATACACGTTTGGGAGCAAAACAACTTTGCGAGATTCACATTGGAGCCAAAAAGCCCTTTATAGTCTCGATGACGGTAAAACTAGTTATAAGCACTTAGTTTTTGCGCGAGGTGAGTTTTTAAGGTTTTTGGAGCTCCAAATTAGTCCCTAAGACTTATTATAATATATTATATGTTTAAATACACGTTTGGGAACAAAAAAACTTTGTTAGAGTCACATCGGAGCCAAAAAGGCCCGTTAATCGCTCAATTTCAGCAAAACTAGTTATAAAAACTTAGTTTTTGCGCGAGCTGAGTTTTTAAGGTTTTTTGGAGCTCCAAATGAGTCCCTAAGACTGATTATAATGTATTACTTGTTTAAATACTTGTTTGGGAGCAAAACAACTTTGCTAGATTCACATCGGAGCCAAAAAGCCCTTTAAAGGCTTGATTATGGTAAAACTAGTAATAAGCACTTAGTTTTTACGCGAGGTGAGTTTTTAAGGTTTTTGGAGCTCCAAATGAGTTCCTAAGATTAATCATAATATATTATATGTTTAAAAACACGTTTGGGAACAAAACAACTTTGCTAGAGTCACATCGGAGCCAAAAAGGCCCGTTAAACGCTCGATTTCGGCAAAACTAGTTATAAAAACTTAGTTTTTGCGCGATCAGAGTTTTTAAGGTTTTTTGGAGCTCCAAATGAGTCCCTAAGACTGATTATAATGTATTATTTGTTTAAATACACGTTTGGGAGCAAAACAACTTTGCTAGATTCACATCGGAGCCAAAAAGCCCTTTAAAGGCTTGATTATGGTAAAACTAGTAATAAGCACTTAGTTTTTGCGCGAGGTGAGTTTTTAAGGTTTTTGGAGCTCCAAATGAGTCCCTAAGACTTATTATAATATATTATATGTTTAAAAACACGTTTGGGAACAAAACAACTTTGCTAGAGTCACATCGGAGCCAAAAAGGCCCGTTAATCGCTCGATTTCGGCAAAACTAGTTATAAAAACTTAGTTTTACCGGGAGATGAGTTTTTAAGGTTCTTTGGAGCTCCAAATGAGTCCCTAAGACTGATTATAATGTATTATTTGTTTAAATATACGTTTGGGAGAAAAACAACTTGGCTAGACTCATATCGGAGCCAAAAAGCCCTTTAAAGGTTCGATTACGGTAAAACTAGTTATGAGGACTTAATTTTTGCGCGAGGTGAGTTTTTAATGTTTTTTGAAGCTCCTAATATTCCCTAAGACTTATTATAATATATGATAAGTTCAAATACTCATTTAGGATCAAAACAACTTTGCTAGACTCACATCAGAGCCAAACAAAAGGCCCTTTAAAGGCTAAATTTTGGTAAAACTAGTTATAATGACTTTGTTTTAGCACGAAGTGAGTTTTTGAGGCGTGTTGGAGCTCTAAATGAGTCCCTAAGACTTATTAGAATATATTATATGTTTAAATACACGTTTGGGACCAAAACAACTTTGCTAGATTCACATCGGATCCCAAAAAGCCCTTTAAAGGCTCGATTTCGGCAAAACTTGTTTTAAGTACTTAGTTTTTGCACGAGGTGAGTTTTTAGGATTTTTTGGAGATCCAAATGAGTCCCTAATATTTAGTATAATATATTATATGTTTAAATACACGTTTGGGGAAAAAAACTTTGCTAGATTCACATCAGAGAAAAAAAAGCCCCTCAAAGGCTCGATTTCGCTAAAGTTAGTTATAAGGACTTAGTTTTTGCGCGAGGTGCGTTTTTAAGGTGTTTGGAGCTCCAAATGAGTCTCTAAGACTTATTATAATATATTGTATGTTTAAATACATGTTTAGGAACAAAACAACTTTGCTAGAGTCACATCGGAGCCAAAAAGGCCGTTAATCGCTCGATTTCGGCAAAACTAGTTATAAAGACTTAGTTTTTGGACGAGCTGAGTTTTTAAGGTTTTTTGGAGCTCCAAATGAGTCCCTAAGACTGATTATAATGTATTATTTGTTTAAATACACGTTTGGGAGCAAAACAACTTTGCTAGATTCACATCGGAGCCAAAAAGGCCTTTAAAGGCTTGATTATGGTAAAACTAGTAATAAGCACTTAGTTTTTGCGCGAGGTGAGTTTTTAAGGTTTTTGGAGCTCCAAATGAGTCCCTAAGACTTATTATAATATATTATATGTTTAAAAACACGTTTGGGAACAAAACAACTTTGCTAGAGTCACATCGGAGCCAAAAAGGCCGGTTAATCGCTCGATTTCGGCAAAACTAGTTATAAAAACTTAGTTTTACCGCGAGATGAGTTTTTAAGGTTCTTTGGAGCTCCAAATGAGTCCCTAAGACTGATTATAATGTATTAGTTGTTTAAATACACGTTTGGGAGAAAAACAACTTGGCTAGACTCATATCGGAGCCAAAAAGCCCTTTAAAGGATCGATTACGGTAAAACTAGTTATGAGGACTTAATTTTTGCGCGAGGTGAGTTTTTAATGTTTTTTGAAGCTCCTAATATTCCCTAAGACTTATTATAATATATGATAAGTTCAAATACTCATTTAGGATCAAAACAACTTTGCTAGACTCACATCAGAGCCAAAAAAAAGCCCTTTAAAGGCTAAATTTTGGTAAAACTAGTTATAATGACTTTGTTTTAGCACGAAGTGAGTTTTTGAGGCGTGTTGGAGCTCTAAATGAGTCCCTAAGACTTATTAGAATATATTATATGTTTAAATACACGTTTGGGACCAAAACAACTTTGCTAGATTCACATCGGATCCCAAAAAGCCCTTTAAAGGCTCGTTTTCGGCAAAACTTGTTTTAAGTACTTAGTTTTTGCACGAGGTGAGTTTTTAGGATTTTTTGGAGATCCAAATGAGTCCCTAATATTTAGTATAATAAATTATATGTTTAAATACACGTTTGGGGAAAAAAACTTTGCTAGATTCACATCGGAGAAAAAAAAGCCCCTCAAAGGCTCGATTTCGCTAAAGTTAGTTATAAGGACTTAGTTTTTGCGCGAGGTGAGTTTTTAAGGTGTTTGGAGCTCCAAATGAGTCTCTAAGACTTATTATAATATATTGTATGTTTAAATACATGTTTAGGAACAAAACAACTTTGCTAGAGTCACATCGGAGCCAAAAAGGCCGTTAATCGCTCGATTTCGGCAAAACTAGTTATAAAGACTTAGTTTTTGGACGAGCTGAGTTTTTAAGGTTTTTTGGAGCTCCAAATGAGTCCCTAAGACTGATTATAATGTATTATTTGTTTAAATACACGTTTGGGAGCAAAACAACTTTGCTAGATTCACATCGGAGCCAAAAAGCCCTTTAAAGGCTTGATTATGGTAAAACTAGTAATAAGCACTTAGTTTTTGCGCGAGGTGAGTTTTTAAGGTTTTTGGAGCTCAAAATGAGTCCCTAAGACTTATTATAATATATTATATGTTTAAAAACACGTTTGGGAACAAAACAACTTTGCTAGAGTCACATCGGAGCCAAAAAGGCCCGTTAATCACTCGATTTCGGCAAAACTAGTTATAAAAAACTTAGTTTTTACGCGAGCTGTGTTTTTAAGGTTTTTTGGAGCTCCAAATGAGTCCCTAAGACTGATTATAATGTATTATTTGTTTAAATACATGTTTGGGAGCAAAACATCTTTGCTAGAGTCACATCGGAGCGAAAAACGCCCGTAAATCGCTCGATTTCGGCAAAACTAGTTATAAAGACTTAGTTTTTGCGCGAGCTCAGTTTTTAAGGTTTTTTGGAGCTCCAAATGAGTCCCTAAGACTGATTATAATGTATTATTTGTTTAAATACACGTTTGGGAGCAAAACAACTTTGCTAGATTCACATCGGAGCCAAAAAGCCCTTTAAAGGCTTGATTATGGTAAAACTAGTAATAAGCACTTAGTTTTTGCGCGAGGTGAGTTTTTAAGGTTTTTGGAGCTCAAAATGAGTCCCTAAGACTTATTATAATATATTATATGTTTAAAAACACGTTTGGGAACAAAACAACTTTGCTAGAGTCACATCGGAGCCAAAAAGGCCCGTTAATCGCTCGATTTCGGCAAAACTAGTTATAAAATCTTAGTTTTTGCGCGAGCTGAGTTTTTAAGGTTTTTTGGAGCTCCAAATGAGTCCCTAAGACTGATTATAATGTATTATTTGTTTAAATACATGTTTGGGAGCAAAACAACTTTGCTAGATTCACATCGGAGCCAAAAAGCCCTTTAAAGGCTTGATTATGGTAAAACTAGTAATAAGCACTTAGTTTTTGCGCGAGGTGAGTTTTTAAGGTTTTTGGAGCTTCAAATGAGTCCCTAAGACTTATTATAATATATTATATGTTTGAAAACACGTTTGGGAACAAAACAACTTTGCTAGAGTCACATCGGAGCCAAAAAGGCCCGTTAATCGCTCGATTTCGGCAAAACTAATTATAAAAACTTAGTTTTGCACGAGCTGAGTTTTTAAGGTTTTTTGGAGCTCCAAATGAGTCCCTAAGACTGATTGTAATGTATTATTTGTTTAAATACATGTTTGGAATCAAAACAACTTTCCTAGATTCACATCGGAGCCAAAAAGCCCTTTAAAGGCTTGATTATGGTAAAACTAGTAATAAGCACTTCGTTTTTGCGCGAGGTGAGTTTTTAAGGTTTTTGGAGCTCCAAATGAGTCCCTAAGACTTATTATAATATATTATAAGTTTAAAAAGACGTTTGGGAACAAAATAACTTTGCTAGAGTCACATCGGAGCCAAAAAGGCCCGTTTATCGCTCGATTTCGGCAAAACTAGTTATAAAGAGTTAGTTTTTGCGCGAGCTGAGTTTTTAAGGTTTTTTTTAGCTCCATATGAGTCCCTAAGACTGATTATAATGTATTATTTGTTTAAATACGCGTTTGGGAGCAAAACAACTTGGCTAGACTCATATCGGAGCCAAAAAGCCCTTTAAAGGTTCGATTACGGTAAAACTAGTTATAAGGACTTAATTTTTGCGCGAGGTGAGTTTTTAATGTTTTTTGAAGCTCCTAATATTTCCCTAAGACTTATTATAATATATGATAAGTTCAAATACTCATTTAGGATCAAAACAACTTTGCTAGAGTCACATCGGAGCAAAAAAAAAAGCCCTATACAGGCTAAATTTTGGTAAAACTAGTTATAATGACTTTGTTTTAGCACGAAGTGAGTTTTTCAGGCATGTTGGAGCTCTAAATGAGTCCCTAAGACTTATTATAATATATTATATGTTTAAATACACGTTTGGGACCAAAACAACTTTGCTAGAGTCACATCGGAGCCCAAAAAGCCCTTTAAAGGCTCGATTTCGGCAAAACTTGTTTTAAGTACTTAGTTTTTGCACGAGGTGAGTTTTTAGGGTCTTTTGGAGATCCAAATGAGTCCCTAAAGTTTTGGTATAATATATTATATATTTAAATACACGTTTGCGAAAAAAAGAACTTTGCTAGATTCACATTGGAGCAAAAAAAGCCCCTTAAAGGCTCGATTTCGCTAAAACTAGTTATAAGGACTCAGTTTTTGCGGGAGGTGAGTTTTTAAGGTTTCTGGAGCTCCAAATGAGTCCCTAAGACTTATTATAACATATTATATGTTTAAATACACGTTTGGGAACAAAACATCTTTGCTAGAGTCACATCGGAGCGAAAAACGCCCGTAAATCGCTCGATTTCGGCAAAACTAGTTATAAAGACTTAGTTTTTGCGCGAGCTCAGTTTTTAAGGTTTTTTGGAGCTCCAAATGAGTCCCTAAGACTGATTATAATGTATTATTTGTTTAAATACACGTTTGGGAGCAAAAAAACTTTGCTAGATTCACATCGGAGCCAAAAAGCCCTTTAAAGTCTCGGTTACGGTAAAACTAGTTATAAACACTTAGTTTTTACGCGAGGTGAGTTTTTAAGGTTTTTGGAGCTCCAAATGAGTCCCTCAGACTTATTATAATATATTATTTTTTTAAATACACGTTTGGGAACAAAACAACTTTGCTAGAGTCACATCGGAGCCAAAAAGGCCCGCTAATCGCTCGATTTCGGCAAAACTAGTTATAAAAACTTAGTTCTTGCGCGAGCTGAGTTTTTAAGGTTTTTTGGAGCTCCAAATGAGTCCCTAAGACTGATTATAATGAATTATTTGTTTAAATACACGTTTGGGAGCAAAACAACTTCGCTAGATTCACATCGGAGCCAAAAAGCCCTTTAAAGTCTCGGTTACGGTAAAACTAGTTATAAACACTTAGTTTTTGCACGAGGTGAGTTTTTAGGATTTTTTGGAGATCCAAATGAGTCCCTAATATTTAGTATAATAAATTATATGTTTAAATACACGTTTGGGGAAAAAAACTTTGCTAGATTCACATCGGAGAAAAAAAAGCCCCTCAAAGGCTCGATTTCGCTAAAGTTAGTTATAAGGACTTAGTTTTTGCGCGAGGTGAGTTTTTAAGGTGTTTGGAGCTCCAAATGAGTCTCTAAGACTTATTATAATATATTGTATGTTTAAATACATGTTTAGGAACAAAACAACTTTGCTAGAGTCACATCGGAGCCAAAAAGGCCCGTTAATCACTCGATTTCGGCAAAACTAGTTATAAAAACTTAGTTTTTACGCGAGCTGTGTTTTTAAGGTTTTTTGGAGCTCCAAATGAGTCCCTAAGACTGATTATAATGTATTATTTGTTTAAATACATGTTTGGGAGCAAAACAACTTTGCTAGATTCACATCAGAGCCAAAACGCCCTTTAAAGGCTAGATTATGGTAAAACTAGTAAAAAGCACTTAGTTTTTGCGCGAGGTGAGTTTTTAAGGTTCTTGGAGCTCCAAATGAGTCCCTAAGACTTATTATAATATATTATATGTTTAAAAACACGTTTGGGAACAAAACAACTTTGCTAGAGTCACATCGGAGCCGAAAAGGCCCGTTAATCGCTCGATTTCGGCAAAACTAGTTATAAAAACTTAGTTTTTGCGCGAGCTGAGTTTTTAAGGTTTTTTGGAGCTCCAAATGAGTCCCTAAGATGATTATAATGTATTATTTGTTTAAATACACGTTTGGGAGCAAAACAACTTTGCTAGATTCACATCGGAGCCAAAAAGCCCTTTAAAGGCTTGATTATGGTAAAACTAGTAATAAGCACTTAGTTTTTGCGCGAGGTGAGTTTTTAAGGTTTTTGGAGCTCAAAATGAGTCCCTAAGACTTATTATAATATATTATATGTTTAAAAACACGTTTGGGAACAAAACAACTTTGCTAGAGTCACATCGGAGCCAAAAAGGCCCGTTAATCGCTCGATTTCGGCAAAACTAGTTATAAAATCTTAGTTTTTGCGCGAGCTGAGTTTTTAAGGTTTTTTGGAGCTCCAAATGAGTCCCTAAGACTGATTATAATGTATTATTTGTTTAAATACATGTTTGGGAGCAAAACAACTTTGCTAGATTCACATCGGAGCCAAAAAGCCCTTTAAAGGCTTGATTATGGTAAAACTAGTAATAAGCACTTAGTTTTTGCGCGAGGTGAGTTTTTAAGGTTTTTGGAGCTTCAAATGAGTCCCTAAGACTTATTATAATATATTATATGTTTGAAAACACGTTTGGGAACAAAACAACTTTGCTAGAGTCACATCGGAGCCAAAAAGGCCCGTTAATCGCTCGATTTCGGCAAAACTAGTTATAAAAACTTAGTTTTGCACGAGCTGAGTTTTTAAGGTTTTTTGGAGCTCCAAATGAGTCCCTAAGACTGATTGTAATGTATTATTTGTTTAAATACACGTTTGGAATCAAAACAACTTTCCTAGATTCACATCGGAGCCAAAAAGCCCTTTAAAGGCTTGATTATGGTAAAACTAGTAATAAGCACTTCGTTTTTGCGCGAGGTGAGTTTTTAAGGTTTTTGGAGCTCCAAATGAGTCCCTAAGACTTATTATAATATATTATAAGTTTAAAAAGACGTTTGGGAACAAAATAACTTTGCTAGAGTCACATCGGAGCCAAAAAGGCCCGTTTATCGCTCGATTTCGGCAAAACTAGTTATAAAGAGTTAGTTTTTGCGCGAGCTGAGTTTTTAAGGTTTTTTGGAGCTCCATATGAGTCCCTAAGACTGATTATAATGTATTATTTGTTTAAATACGCGTTTGGGAGCAAAACAACTTGGCTAGACTCATATCGGAGCCAAAAAGCCCTTTAAAGGTTCGATTACGGTAAAACTAGTTATAAGGACTTAATTTTTGCGCGAGGTGAGTTTTTAATGTTTTTTGAAGCTCCTAATATTTCCCTAAGACTTATTATAATATATGATAAGTTCAAATACTCATTTAGGATCAAAACAACTTTGCTAGAGTCACATCGGAGCAAAAAAAAAAGCCCTATACAGGCTAAATTTTGGTAAAACTAGTTA
>JACWIL010000016.1:975651-985651 GCA_018132145.1 Boehmeria nivea var. tenacissima | reverse complement strand
CCTACATATTTAATACCCTCTCCTACGAAAAAACTCGCAATACCGAACCCATTTGTAATTCCATCAATTATTCGTCTATCCAAAAAATTTATTTTTTCAGAAAATAATCTTATACCTTGAGTTAAGAAGTTTGTATAAAAAAAATCGATATAACCACAATTATATGACCAAGCATATATTTCAGATATTATTTTTTCTCTAATAAATTTAAGTTTATTAGGAATACTTTTAACAAATGAATTAAAGAAATTAAAATTTTGTAAAGATGAATAAAGAGGCTTATAGAAAAAGGATGCTTTCAGGATTCCAAAAGAAGCTATACTGACTGAAAAAGTCGCATTTGTTAGAAATTCATACCAATCCCAGTCCATCCATTTTTTTTTAGTTTGATGTAAAAGGTTTATAGACGGAATTAACACTTTGGATAGTATATCCAACTGCATTCCTTCTTGATTGAAGAAAGGAATTCCTATAACTCCAATGAATAAAGTAAATAGACCTAATATAAGCATAGGAAATAGCATCGTATTGTCCGGCTCATGGGGATACGAAAAAAAATTCTTAGTTTCGAAATTAGGAATAGTAAAGAAAGGCACCGTCATACTTCTTACATTACAATTAACATTACAATTAATGCGATATTTTTTTTTGAAAAAAAAAGGAATCCTTTCACCATTATTCCTTTTTAATAAAGGAAATAAGCAAAAATTATATTTAATCACCCTTTGCGCCTCTCTACCCCATAAAGATATTGAATAAACCGAGCTTTTTTTTTTGCCACTGTAAGTTTGAAAATAAACATTTAAATGCCCTTCAAAAGTAAGTAAATAGATCCGAAACATATAAAATGCAGTTAATCCCGCGGTGGCAAAAGCTATTATTGAAAAAATCGGCGAATAGAGCCAACTATCATTAAGAATTTCATCTTTGGACCAAAAACATCCAAGAGGTGGAATACCACAAAGAGAAAGTGTACCTACTAAAAAAGATGTTTTTGTAATCGGTACATGTTTTCTTAAACCTCCCATAAGAGCCAGATTCTGGCTTTTATCTGGAGAATAGCCAACAATAGTTTCCATTGAATGAATAATAGATCCAGATCCTAAAAACAACAATGCTTTAGAATAAGCATGAGTAATCAAATGAAACAAAGCAGCTCGATAAGAACCCATACCTAGAGCCAATATTATATAACCCAATTGAGACATTGTAGAATAAGCTAAACCTCTCTTAATATCTTTTTGAGCAAGAGCTAAAGTGGCCCCTAAAAGTAAGGTTATTATACCTATCAAAGCTATTAGATTCATTATGTAAGGTAAAACTATTAAAAGCGGGAGAAGCCGAGCAACAAGAAAAATTCCTGCCGCTACCATAGTAGCGGCATGTATAAGAGCTGAAATAGGAGTAGGACCTTCCATAGCATCGGGTAACCATACATGAAGGGGAAATTGAGCAGATTTAGCAATTGCACCAGCAAATAATAGAAAGGCACACAAAGTAGCAAATAAAAAATTAACTTCATTATTATAAACCAAGTTATTGAATATTTCAAACAAATCCCAAAATTCTAAACTGCCCGTTATCCAATAAAAACCCAAAATTCCTAATAATAAACCAAAATCTCCAACGCGATTAGTTACAAACGCCTTTTGACACGCATTCGCTGCAGTAGGCCGGGTGAACCAAAAACCGATTAATAGATAAGAACACATTCCAACTAATTCCCAAAAAAAATAAATTTGTATCAGATTCGAGCTAATAACTAATCCTAACATTGAAGTATTGAAAAAACTCATATAAGCAAAAAATCTCAAATATCCCAGATCATGAGACATATAATTGTCACTATAAATAAGAACCATAATTCCAACTGTAGTGATTAATATTAACATAATAGAAGTAAGTGGGTCAGCCAAAAAACCAAATTCTAAAGAAAAGTCATTATTGATAGTCCAAGACCATATAGATAGATAGATAGAAGGGTTATTTTTTTGTTGAAAAAATAAATAGGTTGAAAAAGTCATAACTATACTTAAGAATAAAACACTAGGAAAAACCCACATACGGCGAAGATCTTTTGTTGCCGTTGGAAAAAGTAGAAGTCCTACTCCTATTAATATAGGAACTGGAAGGGGAATAAAAGGTAAAATCCATGAATATTGATATGTATATTCCATAAAAATCTTTTTAATTGTTTCTGATTTACCGGCTCTTATTTTTGTTTTTTTTGAAATGAAAAGGATCGGTTAATAAAATAAAAAATGACTAAAAAATTTTCTAGCCTTAATTTTTTTGAATCCTTTTTAACTATTTTAAAAATTTCATCAAATCACGAGATTAAAATTGTTCAAATGATATGAACAAATTACTATTGAAAAATAAAAAAGAAACCTAGTACTTTGTACTTTTTTTGTAAAATTGGATGAAAAAAATGAAAATTTCCATTTTCATCTTAATTAGTATTACGTATTATTAAATATTACAACAATTTCTATATCTATAGAGAAAAGGTAAATAATTACACGAAAACAAGTATTTGATCTGAATCCCAAAAAACTATAATTTTTCCCAGAAAGGTTATTTATTGTAGTTAGAGGATTCATAATCATTAACCGATTTATTTTTGGAGCTTGAGTTAATTGTATTTTATTACAATAAAAGACATTTCCTTTTTTTAGTAAAGACTATGATCTTCAAACTATGACATCCAAGACTTGATTTTACCTAAAATTAAAAGGAGGAATTTATAATTCAAAATAAAAAATAATATATATAGCTTTTAGAAAACGATTTATATTGGCACTTTTAAAATTAGATGTACTTTTTTTTGTGAGCCTGGCCAATTAAATTAAAAAATTAATAAGGTAAAGGTATAGGGGTTGGTTTATTAAAACTTTCGATATTTTTTAGTATGTATTTTAGCCCCATTTTATTACCAGTCTAAATGAATGTAACGCTACAAAAATAAGCTATACAGGAACATTAAAGAAGGGTACACAGTCTTTTTTTTGTATTTTTTTTATTATCAGATCAAATTTAATCAATTAGATTTTTATGGCATAGCGAATTTTATAGATATGGATTTGAATGAGGATATAAGAGAAATAATAAAATAAATATGAATTATTCGATATTGTCTAGAATAGAAAAAAAATCGTTTTTTATTTATATTTTATATTATTTATAATATAAAATATAAATATTTTTTGTTCCAAGTACTATATTTATAGTCTATTTACGTTACGCGATTTTTATTTTTCTATATTCATATTTTAATGAAAGGAGTACAATCTAGAAAATAAATAGATAGATAGATAGTTGGATAATAAAGAACAATTTATTTTGAACACTAGATAATAGATGTCTTTGACATCCAACTATAGAAACTAAAAACTTATTATAATTTTTTAATGGCAGTTCCGAAAAAACGTACTTCTATCTCAAAAAAACGTATTCGTAAAAATATTTGGAAAAAGAAAGTATATTGGGCAGCATTGAAAGCCTTTTCGTTAGGTAAATCTCTTTCTACAAGGAATTCAAAAAGTTTTTTTTATGCAACAATTAAATAATCAAAGATTGGAATAATCTGAGTTATTTTGATTTGAAAAGCAGTCAGTCGAATTTGTTTCTAATTTCTTTATAAGTTTTATTTTATATTACAAGTTAGAAAAAATTTTTAAAAATCGTATTATAAAAAAAATAAAAAATATTTTCTATTTTAGTTATATGCTTATTAATTAAAAAAAAAATACTAAAAAATTTTTAAAATAATATTAAGAATAATATTAAGTTAATTTTTATATATTTATATAGGTTAATATAAATATATATAAAATGAAAAAAAAAATATCTAAATATAAATAAAAATTTATATTTTATAATTTCTCTAATGTTTTGTTTTGACCCGATCAATAGCAATCGTAAATTTTATTTGTTTCGTTTTTATATTTATAATAAAAAACAATTCTTGTGTATACTTAATTTAAATTAAAATGTTATATTTTTTTTTTTCATTTTTTTTTTTCAAATAAAGAATAAATGCAAGAACAAAACAAGATTTAACCTTATACTTTATCGTTTTCTTATACTTTATCGTTTTTATGATGGGGAAAATAAAAATCCCCATCGATTCGATAATAAAAAAATTTTAGCTTTTATTGTCTAAATTTTAGAGCATAACTTTACTTTTGGTTTAACCTAATAAAAAAAAAATCCTATTACTTTTTTTAAGTGATTATAGGACGAATACGCCCTGTTTAGATCATATGTTTCAACCGGAGGATCAATCAAAAATATATAAATTTATAGTGAATTGATTACTTCACTCTCGACAATTGAATATAAAAAGGTTATTATGATTTCGAACAAGCCGCTATGGTGAAATCGGTAGACACGCTGCTCTTAGGAAGCAGTGCTAGAGCATCTCGGTTCGAGTTCGAGTGGCGGCATGGCCTCTTCTAAAAGAGTAAGTCCTATACTGAATTCAATTCACTTTTTTTTATTTAAAAAAATTTTATGATCTTTTCAATTTTACAGCATATATTAACACATATATCCTTTTCAGTCGTTTCAATTCTAATTACAATTTATTTGCTAACCTTATTAGTAAATGAAATCGTAGGATTATATGATTCGTCAGACAAGGGGATGATGGCGACTTTTTCCTGTATAACAGGATTATTAGTTACTCGTTGGATTTATTTACAACATTTACCATTAAGTAATTTATATGAATCATTAATCTTTCTTTCATGGAGTTTATCCAGTATTCATATGATTCCGTTTTTAAAAATAAAAAAAAACTATTTAAACGAAATAACCGCACCAAGTGCTATTTTTACCCAAGGTTTTGCTACTTCGGGTCTTTTAACTGAAATGAATCGATCCGAAATATTAGTACCCGCTCTCCAATCCCATTGGTTAATGATGCACGTAAGTATGATGGTGTTGGGCTATGCAGCTCTCTTATATGGATCATTATTATCACTAGTTCTTCTAGTCATTTCATTTCAAAATTTCATAAGGATTTTTACTAAAAACAAAAATGAGCCATTTTCGCTGGGCGAGAGTCAATACATAATAGAAAAAAATAATCGTTTCATAAACACTTCTTTTCTTTCTTCTAGGAATTATTACAGGTTTCAATTGATTCAACAATTGGATCTTTGGAGTTATCGTATTATTAGTTTAGGCTTTATCTTTTTAACGATAGGTATTCTTTCGGGAGCAGTATGGGCTAATGAAGCATGGGGATCATATTGGAATTGGGATCCAAAGGAGACTTGGGCATTTATTACTTGGACCGTATTTGCAATTTATTTACATACTCGAACAAAAAAAAAATTGGAAAGTGTAAATTCTGCAATTGTGGCCTCGATGGGCTTTGTTATAATTTGGATGTGCTACTTTGGGGTTAATTTATTAGGAATAGGTTTGCATAGTTATGGTTCATTTACATTAACATCTAATTGAATTTAAGAAAGAAAAGTACTTGAAAACTAGAAAATAAACATAGGACAGTATAAGTGTATATAAGAAAACTTCGTGTAATCAAAATCAAGCGAGAACCTTTTGTTTTGATTTGCTTCATTCCCATTACTTGATTCAAAAGGTTCTCGCTTGATGACATACCCGGTTATAATATAATTATAACTTTTTTTCTAAAATTTCAGAGAATAAAAAGGACTTATTTTTCATTTTCGAACAAACAATTTTAAAAATAATAGGATTTTTGTTTAATTTTTTGGTTTACTCACGAAAACTATGGATAAAAATAATTAGATAGAAGGGCTTCGACTTTGTCAACTGATAGTGAGAAAACGAAATCTGGATAAATACCAATGGATATTACGGGTAAAAGAATATATATCGAAACAAACAATTCTCGCGGGCCAGAATCACCAAAATAGGAGTTTGGGGCATTAGCATTAAAAAGCTTGTATCCGTAGAACATCTGTCGTAACATAGATAATGAATAAATAGGAGTTAATATTATTCCAATTGCCATTACAAGAGTAATTAGTATTTTTGGCATTAAAAGAAATTTTTGGCTAGTAAGTATTCCAAAAAATACTATCAATTCTGCAACAAAACCACTCATGCCCGGTAATGCAAGAGAGGCCATTGATAACATACTGAAAGTCGTAAATATTTTTGGAAGCGTGATAGCCATTCCGCCCATTTCATCGAGATAAACGAGACGTATTCGATCATAACTTGTTCCTGCCAAGAAAAAAAGTTCAGCTCCAATAAATCCATGAGAAATTATTTGTAAAATGGCTCCGTTGAGTCCTGTATCGCTTATAGAACCAAATCCTATAATGATGAAACCCATATGAGATACGGAGGAATAAGCTATTATTTTTTTTAAATTACGTTGACCGGGAGATGTTGAAGCTGCATAGATTATTTGAATTGTGCCGACCATCATCAACCAAGGAGAAAATATAGAATGGGCGCGGGGTAATAATTCCATATTGATCCGAACCAATCCATACGCTCCCATTTTTAATAAAATTCCGGCTAGAAGCATACAAGTACTGTAATGTGCCTCTCCATGAGTGTCTGGTAACCAAGTATGTAAGGGTATAATCGGCGATTTAACAGCAAAGGCAATAAAAAATCCAATATAGAATAGAATTTCGAGTGCTATAGGATACGATTGATTAGTTGATGTTTCATAATTTAATGTAGGTTCATTAGAACCAGCTAAACAAATACCTAGAATTGCCATTAATAAGAAGGCGGAACTTCCTGCAGTGTACAAAATAAATTTTGTAGCTGAATACAAACGTTTCTTTCCTCCCCACATCGATATAAGTAGATAAACCGGAATTAATTCTAATTCCCACATAATGAAAAGAAGTAAAATGTCTTGAGAAGAAAATGGTCCTATTTGACCGCTATACATTGCTAACATCAGGAAAATGGAATAATCGGGATTCTCGTGTAACCGGCCGAGCCGCTAAAGTAGCTAAAGTTGTTATAAACCCCGTCAGCAAAATGGGTCATATAGAAATTCCATCTATTCCCAATCTCCAGGAAAAATCAAAAAAATCGATCCATTTATAATCCTCTGTCAATTGGATTAATGGCTCGTCCAATTGGAAATGATACCCGAATGCATAGGTTGTTAGAAGGAGTTCCATTATACATATACATAGAGTATACCATTTAATTACCTTATTTCCTCTATGAGGAAATAATAAAATTAAGGAACCCGTAAATATTGGCAAAACTACAACTATTGTTAACCAAGGAAAAAATTCGTCGTAAAAACAAGATACACTTGGACCAAAAAAGTGCGTGCTCAAAAAAAATCTTTTTTTTGACTTCTTAGTTCATCATGCTATTGCTCTAGGTTTACATACAACTACATTGATCTTAGTAAAGGGGGCTTTAGATGCACGTGGTTCCAAGTTAATGCCGGATAAAAAGGATTTTGGTTATAGCTTTCCTTGCGATGGGCCGGGACGAGGTGATACTTGTGATATTTCGGCTTCGGACGCCTTTTATTTGGCGGTTTTTTGGATGTTAAATACCATTGGATGGGTGACTTTTTATTGGCATTGGAAGCACATCACATTATGGCAGGGTAACGTTTCACAGTTTAATGAGTCTTCCACTTATTTGATGGGATGGTTAAGAGATTATCTATGGTTAAACTCTTCACAACTTATCAATGGATATAACCCCTTTGGTATGAATAGTTTATCGGTCTGGGCGTGGATGTTCTTATTTGGACATCTTGTTTGGGCTACTGGATTTATGTTCTTAATATCCTGGCGTGGATATTGGCAGGAATTGATTGAAACTTTAGCATGGGCTCATGAACGAACACCTTTAGCTAATTTGATTCGATGGAGAGATAAATCAGTGGCTCTTTCTATTGTTCAAGCAAGATTGGTTGGGTTAGCCCACTTTTCTGTAGGTTATATATTCACTTATGCGGCTTTCTTGATTGCTTCTACATCAGGCAAATTTGGTTAATTCATTATTTTATGTGTTGTAGCCTCGAAAATATCATTTTCTTCGATGGAGAAGGGGACCCGCATTCTTTTCTTATATTTCTACATCTAGGATTCGACTTGTATTCTATCATTGAAACTAACAGGAATTGAATCATTATGGCAAGAAAAAGTTTGATTCAGAGGGAGAAGAAGAGGAAAAAATTGGAACAAAAATATCATTTGATTCGTGGATCCTTAAAAAAAGAAATAAGCAAAGTTCAGTCGTTGAGTGAGAAATGGGAAATTCATGGAAAGTTACAATCCCTGCCACGTAATAGTGCACCTACACGCCATCATCGGCGTTGTCTTTCAACTGGAAGACCGAGAGCTAACTATCGAGATTTTGGGCTATCGGGACACATACTTCGTGAAATGGTTCATGCATGTTTGTTACCCGGAGCAACAAGATCGAGTTGGTAAGGATTAAAATATCCTTTCAATTGTAATTTTTTTTATATGATCCCCAATCATAGAGTACCCCTTTACCATTCTATATAAATGAGATATTCTATTTTGTACAGATATAGTCAAGGGGCCCATTCTCTTCAGCGCGGGGTAGAGCAGCTTGGTAGCTTGCAAGGCTCATAACCTTGAGGTCACGGGTTCAAATCCCGTCCCCGCAACATTTTTTTGACAAAAAAACTTAGTTTTATTCTATGTAACCAGTAATTAATTACTATTTTTAATTAGTATTTTTCTTTTGGGGTGGGAGGAAAAGAGAAAAGATGGGAGAGGATAGAACCGATATACTATCGCGAAAAACTATACTAAATCCTATTAAAGTAACTACATCAACCTATATCCTGGGCGGATAGCAGGAATCGAACCCGCATCTTCTCCTTGGCAAAGAGAAATTTTACCATTCGACTATATCCGCACTTTTTTTGTTCGTGATACACAATGTATGGATCCTATTTGTGCAGAACTAGACCAAATACTCTCCATTTATTTTTACATTTTTTTTTTTAAGATGAAAATGTTTATTGTTATTTATATAATTTGTATATTATATATGTACAACTTTAGTACATATTTCTATTAAATTATTACTATTTAATGGACTAATTAATATATTTTATAATGCATATTTAATACATATTTAAATATCTATACATATTTTTACAAAACATATTTTTTTTATATGATTTTCAAAATTTTACAAAACAAAGACACAAATACAATAAGTTTGACCCCTCCGCTTCAATTGGTATTTTTTCACTTCAATTGGTATTTTTTCACGAAAAGCAAACATGAGATAACAAATCCAGTCTTTCACTAAGATTTCAAATAGCTGTCCCGAATTCAAGTTGATTATGTTTCGCCTCTTCCTCGGAGAAAGACGATCAAACAATTCCCAATCATGGTCCTTGCGGATCGGATCATCCATATAATATACAAAAAGAAACTCCAGATATTTGATATCTTTCTCTTTGAATGAGATCTCAATTCCAGTGACGGTTTCATTAGATATCTTACAACTAGAATCCCTCTTTTTTCCGAGCCAGTTTCTCCACCATCGCAAGCCCCAGTTAGATTCAGGCATGATACACTTTTTAGTTATTGGGAGAACCCAAGTACTCTCTTTTGGATCCAGGAAACACCTCTCAGAGATCTTTTTTTCCTTTTGGAAGATACAGGAGCGAAACAATCAACCTATTGATATTGGAAGACCCAAAAGATTCTTCCAATGTATAATTTCTGGGTCCAATGAAATTCATAGGTATAGGAAGAAGCCCTGTCAAATAGAGATTTTTTCTTTCGAACATCTTTCGATTATTAATACGATATATAAGGACCGCTACTACAAATAGTAGTACACCCTTGATCGTGAAATATCGATTGCTTGTTGAACCCTGTAAATGTGAATTGCGTGAAAGTAGGATACTCCAAATTCGGGAGTCCAAGAGTTTTATAAAACGTTCTTGATGGAAAAAATGTGAATGAAAGATACCACTGAATTCAATTGGGTCCATGAATCTAAAAAATAGTGA
>JACWIL010000016.1:965651-970651 GCA_018132145.1 Boehmeria nivea var. tenacissima | reverse complement strand
ATGAATCAATTTGTCAGATATTTTTATTCATGATATTGATCTGATTCGATTACATCAAGTGTAATTCATATTCATCCCATTGAATTTACAGACAAAAGATTTATCATCTCTATGGGATTAAATCCCGAGTTAGTGCGAATTAAAGAAAAATTAAAAACGAAATTATGGAAGTAAATATTCTCGCATTTATTGCTACTGCACTGTTCATTTTAGTTCCTACTGCTTTTTTACTTATAATATACGTAAAAACAATAAGTCAAAGTGATTAATTTGAATTAAACTTGTGACTTTTTAGTTCTTATCAATGATTGAAGAGAAGAAAAAAAAATAAAAAGGATTCCAATTTCGCGTTTTAAATGAAACGATCGAACTATACTCAGCAGTATTCTATGAGATACTAGATAGTGTGGTAGATAAAAATTTATCTACCATACTATCTAGTATCTAGTATTGTTATTATACTGTATAAAGTTTGTTGTATGAAGATACAGGTTAATTTAATATATAGATATATTAATATTAATCGACATTATGATCTTCATATATGGAATTGATATATAGATATCAATTCCATATATAATGTACAGAGTGTTATGTTCTAATTCTATTTCTTTGCTTCATCTATTTCTATTTGATTTGTGTTGATTCCAATCAATCTGAAATAATCCCAAAGACAGCTTTAGCTTTTACTTTACGATTCTAATTCCTAGATTTCCGATTCTTTTTAATATGAATTCCGATATCCATTGAAAGAAAGATTCAAATCAATGAAAGAATAAGGGGATGTTTATAATATAATAAAATATGAGAAAATCAAGTAATCTTATTGTTAGCATTCTCACAAAGAAGTAATTGATTGAGCAGTTGACAGAGGATCTAGAGGTTCATGGGAACTTCTTCGGATTTCGAAATAAAAAAATTTTTCAAATTTCATTTTGAAAGTGAAATAGTCAAATTAAAAAAAAAGTATTTCCAGAACAGAACGATCTATAAAAAAAAATTGATACAGTTTGATTCCTAAACTCAATTAGTAGTACTTCTAGAGTCCACTTCTTCCCCATACTACGAGTGAAAGGGAAAATGTAAAGACTACCATTAAAGCAGCCCAAGCGAGACTTACTATATCCATGTGAATTTTGTCCTCGATCTCTATGAAGGAATTTTTCAATTATTGTTCACTAATAATAGTAGAATTTCCAGCGCATAGTCAAAAGGGGATTCTGATCCAACACTATTGTATTGATGAAACAATCCAATAAATCCAATTAGAACAGTTCTTATAATTATAAGATTTCTAGTAGAATCAGAAAACATTAAGCACAAGGAAAATACGCAGAGACAGCCTTTGAAGTAGCAGAAGTATCAAAGGAATGTTAATAACATGTCAGAAGAATAAGACCTATTCTCTCTTTTGTCACCTTTGATTTTCATTAAGTCAAAAAGAAAAAAATATAGAATCAAAATAGATCATTATATATCGAATACCCCTATTTTTTTTTTTTTCTTTTTCATTTTTCCCATTTATTTGATATAAATTTTACCATATCCGATTGTCCCTATGAAATAATCGAAAGCGTCCTATTACGCTCTTGACTAGAGGTTATCGAAGGGGTAATATTTATTTTTTCACTTTAATTATGAACTTTATAGTTTATATAAAAATAAGTAAAAGTACATAAACTAAAAGTATATATAAGTACTTATATATATAAGTCAAAAAAAGCTAATTATCCATTCAATCAAATTACTATTGATTGAATGCCAGAGTACTCATAAACTTTCATGAGTATGTATACAAAGTTTCTTCTGTTCTTTCCACAACTAATAATTTAATTAGATTCCCACGCCACTAATTCAAGACTCAGCCAGTAGACACTACGTTAGTAGTGCAAGGACTATCAGATAAAAAGTTACCAGTTCTTTTTCATGACTATAAGTTTTCCTTAAACCATAATTTATAGAACAGACGCTTGCTTCTGCTGGAAAAACTTGGCACGTTATATCAGCAAAACAGAATAAGGTATTTCGACTCTTTTGTTAATCAGGCGACACCCGGATTTGAACTGGGGAAAAAGGATTTGCAGTCCCCCGCCTTACCGCTCGGCCATGCCGCCAAAACGATAGAAAATATATGACAAAATTTCCCCTTTTGTTTTTTTTCTTGTACTTGTATTTTGCATCCCGTTTTCTTTAAAACCTTTCCGAAAAGAAATCCTTTGATTGTAGCGTATCTTAAAATCCCAAATATCTATAAACATTATTTCCCCTTTGAAAAAAATATATATTTTTCAGTCACAAAACCAAAAAATTAGGACAAATTTGAACCGTTAACTATTGATTGTAAATTCAGGAACGATTCTTAGATTTGAATCTAAAACAGTGTTTCCTTTGTCTTTACTTAAAGAGATAAGTAAATTCAAATTGATACATAACTAAACTAATCAGTTTTTATTTATTTTATTTTTTTTGAAAAAAAAATCCTTATCAATCAATTTCAATTATAACAGGAATTATGGGTATATGTAAACCCCATAACAAAAATCAAAATTGTTACGCAGATATTATCTAATCAGGTATCTTATCTGTATATGATGTTTCATAGGTAATTTTCACGAAATTATCGTGTTTCACTTTTTAAATTTTTTTTTGAATATATAAAAGAGATTTTTTGATAAAGTATGGCTGGGGTTGTTCCGAATAAAGAATAAAGCTGTAATGGAATATAATAAAAACTAAAAAAGAAAAAGGGGGCGTATATAAATAGCTGGAGTTATATCTGCGCATGCTTAATAAAAAAAAAAAAAAAGAAAAGCTTTTTTTTACTTACACATTTTTACACTCACATATTCTACAAATTAGACGAAAAGAAATATGTCTCTCTTCTCGGCGAATTCTTTTTTGAACAATTGAATCCACAAAAAAGTTAAGTTCTAAAAAAAGAAATTCTATTTTGTTTATGATTATTATGTCTTTATCTCATTATCTCATTGAACAGATCAAATGCTGAATACATTTATGTTATTCAATTGGATTGCAATACGGAATATCATAATAATGGTAGAAATTGAATCGCTTTTTGTTTTGATATTCTATACAAAAGAGCCTAAATTAAGTGAAATTTTTCAATTTCTTTCTGTTTGTATTTGGTGCAAATTCCGATAGCTAAAATTTCATGTGATTCAGTAAACAGAATAGAAATTCCATCATTGCTATATCGATCCATATGATTTGATGAAGAATGAGCAAAAAATGGGATTTTTTTCTATAAAAAAAAGGGGGAAATTAAAAAAATGCTTGGGGGCGGAAATGAGGAAATGTCTACAATACCCGGATTTAATCAGATACAATTTGAAGGGTTTTGTAGGTTCATTGATCGGGGCTTAACAGAAGAACTTTATAAGTTTCCAACAATTGAAGATACAGATCAAGAAATTGAATTTCAATTATTTGTGGAAAGATATCAATTGGTAGAACCTTTAATAAAAGAAAGAGACGCTATATATGAATCACTCACATATTCTTCTGAATTATATGTATCCGCGGGATTAATTTGGAAAACCAGTAGGGATATGCAAGAAAAAACTATTTTTATTGGAAACATTCCTCTAATGAATTTCCTGGGAACTTCTATAGTAAATGGAATATACAGAATTGTGATCAATCAAATATTGCAAAGCCCTGGTATCTATTACCGGTCAGAATTGGACCATAACGGAATTTCGGTCTATACCGGCACCATAATATCAGATTGGGGAGGAAGATTAGAATTAGAGATTGATAGAAAAGCAAGGATATGGGCTCGTGTGAGTAGGAAACAGAAAATATCTATTCTAGTTCTATCATCAGCTATGGGCTCGAATCTAAGAGAAATTCTAGAGAATGTTTATTACCCTGAAATTTTCTTTTATTTATTGAATTTGAATAATAAGGAGAAAAAAAAAATTAAGTCAAAAGAAAATGCCATTGTGGAGTTTTATCAACAATTTGCTTGTGTAGGTGGGGATCCGGTATTTTCTGAATCCTTATGCAAGGAATTACAAAAGAAATTTTTTCAACAAAGATGTGAATTAGGAAGAATTGGTCGACGAAATATGAACCGTAGGCTGAATCTTGATCTACCCCCGAACACTACATTTTTGTTACCGCGAGATATATTGGCAGCTGCGGATCATTTGATTGGAATGAAGTTCGGAATGGGTATACTTGACGATATGAATCATTTGAAAAATAAACGTATTCGTTCTGTAGCGGATCTCTTACAAGATCAATTCGGATTGGCCCTGGTTCGTTTAGAAAATATGGTTAGAGGAACTATGTGTGGAGCAATTAGACATAAATTGATACCGATTCCTCAGAATTTGGTAACTTCAACTACATTAACAACTACTTATGAATCTTTTTTCGGATTACACCCATTATCTCAAGTTTTGGATCGAACTAATCCATTGACACAAATAGTTCATGGGAGAAAGGCCAGTTATCTGGGCCCTGGAGGAGTGACCGGGCGAACTGCTAGTTTTCGGATACGAGATATCCATCCTAGTCACTATGGACGCATTTGTCCTATTGATACGTCCGAAGGAATCAATGTTGGACTTATTGGATCCTTAGCAATTCATGCGAGGATTGGTTATTGGGGGTCTCTACAAAGTCCATTTTATGAAATCTCTGAGAGATCAAAAAAAGTACGGATACTTTATTTATCACCAAGTAGAGATGAATACTATATGGTAGCGGCAGGAAATTCTTTGGCACTGAATCGAGTTAGTCAGGAAGAACAGGTTGTTCCGGCTCGATACCGTCAAGAATTCCTCACTATTGAGTGGGAACAGGTTCATTTTCGAAATATTTTTCCCTTCCAATATTTTTCTATTGGAGCTTCCCTAATTCCTTTTATCGAGCATAATGATGCGAATCGTGCTTTAATGAGTTCTAATATGCAACGTCAAGCAGTTCCGCTTTCGCGATCGGAAAAGTGCATTGTTGGAACTGGGTTGGAA
>JACWIL010000016.1:943151-963151 GCA_018132145.1 Boehmeria nivea var. tenacissima | reverse complement strand
ATTTCATTTATTTTATGCAATAATTACTAATTGAATAAAGAATCCATAAAATCTAATAAAAAAAAAGAAGAATAAATCAATGAAATGTTGCTTGATCTTCTTTGGGAACTTGAGTAAGGAGTAGATCTTTTTGGGGTTTTATATAATTGGTGTAACTACTTGAGCCGGATGAAAGGAAACTTTCACGTCCGATTTTGAAAGGGGGAGATCCCATAGGATCCTATCCAAATTTTTCTTTTGCTAGGCCCATATCTAAAAAACCTACTTTCTTACGATTACGAGGTTCATTCGAATATGAAATCCAATCCTGGAAATATAGCATCCCACTTTTTTTTACTACCCAAGGCTTCGATGCATTTCGAAATCGAGAAATTTCTACTGGAGCGGGGGCTATCCGAGAACAATTAGCCGATCTGGACTTGCGGATTATTATAGATTATTCGTTGTTAGAATGGACAGAATTGGGGGAAGAAGGCCCCACGGGTAATGAATGGGAAGATCGAAAAGTTGGAAGAAGAAAAGATTTTTTGGTTAGACGCATGGAATTAGCTAAGCATTTTATTCGAACAAATATACAACCAGAATGGATGGTTTTATGTCTATTACCTGTTCTTCCTCCCGAGTTGAGACCAATCATTCAGATAGATGGGAGTAAACTAATGAGTTCGGATATTAATGAACTCTATAGAAGAGTTATCTATCGGAACAATACTCTTATCGATTTATTAACAACAAGTAAATCTACGCCAGGGGAATTAGTAATGTGTCAGGAGAAATTAGTACAAGAAGCCGTGGATACACTTTTTGATAATGGAATCCGCGGACAACCAATGAGAGACGGTCATAATAAGGTTTACAAGTCGTTTTCAGATGTAATTGAAGGCAAAGAGGGAAGGTTTCGTGAGACTCTACTTGGCAAACGGGTTGATTATTCGGGGCGTTCTGTCATTGTCGTAGGCCCTTCACTTTCATTACATCGATGTGGATTGCCTCGCGAAATTGCAATAGAACTTTTCCAGACATTTGTAATTCGTGGTTTAATTAGACAACATTTTGCTTCGAACATAGGAGTTGCTAAGAGTAAAATTCGGGAAAAAGAGCCGGTTGTATGGGAAATACTTCAGGAAGTTATGCAAGGGCATCCCGTATTGCTGAATAGGGCCCCCACTCTGCATAGATTAGGCATACAAGGTTTCCAACCCATTTTAGTAGAGGGACATGCTATTTGTTTACACCCATTAGTTTGTAAGGGATTCAACGCAGACTTTGATGGGGATCAAATGGCTGTTCATGTACCTTTATCTTTAGAAGCTCAAGCAGAGGCTCGTTTACTTATGTTTTCTCATACGAATCTTTTGTCTCCGGCTATTGGGGATCCTATTTCTGTACCAACCCAAGATATGCTTATTGGTCTCTATGTATTAACGAGTGGGAATCGCCGAGGTATTTGTGTAAATAGGTATAATCCATGTAATCACAAAAAATATAAAAATGAAAGAATTGACGATAATAACGATACATATACAAAAGAAAACTTTTTTTGTAATTCCTATGATGCAATTGTGGCTTATCGGCAGAAAAGAATCCATTTAGATAGTCCTTTGTGGCTGCGTTGGCGACTAGATCAACGCGTTATTACTTCAAGAGAAGCTCCCATCGAAGTTCACTATGAATCTTTGGGTACCTGTCATGAGATTTATGGACACTTACTAATAGTAAGAAGTATAAAAAAAGAAATTCTTTGTATATATGTTCGAACCACTGTTGGTCATATTTCTCTTTATCGAGAAATCGAAGAAGCTATACAAGGGTTTTGCAGGGCCCGCTCATATGGTACCTAATCATATGGTATCCAAGCTAAGTAGTTCTATTAAATTAGTGTGAATTCAAGCCCCCACGGTTCAACTAGGGCCCTAATTCCGGAATTTCTGCGCGAATCAAGATCGAGAAAAGGAAGTTTTCCAACAAACCCATTGTCAAACCCCACTCATCGGAATATGGAGGTACTTATGGCAGAACGGGCCGGTCTGGTCTTTCACAATAAAGTGATAGATGGAACTGCCATTAAACGACTTATTACTAGATTAATAGATCACTTCGGAATGGCATATACATCACATATCCTGGATCAAGTAAAGACTCTGGGGTTCCGGCAAGCCACTGCGACATCCATTTCATTAGGAATTGATGATCTTTTAACAATACCTTCTAAGGGATGGCTAGTCCAAGATGCTGAACAACAAAGTTTGATTTTGGAAAAACACCATCATTATGGAAATGTACACACGGTAGAAAAATTACGACAATCTATTGAGATATGGTATGCTACAAGTGAATATTTGCGACAAGAAATGAATCCTAATTTTCGGATGACTGATCCTTTTAATCCAGTCCATATGATGTCCTTTTCGGGAGCTAGAGGAAATGCATCTCAAGTACACCAATTAGTAGGTATGAGAGGATTAATGTCGGATCCACAAGGACAAATGATTGATTTACCTATTCAAAGCAATTTACGTGAAGGACTGTCTTTAACAGAATATATCATTTCTTGTTACGGAGCCCGCAAAGGAGTTGTAGATACTGCTGTACGAACATCGGATGCTGGATATCTCACACGTAGACTTGTTGAAGTAGTTCAACACATTGTTGTACGTAGAACAGACTGTGGGACCATCCAAGGAATTTCTGTAAGTCCTCGAAATGGGATGACGTCGGAAAGAATTTTTATCCAAATATTGATGGGCCGTGTATTAGCAGACGATATATATATAGGCTCACGATGCATTGCCGTTCGAAATCAAGATATTGGTATTGGACTTGTCAATCGATTCATAACCTTTCAAACACAACCCATCTCGATCCGAACTCCCCTTACTTGTAAGAGTACGTCCTGGATCTGCCGATTATGTTATGGCCGGAGCCCTACTCATGGTGACCTCGTCGAATTGGGAGAAGCTGTAGGTATTATTGCGGGTCAATCTATTGGGGAACCCGGCACTCAACTAACATTAAGAACTTTTCATACCGGTGGAGTATTCACCGGGGGTACTGCAGAACATGTACGAGCCCCCTCTAATGGAAAAATAAAATTCAATGAGGATTTGGTTCATCCCACACGTACACGTCACGGGCATCCCGCTTTTCTATGTTATATAGACTTGTATGTAACTATTGAGAGCGAGGATATTATACATAACGTGACTATTCCACCAAAAAGTTTTATTTTAGTTCAAAACGATCAATATGTAGAATCAGAACAAGTGATTGCTGAGATTCGCGCGGGAACATATACTTTGAATTTTAAAGAGAGGGTTCGAAAACATATTTATTCTGACTCAGAGGGAGAAATGCACTGGAGTACCGATGTATATCATGCACCCGATTTTACATATAGTAATGTACATCTCTTGCCAAAAACAAGTCACTTATGGATATTATCAGGAGGCTTGTACAGATCCAGCAAAGCCCCTTTTTCAATCCATAAAGATCAAGATCAAATGAACCTTTATTTTCTTTCTTCCAAAGGAAAATCTATTTTTAGCTTTTCAGTAAATACAGTAAAGAATGATCAAGGGAAAGACAAATTCGTTACTTCAAGTCTTTCTGGTAAAAAAGAAAGCAGTATTCCCGATGATTCAGAATTTAATCGAATCATAGATAGGGGTCAGTGTAATCTCAGATTTCGTTCTATTCTCCACAAAAATTCTGATTTAGTTTTATTAGCAAAGAGGCGAAGAAATAGATTCATCATTCCATTCCAATGGATTCAAGAACGAGAGAACGAACAACTGCCCCCTTCCAGTATTTCGATTGAAATACCGATAAATGGTATTTTTCGGAGAAATAGTATTCTTGCTTATTTTGATGATACTCAATACAGAAGAAAGAGTTCGGGAATTACTAAATACGGGGCTATAGGCTTGCATTCAATCCTCAAAAAAGAGGATTTAATTGAGTATGGCGAAGTCAAAGAACTTAAGCCAAAATACCAAACGAAAGTAGACCGATTTTTTTTCATTCCCGAAGAGGTGCATATTTTACCCGAATCTTCTACTATAATGGTGCGAAACAATAGTATTATTGGAGTAGATACACGAATTGCTTTAAATATAAATACAAGAAGCCGAGTAGGCGGATTGGTACGCGTGGAGAAAAAAAAAAAACAGATTGAACTTAAAATCTTTTCTGGAGATATCCATTTTCCTGTAGAGATGGATAATATATTCCGATACAGTGGCATCTTGATACCACGGGGAAGGGTAAAAAAAAAATTTAAGGAATCCAAAAATTTTAAAAATTGGATCTATGTCCAATGGGCCACACCTACCAAGAAAAAAAATTTTGTTTTGTTTCGACCCGTAATCATATATGAAATAGCGGACGGTATAAATTTAGAAACACTTTTTCCCCAGGATTTGTTGCAGGAAAAGGAGAATCTAAAACTTAGAGTTGTAAATTATATTCTTTATGGAAATCGCAAACCTATTTCGGGAATTTACGGAACCTGTATTCAATTAGTTCGGACTTGTTTAGTGTTGACCTGGCACCAAGACAACAAAAATTCTTCTAACGAAGAAGCCCATGCTTCCTTTGTTGAAGTAAGTACAACTGGTTTGATTCGAGATTTCCTAAGAATCAACTTAGTGAAATCACATATTTCGTATATAAGAAAAAGAAAAGGTCCGCTAATGTCCGGATTGATCTCGGATAATAGGTCAGATCGTACCAATCCATTTTATTCCACGGAAAGGATTCAACAATCATTTAGACAAAACCAAGGAACTATTCATACGTTCTTGAATAGAAGTAAGGAATCTCAATCTTTGATAATTTTGTCATCATCTAATTGTTTTCAAATGGGTCCATTCACCGATGTAAAACATTACAAGGGGAGAAAAGAATCAATTAAAAAAAATTCGCGAATTTCAATTAGGAATTCGTTAGGACCTTTAGGAACAGCCTGTCAAATTGCGAATTTTTTTTACGGTGTAAAAACTCATAATCAGATCTCGTTAACTAACTATTTGCAACTTGACAATTTAAAACAGACTTTTCAAGTACTTAAATTTTATTTAATGGACGAAATCGGGAGAATTTATAATTCCAATCCATGCAGTAACGTCCTTTTGAATCCATTCAACTTGAATTGGTATTTTCCCCATCATAATTATTGCGAAAAAAAATCCACAATAATTACCCTTGGACAGTTTTTTTGCGAAAATGTATGTATATCCAAACATGGACCACACCTAAAATCAGGTCAAGTTATAATTGTTCAAATTGACTCTGTTGTAATAAGATCGGCGAAGTCTTATTTGACCACTCCAGGAGCAACTGTTCATGGGCATTATGGAGAAATACTTTTCGAAGGAGATACATTAGTTACATTTATATATGAAAAATCGAGATCTGGTGATATAACGCAGGGTCTTCCAAAAGTAGAACAAGTGTTAGAAGTGCGTTCGATTGATTCAATATCAATGAATCTAGACAAGAGAGTTGAGGTTTGGAACGAGCGTATAACAAGAATTCTTGCAATTCCTTGGGGATTCTTGATTGGTTCTGAACTAACTATAGTGCAAAGTCGTATCTCTTTAGTTAATAAGATCCAAAAGGTTTATCGATCCCAGGGTGTGCAGATCCATAATAGACATATAGAAATTATTGTACGTCAAATAACATCAAAGGTCTTGGTTTCAGACGATGGAATGTCTAATGTTTTTTTACCCGGAGAACTAATTGTATTATTGCGAGCGGAACGAACGGGGCGTGCTTTGGAAGAATCAATTTGTTACCGAGCTATATTATTGGGAATAACGAAAGCATCTCTAAATACTCAAAGTTTCATATCCGAAGCGAGTTTTCAAGAAACTGCTCGAGTTTTAGCAAAAGCCGCTCTCCGCGGTCGTATCGATTGGTTGAAAGGTCTGAAAGAGAATGTTGTTCTAGGAGGGATGATACCCGTCGGTACCAGATTCAAAGGTGTAGTGCACTGTTCAAGGCAGCATAATAACATTCCTTTTGAAACCAAAAAGAAAAATTTATTTGAGTGTGAAATGAAAGATATTTTGTTCCACCACAGAGAATTTTTTGATTTTTGCATTTCAAAGAATGTACATGATAGAGCAGAACACTCATTTCTAGGATTTAATGATTCCTAAGAGCAGATTCATCCGGTTTTTCTATTTGTGTTGCAGTCATTTGATTTGGTAATAGTAATAAAAATAATAACGAATCAAATAGAAAGAATAAAAAAAAATGAATGGCTTGGATCGTGTATCAACGGCCAATCTCCGTTAGAAGAGAAGGTTCCATGGGAACAATTTTTTTTCTATTTCGATTTTTATTTTAAGGTACTTCTTCTGTTTAAAGAAAAAAAAAGAGAATGAAGTGGGGGGAGAAATGACAAGAAGATATTGGAATATCAATTTGGAAGAAATGATGGAAGCAGGAGTTCATTTTGGTCATGGTACTAGGAAATGGAATCCTAGAATGGCACCTTATATCTCTGCAAAGCGTAAAGGTATCCATATTATAAACCTTACTAGAACGGCCCGGTTTTTATCAGAAGCTTGTGATTTAGTTTTTGATGCAGCAAGTAGGGGAAAACAATTTTTAATTGTTGGTACCAAAAATAAAGCAGCTGATTCAGTAGCACGAGCTGCAATAAAGGCTCGGTGTCATTATGTTAATAAAAAATGGCTTGGTGGTATGTTAACAAATTGGTATACTACAGAAACGAGACTTCATAAGTTCCGGGACTTGAGAACAGAACAAAAGACAGGCAGACTCAACCATCTTCCGAAAAGAGATGCGGCTGTGTTGAAGAGACAACTATCTCACTTGCAAACATATCTGGGCGGGATTAAATATATGACGGGGTTACCCGATATTGTAATAATTGTTGATCAACAAGAAGAATATACAGCTCTTCGAGAATGTATCACGTTGGGAATTCCAACGATTTGTTTAATCGATACAAACTCTGACCCGGATCTAGCAGATATTTCGATTCCAGCGAATGATGATGCTATAGCTTCAATCCGATTAATTCTTAACAAATTAGTATTTTCAATTTGTGAGGGTCGTTCTAGCTATATACGAAATTCTTGATTATTGATTAATAATAATAAGAAGATTACGTGTAAATTATTTTTGAAACTCCATAGAATTGCCTTATTGAATCGGTTACGATTCCCGAATCGAACAAAAGAGATAAAAATAACTGAGGCTATTAGGTGATTAGTTGATTTTCAAAATATACAATTGAAGTGGGTAAGTCGAAAAAGAGATGGTTGAATCAAAATAATTCCTTTTTAAAGTTCTATTTCTTTCAGAGGGTAATATGAATGTTTTATTATGTTCCAGCAACACACTAAAAGGCTTATACAATATATCCGGCGTGGAAGTAGGCCAACATTTCTATTGGCAGATAGGAGGTTTCCAAGTCCATGCTCAAGTACTTATTACTTCTTGGGTTGTAATTGCTATCTTACTAGGTTCAGCCATTATAGCTGTTCGTAATCCCCAAACCATTCCCACTGACAGTCAGAATTTTTTTGAATATGTCCTTGAATTCATTCGAGACGTGAGTAAAACCCAGATTGGAGAAGAATATGGTTCATGGGTTCCATTTATTGGAACTATGTTTCTTTTTATTTTTGTTTCGAATTGGTCGGGGGCTCTTTTACCTTGGAAAATCATACAGTTACCTCATGGTGAGTTAGCCGCACCCACAAATGATATAAATACTACTGTTGCTTTAGCTTTACTAACGTCAGTAGCCTATTTCTATGCGGGTCTTACCAAAAAGGGATTAGGTTATTTCGGTAAATACATTCAACCAACTCCAATCCTTTTACCCATTAACATCTTAGAAGATTTTACAAAACCCTTATCGCTTAGTTTTCGACTTTTCAGAAATATATTAGCTGATGAATTAGTAGTTGTTGTTCTTGTTTCTTTAGTACCTTTAGTGGTTCCTATACCTGTCATGTTTCTTGGATTATTTACAAGTGGCATTCAAGCTCTTATTTTTGCAACTTTAGCTGCGGCTTATATAGGAGAATCCATGGAAGGTCATCATTGACTAGTTTTCGACATAGTCTTTTTTAGCTTAACTCAATGTATATGCGTATCAAGGTAATCCACTTACACTTAGGGAAGATAAATATAGAAATTAAGGTATAAATTAAGGTATATAGGATCTAGAGTAAGTAATAGTAAAAAAGATATTACGATATTAAGATTAAGGAATTGTAGAATAAAGGAAAGAGACCTAAAAGATCTTTTTCCTAATCTAAGATATGAATAGTTAGTTTACGTTATGGGGGAAAGACATGTATATGTGATATTAGATATTATATAAGTATATATGAACTAAAGATATATCTAATTTTCCCTACTATATGTGAATTTATATAGGGATTCCAACCAAAGTCCTTCTTTTTCGTCTTCGTCTGTAATTTTTAAGTTAATATTGAATTGGATGAATTTAAATCACGAAAAAAAACAAATAATTCAAAAATGATTCGTAAGAAAGGAAAAACGAAATAAATCGAAGAACAAAATTTGTACAGATTCACAAAGTTGATAGGAACTAATAAAAAAAGAGATATCGAGGTATTTCTGATAATTCACGAATATTATTATTTCTATTCTGGTTTCTTAGTTACTTTGATTGGATAAATTTTATCCATGGAATCAATAAGTCATAATTCGTTGGTTGATTGTATCATTAACTATTTCTTTATTTTTTTTTGGTGCGAGGAACTTATCATGAATCCACTGATTTCTGCCGCTTCCGTTATTGCTGCTGGATTGGCTGTTGGGCTTGCTTCTATTGGACCTGGAGTTGGTCAAGGTACTGCTGCGGGACAAGCTGTAGAAGGGATCGCGAGACAACCAGAGGCAGAGGGAAAAATACGAGGTACTTTATTGCTTAGTCTGGCTTTTATGGAAGCTTTAACAATTTATGGACTGGTTGTGGCATTAGAACTTTTATTTGCGAATCCCTTTGTTTAATCCTACAAACTAAAAATACAAATAGTTTTTTTTCTTTGGATTTTCTGCTCTTGCTTTTTTCGAATTATATTCAGATTTCCATTTCTTATTCGTTCGGACAACAGCCCCATGTAAAGGACTGATTGGGGGAGGAGGATTTGGCACACCAATTCGCTTTCTTCCTTTACTCTCGTATTCCGATGGAACTTTTTTTAAGAAGTATTGCAACAAAGGATATATTTTGAAACTCATATAACATACTACCCGATACCTAATTCTAATAAGTATCATTTTTATTGGAAATTTCCAATTGAAAAAAAAAAAATACATTATATACAAATCAATATTATTTTTTACTCTATTTTGGTAGTATTTATAAAAAAAAAAAATAACAGGAAAAATACTAGAATAAATAAAAAAGAGAGATAATTAGTCTTATCTATAAGAATACGAAAGAGGAGATCATATGAAAAATGTAACCGATTCTTTCCTTTCCTTGAGTTATTGGCCATCCGCCGGAAGTTTCGGGTTTAATACCGATATTTTTGCAACAAATCCAATAAATCTAAGTGTAGTGCTTGGTGTATTGACTTTTTTTGGAAAGGGAGTGTGTGGGAGTTGTTTATTTCAAGAATCGGCTGGATCCGACCAACTGCACTTTACTTTATTTTATTTTTTGGTAGAACTAGGCAAGAAAGGGTGCATTATTCCGCGAATTACTTCTGAATAAATTACGAAATCATATTTAAGAACCATAGCATGTCGTGAGTCATCGGTAAATCTACTTTGATTCTCTATCAACCAATAATGTGGGACCATTAACAGGGTTAAAGCTAAAACGTTTGAAGTCCAGATATAAGCATGGTACTCTTTCTACTACTATTTTAATATAGATAAAAGGTTTCAAAACAAAGAGTTGGAATTTTTTTTTCGATATAAAACACTCATGTCGGGAAAAAACTGATTTGAACCTTTTATTTGATTGGAAAAAATTATAAAAATGGGTATTGGGTATTTCAACTGTCCACTTTTTTTTATCTTTTTTATCCAACGCTAAATTGATGACCTACGTATAAAGTAATAGCAATTCTTTGGATTTGAAGAAAAAAAAGAAACAACTTTGCTGACAATTTTTTGTTTGGTCAGAAGAGTCCTCCGAATATTATTTTCTTGGATTAGTGATCAGTTTTGATATTTTTATATTTGAATTGAAATATATATTTGAACATAAATAGAGATATAGAAGATAGGCTCATTACATTAAAAAAAGATATGAAAACTCTCGTAAGTATTTGAAGTAATTGAGCGTGAGAGCCAAATGAATTGAAAGATTCGTGTTTGGTTCGGGAAGGGGTCGTGGAAGTTTTGAAATGAATGGAAAGATAATCTACTTTCATTAAATGATTTATTAGATAATCGAAAACAGAGGATTTTGAAAACTATTCGAAATTCAGAAGAACTGCGCGGGGGGGCCCTAGAACAACTGGAAAAAGCCCGATCCCGCTTACGAAAAGTCGAAATGGAAGCGGATCAATTTCGAGTGAATGGATATTCTGAGATAGAACGAGAAAAATTGAATTTGATTAATTCAACTTCTAAGACTTTGGAACAATTAGAAAATTACAAAAACGAAACCATTCATTTTGAACAACAAAGAGCAATTAACCAAGTTCGACAACGGGTTTTCCAACAAGCCTTACAAGGAGCCCTAGGAACTCTGAATAGTTGTTTGAACAATGAGTTACATTTACGTACCGTCAGTACTAATATTGGCATGTTTGGAACAATAAAAGAAATAACGGATTAGTCCTTCTACTGCAGGCATTATTTTTTTTTTCTTTCAAATAAAAAAAAAAGAATTAAATAAAGAAATACTCATGGTAACCCTTCGAGCCGATGAAATTAGTAATATTATCCGTGAACGTATTGAACAATATAATAGAGAAGTAAAGATTTTAAATACCGGTACCGTACTTCAAGTAGGCGATGGTATTGCTCGTATTTATGGTCTTGATGAAGTAATGGCAGGTGAATTAGTAGAATTTGAAGAGGGTACGATAGGAATTGCTCTGAATTTGGAATCAAATAATGTCGGTGTTGTATTAATGGGTGACGGCTTGATGATACAAGAGGGAAGTTCTGTAAAAGCAACAGGACGAATTGCTCAGATACCTGTAAGTAAAGCTTTTTTGGGCCGTGTTATAAATGCCCTGGCTAAACCTATTGATGGTCGAGGTGAAATTTCAGCTTCTGAATCTCGTTTAATCGAATCTCCCGCTCCGGGTATTATTTCGAGACGTTCCGTATATGAGCCTCTTCAAACAGGACTTATTGCTATTGATTCGATGATACCTATAGGACGTGGTCAGCGAGAATTAATTATTGGGGACAGACAGACTGGTAAAACAGCAGTGGCTACAGATACGATTCTCAATCAATAAGGGCAAAATGTAATATGTGTTTATGTAGCTATTGGTCAAAAAGCATCTTCTGTGGCACAGGTGGTGACTGCTTTACAAGAAAGAGGAGCAATGGAATATACTATTGTGGTAGCTGAAACGGCAGATTCTCCAGCTACATTACAAGACCTCGCTCCTTACACAGAAGCAGCTTTGGCTGAATATTTTATGTACCGTGAACAACACACTTTAATCATTTATGACGATCCCTCCAAACAGGCACAGGCTTATCGCCAAATGTCTCTTTTATTACGAAGACCGCCGGGATGCGAAGCTTATCCCGGAGATGTTTTTTATTTGCATTCACGCCTTTTGGAAAGAGCTGCTAAATCAAGTTCTCGTTTAGGCGAAGGAAGTATGACTGCTTTACCAATAGTTGAGACCCAATCAGGAGATGTTTCGGCTTATATTCCTACTAACGTAATTTCCATTACAGATGGCCAAATATTCTTATCCGCTAATATGTTCAATGCTGGAATCAGACCTGCGATTAATGTGGGTATTTCTGTTTTCAGAGTAGGATCCGCGGCTCAAATTAAAGCCATGAAACAAGTAGCCGGAAAATTAAAATTGGAATTGGCACAATTCGCAGAATTAGAAGCCTTTGCCCAATTTGCTTCTGATCTGGATAAAGCAACTCAGTATCAATTGGCAAGAGGTCAACGATTACGTGAGTTGCTCAAACAATCTCAATCATCCCCTCTCGCGGTGGAAGAACAGATAATCGCTATTTATACCGGAACAAATGGTTATCTTGATTCATTAGAAATTGGACAGGTAAGGAAATTTCTCATTGATTTACGTACTTACTTAAAAACAAAGAAACCTCAGTTCCAAGAAATCATATCTTTTACCAAGACATTTACTGAGGAAGCAGAAGTCCTTTTGAAAGAAGCTATTCAGGAACAAATGGAGCTTTTTTTCCTTCAAGAAAAAGTATAAATAGTATAAATAAATTAAGCACTTTAAATTGGTAAGGTAAATTATAAGTAAAAAGTGTATCTAAGAAGTGGGTCTCACCTCTTATTCAAACCATTCAAAAGATCTTTCTTGACATAGAAATCTCAAATTTATATGTCTCAAATTTATATGGAAAAAAATTGCGTCCAATTGGATTTGAACCTATACCAAAGGTTTAGAAGACCTCTGTCCTATCCATTAGACAATGGACGCTTTTCATTTCCATTTTTTTATTTATTATTATTTTTTTTTTTTATTTAAAAAAAGTAGAGAGATTGCTAGAAATACTGATTAGAGCTAAGAGATAAAGTAAGCACAAGCGGGTAGCGGGAATCGAACCCGCATCGTTAGCTTGGAAGGCTAGGGGTTATAGTCGACGTTGATTTAAAATTCTAAACGTCTCTAATTCAAAACCGAACGTGAAACTTTGGTTTCATTCGGCTCCTTTATGGAAGATGGATAAATTTACAAATGTAAGATATGAACAAAATTAAAAAAATTCGACCCATAACATCTATGTCAGCTTTTCTGTCTGAATGCATTCAAAACGACCGGCTTTCTAGATTATCCTTATAGAAAAGAAGGGAATTATAATACTCTTTCTAGTTATTTCATTCTCTATTTCTATTTTAATAGAATCCTTAGGAAAAGCATTTTGTTTCCATCGAGCTAAAAGATTTGTCCATATCTTTAGTAAACTAAAGTCATTGTTTAATAGCTTTTTTGCTTCAATTTTCCCTATAAAAAAAAATTGAAGATTTAGTTACGATTAGAAATCAATTTTCTATCTTTATCCATAGATTCCTTACTCATACTCATTTAATTGGAAGTATTGATCCAATTAAAAAAAATTATGTTTCGGTATTTCATAATCCAATTTTTCAATTTCTAATTGACTCTTGGATACAAATCACGAGAATGTATATTCTTCCTCGAATTTTCATTGAGAGGTAAAGGAGGAAATCCTTTTTACGAGATAAAGTTTTTGATCGTAATGGGATATTAATCAACTCAAGGGACCCCTTAATAGTTAAGGGGTTAATCGAACGAATCACACTTTTACCACTAAACTATACCCGCTACAATCTGATTATTGTGTATAAATCGACTTTTTGTCGAACAAGAAACTTGGTCGTAATCAAAAGATAGGATCAAAAAAGAATCATGAAAATTAGAGCGTTAACGAGAGTACGGAATGAGATTAGGAAACGAGAACTCATTTCAATAACTAAATACCAAATCTTTTGCTTCGCGGTTTTTGGCGGATATGGCTTGACAAAACTATTTAAGCCGTAACGTAAAAATGCATTGTTCAAGAATTCATAGTTCCCTTGTTTTCGTATCTTATTTTAGTTATTTAAATTGACTTTACTAATATTTTTATTTCTTTTTTATTAAATAAAAAATTAAATATAAATAGAGTAAATATAAAGCTAAAAAATTAAGATAGAAAATGACGTTTGGATTATGACTCGAAATAAAATAGTCCCTCGTATGATATGATAATTTCAATATCAATAATAAACTTTTGTGTTTTCAAATAAAAAAATGATTTTAATTTGATTGATTGGAACAAAAGACGCCCGGCCCAGCTAGGTACTGACCAGGCCAAGCCGGGAAAAGAAAAGGTTTTTTTGGAAAAAATCAAAGAGGTCTTTTTTTATTTTTTAGTTTTCTTTTGTCTTAAAAAAATATAAATAAACTAAATAAAAGTTTTTGTTCAAGCCTTATTTTGACTTATGTAACATAGTAATTATCCTTTGTCAATTGGGGAGAGATGGCTGAGTGGACTAAAGCGTCGGATTGCTAATCCGTTGTATGATTTTTTCGTACCGAGGGTTTGAATCCCTCTCTTTCCGTTTTCATCGATAAGTTTTTATTTCTTTTCGAATGTTTCGCGAGTTCTTTTTTTTTTTAAGTTATTTTAATAGTTAAAAATGTGAAAGAGTTAAAATCTTACTAAAGAACATTTAAAAAAAATCGAGCAAGAAAACCAAAAAAAAAACCTTATTTCTTTTTTATTCTTCACGTCCAGGATTACGCCCCGGATCATTAGATAGGAATCCGAAGATGAATAAAGAGACAAAGAATATCACTATCGTGTAAACAAATAGTTTTAGAGTAAGCATTACAGAATCTCCAAGATTTTTTTTTGATAAAAAAGAGAGTAGATTTTCCATTTGTATATTTGTATTTTAGATTGCATACCCTACTATAAATTATAATTAAATTCTAATTTGTTATTTTGCCACCAAACCAAGAAATAAACTAAAATTCTTTTCAGATTAGAAAAATAAAAGAATTTTCAAAAACTACATTTTTAATATTTAAAAAAAGTCGAGTTTTTAATTACCAAAAAGTTTCTTTTATACCCAAAATTAGACATTGTGGAAGACTCCAAAAGGTCTTCCAATGGAAAAAGGTCAGAATAAGGAAGTGAAATGGGGTGTTCCCAACTTATCACCGCTATACCAGAATTTAAATATTTGAATCGAGCATCGCTACTGTAAGACTTATCTGATCTTATCGATTGTTAGAATTTTTTTTTTTCGAATAAATCATAAATTTGTCCAGGGCAGTATTCTTTAAAATCGTATTAAATTATAAATTTAAAAAATCATCGAAAACTTACAGCAGCTTGCCAAAAAAAAGCTAAGAGAAAAAATAGCACAGGTATTACTGGCATAACATCTACGATTGGATTTAAAAAAGCGTAGGCCTCGGGCAATTTGGCGACGAAAAAACTACTTGAATAAAGGGCAGAATTAAGACAGATCCAGATCAAACTTAATATATTAAGCATAACAAACATTTTGTTCTTGAGGGTAATTATATTTATTTTGATTGAGTTATTAATAAGTTGAGTTATTTAGAGAAGGGTAAATGAATAAAAATAAAGTAGATATACCAAAAACCCTTCTTTGATTTGAACTTGACCAATCAAAAATCCTTCAACTTCAATTCTCAAATCAAAAGTGAATAGGATAAATCATACTTTCATACAATATCTTAATTGAATTAGATGTAATGATCAATAAATTCATTAGTTTAATTCTATATCTACACATATAAAAATTCTATCAATAAGCTAATCTATTTAATAGATATTTAGACTGAAGTTGATGAACAACTAGTACCAATATTAGTGTTTATTAGTATTGAATAGAAATGGGGCGTGGCCAAGTGGTAAGGCAACGGGTTTTGGTCTCGGTATTCGGAGGTTCGAATCCTTCCATCCCAGAGCGTATTTGTCCACACACCCAACACATTATGATATTATCGCAGCCTTAGCCCATATATATCAATATATATGACCTATATTATGATAGGTCCTTTCTATTTTATCTGAATAAATCAGAATAAAATAAAGGTTACTTTTTTGAACAACCTTGTGTTTAAGAGTATAATATTGAAAACGTTTTATTCTTAACGAGCCTTCTCTGAATCATATCTTTTTCACAAATTTAATCGTGTTCAAATAACACATAGATGTAATAGAATCTATTTGTGATCTATCTCTGAAATTGATGATTTCTTATGAGTTCTTAGTACTCGAAGAAGTGTGAAATTGTTGAATTTATCTTATCACTATCAAGTTATTTGAAGATACAGATTCAAAAAGAACTTATTTATTTGAATTTTAGTCATGTTATTTTTATTTATAATTCAAAAATATATTTTTTATTTCTAGTTTATATTATTGCGACTTTGTCAGAAACTCTACTTAATGATAGAAGATAGTATAGAAGGAAAAAAGAAAATATAGATTACTAGGTACCGACCGAACCAATGACTATTCATGATTCCATAATGGAATCAATTACATACCAGTTCCAAAGTTCCAAACTAAAGAAATGTTATGGTAAAACTTCGTTTAAAACGATGTGGTAGAAAGCAACGTGCGACTTGAAGGACACGATCCGCTGTGGATTCTTACACCCACAATTTTTATATTATATAGGAATTATATAGGAATGAAAGTGCTTTTGTCTCGACATCGTTTGTTCTGTTCCACCATAACTCTCATTTTTTTTTTGGGGAGGGGTTGTGATGGAAACTGTATCGTACAGGATGGAGCTCGAGCAGAACATATTGATTTGTTTATCGGAGGCAAGAATCTAGGGTTAGTATCAATTAATAAATTGGGATAACTTTATTAAGTATATTTTCGATATAGAAATCGAAAGGATCCAATTCAAGGAAGTCTAAAATTCAAAAGTAAAATTTTTTGGAATTTGGAAAACACTTTCGATCAAATCAAAAATTGATTTCACAGGAATCAATCATTCATATGATTTTTTGATCGAAAGAAATCACAACAAATGGTATGTTGCTGCCATTTTGATTGAAACCGAAACGATTAAAGATCACTGAAGTAATGTCTAAACCCAATGATTTAAGGCAAAGAAAGATAAAGGATCCTAGAACAAGGAAATACCATTTTCAATTGTTTCAACTACGAGAACTATGAAGAATCAAAATAGACTCGAAAGGAGACAGACAAAAAGAAAGGGGATTAGAGACTGCTCAATAAACGAAATGCGTATAAGGGTTTCCTTTTGGAATTATGCAACTTGAGTTATGAGAGTGCAAATTACAATTACGAATAATTTGTTTGGTTGGGGAAAGAGTAAGAAACAAGTATTTCAAGCATATGATGATAAAGAAAAAGAAAGAAAATTCTTGGTCTAATTCATTTGATGATTTTAGGGATATATTTGACATTAAAATTTTATACATCAAAATAACTTGAATTTTCTTGAGCCGTACGAGGAGAAAACTTCTTATACGTTTCTCGGGGGGGATTATTTACATCTATCCCAATGAGCCATTTATCGAATTGTTGCAATTGATGCTCGATCCCGAAGAGAAGGAAGAGCTCTTCGTAAAGTAGGTTTTTATGATCCGATAAAGAATCAAACCTATTTAAATGTTCCTGTTATTCTATATTTTCTTGAAAAAGGGGCTCAGCCTACGGGAACTGTTCATGATATTTCAAAGAAGGCAGGTGTTTTTATGGAACTTCGCCTTAATCACCAATCAAAATTCAATGAACAAAATATATATATAAATATATATAAATTAATTAAAGGGAGTGAGGGTGATTTGTATAGAGTTTTGTATAATCTTTTCTTTGTTTTTTTTTCCCCTACATAATGTCGTCTTTTATAACGATAAAAGTCTATTTCCATGTCAGTGGGCGCTTTCCAGCGTAATTCTATGAAGAAAGAAAAAAAGCAAAGGGTTTATCTTTCCTTTTTTACTTACTTATATTGATTGATATTAATTGAATAAACGGGGTTTTTTATACTTCATTTGTTTAATTTATTCGTCCGTCTATACCTTTTAGTCTATATGTAGATTATATATGTAGTGCCAATCCAACATAAATCCTTAGTTTTTGATTTTAATAAATTGAAATTAAAACTTCAATTCAATTTTTCAATTTATTATTATATTTTTTGTCTGTTTTTCTATTGTATTCTTTTCTCAACATTCACATTCATATTGACAACAGTGTATCGAATAAATATAATCTGAGCGTGAATAAATAAATCTATTTATTTCCGTCCTATCGATTTTATGTTATTCAAATAAACAAATAAAGGGTTCATTAGATGTGGTGTGATACAAGAAGTCTTTTTTTTTTTTAATGAAGAAAATATAATAATGGATAACATAAAAGACAAGAGTTGGTCGACAAATATTTTTATTTTCTTTTATATTTTTATCAGATCTGTTCATCTTTAATTATGTTAATAATTTATTATAAATTTATATTTATTTTTTTTGCTTTTTTTTATTTTTTTAAAATAAATTGATTGTGCCGTACAATTCAATCTCTTTATTTATTGGGATTCCGTTTGTATCTATACATTCTAATTATTTTAGTTCGGGTTGCTAACTCAACGGTAGAGTACTCGGCTTTTAAGTGCGGCTAGCATCTTTTACACATTTGTATGAACCAACGGATTCGTCTATACCATCGGTAGAGTTTGTAAGACCACGACTGATCCGGAAAGGAATGACTGGAAAAAGCAGCATGTCGTATCAATAGAGAATTCTAAGAATATTTCATTCTTACTGTATAAGAGTATAAGAATAGGACCAAACCCTTATTTAAATTGTTTGAATTATTGGCTTGGAACAAAATCAATTTAAAAAATTTAAAAAGCAAAGAAATTCAAACTAAATTGAAAGTTGGGTCCAGTAAAAAAATGGATAGAACCTAACTATAGGTTCCAATTATACGAAAACAAAAAGTAACGAGCTCCTGTTCTTAATTTTTGACTTTTTACCTGATCTAATTAGACGTTAAAACTATATTAGTGCTTGACGCGGGAAAGGCTTTCCCCTGAGTGTATTATTGATTTTTTATGAATCCTAACTATTAGTTATCTCCATTATATGGCGGAGATAAATGTGTATGAAGAAGGCAGTATATTGATAAATAATTTTTTTTTCAAAATCAAAAGAGCGATTGGATTGCAAAAATAAAGGACCACTAACCATATTCTTATCCGAGAATAAACATAAACCAATTGGGTGAAAAAAGGAAGGACAGAGAGTCTGTTAATGAGTCGTACCTTTTTACGAGGTATCCATTTTTTTTTTATTATTTATTAAAATTATAAAATAATACATTGGTTTAACTCTATCGTACTATAGTATCATTTGATAACCCAATACATTCCATCCTATTTTCGGCTCAAATCTAATTGAAATGGCAGACTTTCAAGGATATTTAGAACTAGCTAGATCTTGGAAACATGACCTTCTATACCCACTTATCTTTCAGGAGTATATTTATGAATTTGCTCGTGATCATGGTTTAAATAGATCGAATTTGTTGGAAAATATGGGTTATGACAGTCAATATAGTTTCCTGATTGTAAAACGTTTAATTACTCGAATGTATCAACAGAATCATTTGATTATTTCCGTTAATCATTCTAACCAAAATCAAGTTTTTGGGTTCAATAAGAATTTGTATTCTCAAATGATATCAGAGGGGTTTGCAGTCATTTTGGAAATTCCATTTTCCCTAGGATTAGTATCTTCTTTAACGGAGGCAGAAATCGTAAGGTATTATAATTTACGATCAATTCATTCAATATTTCCTTTTTTAGAGGACAAATTACTACATTTAAATTATGTATCAGATGTTCTAATACCCTACCCGATTCATCTGGAAATCTTAGTTCAAACCCTTCGCTACTGGGTAAAAGACGCCTCCTCTTTGTATTTATTAAGACTTTTTCTTTACGAGTATTCTAATTGGAATAGTCTTATTATTCCACACAAATTTATAAATAAATCTATTACTATTTTTTCAAAAAGTAATCCAAGATTTTTCTTGTTCCTGTATAATTCTCATCTTTGTGAATACGAATCCATCTTACTTTTTCTCCGCAACAAATCTTCTCATTTACGATTAACAGCTTCCGGTGTCTTTTTTGAGTGAATATTTTTCTATGGAAAAATAAAGACTCCCGTAGAAGACGTCTTTGCTAATGATTTTCCGATTAGCCTATGGTTTCTCCAGGATCTCTTCATGCATTATGTTAGATATCA
>JACWIL010000016.1:930651-938151 GCA_018132145.1 Boehmeria nivea var. tenacissima | reverse complement strand
TAATTAATGTAACATGTACTCAAGAACATATTTTTACTAGGCAATATATATATATAATCATTTTTGAAACATACGGTTCACATATAATTTATGAAAATACATGTTACTTTAAAATATAATCATGTCTCAACCTAAAATCAAAACTACGCAGCCATTATGAAATATACTTAAAAACTAATGACCAAATCTCAACAAATAATCATTTTCTTTCTTTTTTTTTTTTTGTATCTATTTCAAGAATCCATCACATGTTGTAGAGCTAATCCGAGAAATAAAAACAATGATATAATATTATATATAGGTATAATTCAAAGAAACTATAGGACTAGGCTAGGGAGAAAGTGTGTCAATTAATTACCTTGAAGCTCAATGATGAGATAACACCTTTTAGTATGATCATGAAACTTCTGTAACTTTTAATCCTAGCTTGAGTGATAGGAATAATACAAGAGCCAAAAGTATTTATATATAGTAAGAGATATATGAATAAGAAGAACTAGAGAGCTTTCTTTCTTTTTTTTTTTTGTTAAAGTGTCTACGGGTGTATTGAAGAAGGCTTTGTGCTCTAGAATAGTATCAAAATTTGTTTATAAATAGTTTAACTTCCACCGACTAAAAGGCTTGTAATTATCCATTTCAACTTTTACTCCTATTTCTTGCGACTTCTACTCTCTTTTACACACACACCAACGTACACACACATACACATATATATATATATATACATACATGTAATATTACGTCAAGCAAGTAAATAATCGATCAAGATTTAATTTATTACTATTTTATTTTCTAATTACTTGTGTAAATTGTATATAAATATATTCGTCATATTTATCATCTATTTTATTAATTCATTTATCATATATTTAGCACATTGATGTAATTTGAATCGTAGTTTGATCGGCACTGTACAAAAATAATAATAACAAATATTTTTGTTAGTATATATTAGTAACAAAAATCAAATACATAAAAATTCTAAATAATCTAATCAAAACAGTACTAATAATCTAAAAAAAAAAATTATAATTAATTCATTAACTCATAGTTAATTTTATTTTTATTTTATTTTTTTTAACCATTATTAAAATGAAAAGCCAATGCATGATGTATTATTGACTTTGAGCTAATCTTATTATTTATCTCGCTATTATTATTAGCAGTATCCTATGGATATTTTGGGTTGTTACAAATTCTCCCCTCCTCAAGAAATTTCGTCCTCGAAATTTGCTTACCGAAATAGTTCTGGAAATTTGCTTCTCATTTGTTCCTCTCTTTCCCAAGTAGCCTCCTCTGTAGAGTGATTTTTCCACAAGACTTTTACCAGTGGAATTCTTTTATTTCTTAATTCTTTTTCCTTTGCGTCGAGAATTCTCACTGGTTTTTCCTCGTAGGTCAAATCTTGATTCAATTGCAAAGGTTCATAGTTAAGAACATGAGAAGGATCCGAGATGTACTTTCTCAGCATAGAGACATGAAAAACATTGTGTACAGCAGACAACGATGGAGGGAGAGCTAATCTATAAGCCACAACTCCAATTCTTTCCAAAACTTCAAATGGACCAACAAATCTAGGCCTTAGCTTTCCTTTCTTTCCAAACCTCATGACTCCCTTCATTGGAGCAACTTTTAAAAATACTTTATCACTAACTTCAAATTTTAGATCACGCCGTCTGGTATTTGCATAACTTTTCTGCCGACTTTGCGCAGTTAACATTCTCTTCCGAATCTTTTCCACTGCTTCAGTCGTTCTTTGCACAAGTTCTGGGCCAAGAAATTTCTTCTCTCCAATTTCATCCCAGTGAATTGGTGATCTACATTTCCTACCATACAGTGCCTCATACGGAGCCATGTCAATAGTGGAATGATAGCTGTTGTTGTAAGCGAATTCCACCAAAGGCAAGTATTTATTCCACGACCCTTGAAAATCCAAGACGCACGCCCTTAGCATATCTTCTAGCGTCTGAATTGTCCTCTCTGATTGGCCATCTGATTGAGGGTGAAAAGCAGTGCTAAATGCCAAATTCGTACCCATAGCTTTATGCAAGCTTTTCCAAAATGTGGAAGTGAACCTGGAATCTCTATCAGAGACGATAGACTTAGGTACACCGTGTAGTCTTACTATCTCCTTAATATAAAGCTGAGCGTATTGATCCATTGAATAAGTAGTGTGGACAGAAAGAAAGTGTGCTGACTTTGTAAGTCTATCCACTACAACCCAAATAGCATCATGTCCTTCTCTTGTTCGTGGCAATCCAACAACAAAATCCATAGTAATGTCCTCCCATTTCCACTGAGGTACCATTAAAGGTTGCAATGTTCCTGCTGGTCTTTGATGCTCCGCTTTGACCTGCTGACAAGTAAGACATTGCTCCACATATTTCACTACATCCTTTTTCATACAGGGCCACCAATAATAAGCCTTTAAGTCCTTGTACATCTTCGTTGTACCCGGGTGTATTGAGTATGGGCTATTATGAGCCTCCCTTAAGATAGTTCTCTTGATCTCTGCATTATCTGGTACGCATAATCGGCTTCTGAATTTTACTACTCCGTCTTCCGAAAGTTGAAAATCTACCTTCTTTCCAGATAGTATCTCAGATTTCAATTCGATTAAGTATTCATCTGAGCTTTGGCCTTCTTTGATCTGCTCTAGCAATGAAGGTTGGAGGGTCATAACTGACAATCTTTCAATTATGCCGTAGGGCTCGATTTCAATTCCCAATCTTTGTAGATCTAGGAGAATATGCTTCGGAATCACTGAAATTCGATATAGTTCTCCATATGACTTCCTACTCAATGCATCAGCAACTGAATTGGCTTTTCCAGGATGATAGTTGATCGTACAATCATAATCCTTTACCAGTTCAAGCCATCTCCTCTGCCTCATATTTAACTCTTTCTGTGTAAAGAAGTATTTGAGGCTTTTGTGGTCAGTAAAGATCTCACATCGTTCTCCATACAAATAATGTCTCCAAATCTTTAGAGAAAACACCACAGCCGCTAATTCCAAATCATGCGTAGGATAGTTTTTCTCGTACTCCTTTAACTGTCTTGAGGCATAAGCGATTACTTTCCCATTCTGCATAAGTACACAGCCAAGCCCATTCTTTGAAGCATCACTATATATAATAAATCCTCCACCTCCCGTTGGTATCGACAACACAGGAGCAGAGGTTAATCGCTTCTTTAGCTCCTGGAAACTCCCTTCACACGAATCAGTCCACTTGAACTTAACGTTTTTTCGCGTCAACTGAGTGAGAGGCGATGCTATCTTTGAAAACCCTTCTACGAAACGCCTGTAGTACCCAGCTAACCCAAGAAAACTTCGAACCTCTGAGACACTTTTAGGTCTAGGCCAATTTTCAACGGCTTCTATCTTCGATGGATCAACTGAAATTCCTTCACTTGACACAATATGGCCGAGGAATGCAATCTTGTCAAGCCAAAACTCACATTTTTTAAACTTTGCATACAACTTCTTTTGCTTCAAAATTTTCAAAACCGTTCGTAAGTGCTCCACATGATCTTCTTTGGACCGTGAATATATCAAAATGTCATCAATAAACACGATCACAAACTTATCCAAGTATTCTTTGAAAACCCTATTCATTAAATCCATAAAAGCAGCTGGCGCATTAGTCAATCCAAATGGCATAACCAAGAACTCATAGTGGCCATATCTTGTTCGAAAAGCAGTCTTAGGAATATCTTCCTCCTTGACTTTCAATTGATGATAACCTGACCGCAAATCGATCTTTGAAAACACTGAGGCACCTTGTAGTTGATCGAACAAATCGTCTATCCTTGGAAGTGGATACTTATTCTTTACTGTCACCTTATTAAGATCTCTGTAATCAATACACAACCTTAAGGTTCCATCTTTCTTCTTCACAAAAAGAACTGGCGCACCCCAGGGAGAAAAACTAGGGCGGATAAACCCTTTATCCAGTAACTCTTGTAGCTGAATCTTCAATTCTTTTAATTCTGAGGGAGCCATTCTATACGGTGCTTTTGATATTGGAGCAGTACCAGGCAATATGTCAATAACAAAATCTATTTCTCTGTCCGGAGGTAGTCCTGGCAAGTCCTCTGGAAATACCTCTAAGAATTCATTAACCACATGTACGCATTCCGGTTTGATTTTCGGCTCTACTGAAACATCGACAACGCTAGCTAAATATCCAACACATCCACTTCTTAATAACTTTGAAGCCTTCATAGCCGAGATAATTGGTGATGGCTTTCTTTTATTTGTACCTGCAAAGGTAAACTTCTTTTCTCCCGGCGGTTGAAACGTCACAGTCTTCTTATTACAATCAATGGCAGCACGATATTTTGATAGCCAATCCATTCTCAATATCACCTCAAAATCTTCAATGTCCAACACAATAAGATCCACATACATTTCTTTACCTTCAATGATAACTACACAAGCCTTCAATATCTTATTCGAACACAATACCTCGCCCGATGGGATGGTAACACAGTAGTTATGATCTAGTATTTCAGGATGTCTACCTAATCTTTTAATGAATGTAAGTGATGCAAATGAGTTTGTAGCTCCTGAATCTATCAATGCATGAGCAGTGATGCCAGAGATAAGGATCTGACCTGAAACAACTGAAGGACTAGCCTCTGAGTCAGCTTCTATCATTGCATAGATTCTTCCTGGAACTTTGGTCTGATCCCCTTGAGCCGTTGGACAATCCTTAATAAAGTGGCCTGCCTTTCCACACTTAAAACATGTGCCTGAACCAAGACGACAAGTTCCTGTGTGATTCTTTCCACATGTGGGACAGACTGGCTTTTGAGCACCTATTGGAGAAGCTTGTTGTGCAACATTTGGGCGTTTTGCTTGTCCTTGACCCTGCACTTGATTACCCTGCACTTGATTTGGTGTCTCTTTTCTTTTCATACTTTGGTTTCCTTGTGGGGAGAATTTTCCAACATTAACATTTCTTCTTGCAAAGTTTGCACTCCGTCTAAACTCTTGAGCTTTCTCAACTCTTTGTTCACCTTGTTCGGACTGAATAGCTTTCTGACAGATATCAGCGAATGTCATGTCTGGACAGAGTACTGCACTGAGGTTTCTAAATATTTCTGCCTTTAGACCCTTTGTGAAGTGATCAACTTTCAACGCATCAGTAGAAACCATGTGAGGTGCAAACCTTGAGAGTTCATCAAACTTCCTAATATACTCGGACACTGACGTTCCACCTTGCCTCAGATTCATAAATTCAGTTGCCTTAGCAGATCTATGCGTATAAGTGAAATACTTACTGAAAAATTTGACTTTGAACTGATCCCATGTTATTTGTGCAACATCAATTGATGCCTTAACGGAGTCCCACCAGTAGGCGGCATCTTTCCTTAGGTAAAATGATGCACAAACAACTCTTTCAGCATCTAGTATTCCAGCATAGTTAAGCATACCCTCAACCGTCTTCATCCATTCTTCAGCAACCATAGGATCACTTCCCCCTTCAAAGATTGGAGGGTTGAGCTTCCTAAATCTTTCGCCAACATGATCAGTGTGTTCTCGTGCATTGGGTGCTAGAGGTGGTGGTTGTTGGTTCTGACGCCCCTGTTGTTGTAGTAATAAGTCAATTTGTCTAGCTTGCCGCTCACATAAATCAGCCAATCGATCTATAACCGGGTCTCGAGGCTCCACTGGAGGATCTTGTCTTGCACCTCTTCCTCTAGGCATTTTGATCCTGTACAATGTCCCTTTTTTTTTGTATTCTTAAGAAAAATGCATATAAAATTATCATGCTATCATATTATTCGTGCAAGTAAACAATTAAAACAATAATAACAAATAAATAAATAAACATACTCATTGACAGAGTTCTCCTTCCCATGGCCGTATGCATAATGGACAGTCTACAGAAACGACTAAACCTTTGCTCTGATACCAAAATCTGTAACACCCCGTAACGTAATTATATTTTAAACATACTTACGTTAAGGAGTATTAATCATACATAACTCTTTAAAAACTTGAGAAAATTTTAACATTTCAAAATGGTTTTATAAAGACACTATACAGTGTTTATACATCTAACGTATTTGTACAAAATATACGTATAAGTATTCGTTGAAAAGAAAAGTACTCTGTAGTTTAGTTAGTATATACATATACAACATCAAAAAGTTTCCCTCAAGGTCATCATCATCCAATATGCATCAGATCATGGGTTCGGGAGCACTCCAGCCAACGTCGTCAAAATTTACTGCAAATTTTCATCCTCTGCATTACAAGAACACTAATGAGTGATTTCTCAGTAAGTAAAAACCAATGCTAAATGCATATGATTTAAAACATGTCATTTTCCATTTGTCAATGCGCCGTAAATTTTATAAAGCATCTTTATAACCATTTTAGTCAAAAACCCTTAGTTGGGCCCATAACGTGCTCAATTCATCACTGGGGCCAGTAGACGATTTTATTTGTAAGACCTGTTACATGGTGGCCAATTAAATCATATTATAAGTGGTGACATGTCACAAATATAAACGCCGTCATGTGGGGTTTTATAAATCACATGTTCCTTTGCGATCGACAAAGGACTTCCCACACCGCGCCGGAACATAAGTCCCCTTAGGTCGGGACTTCAGAGACAGGTCTGCCGCCTACCCAAAACCCAGCAAAGAATTGATACACAAAACATAACATGGTATACTACGGCACAATGACTCGTTTTATAATTCTTGCAACTTACAAAATCGTTTACTTTTACATGCGTAATGACGTGATGTCGTGAATGCACACGTGATCATCAAAGACATAGTAATGAACAAAATATAAAATAAACACATAGCATGTATTGTTCTTGTAACGCAGTTGAGTGAGTTCTTACTTACCTCTTTTCTTTTTATGCTTGTCTAGTTATGCTTGTGCTCGATCGTGACCACGACAAAATCTCTTCAATGTGCTAAATCTTTTCGTGTGATTAACAACAAATCAACAAATTAACCAATCTTTACTCAGTACACCTTATGGAAATGAAAGACATTGTTTTGAATTAATCATGTACTATATAATTATTTAAATAATACAGAGAGCAACTAGAGTGATTTAGTGCGCTTACACGACATTAATACTTGCTTACTAAAATTATTTACGCTTAATAGTGTACTAGAGCGGGTCAGGTGTGCCTTATTTCATTTTGCTTTGGGATGAATATCACATAAATGCTATATATTACTATAATATAAAATAGAAATATTTTAATTCACTGTTTAAACAAAATAACAATTGGAGATTACATTATATATATAGAAAATTATAAGTTCCAAATATTAGGAGCATGCCGAACAAACAACATGAAGAATTTAAGATATTCACTAAAGTGGTACAAAATATAAAAGTCTAATTAATGTAACATGTACTCAAGAACATATTTTTACTAGGCAATATATATATATAATCATTTTTGAAACATACGGTTCACATATAATTTATGAAAATACATGTTACTTTAAAATATAATC
>JACWIL010000016.1:913151-925651 GCA_018132145.1 Boehmeria nivea var. tenacissima | reverse complement strand
ATAGCGGTGATAAGTTGGGAACACCCCATTTCACTTCCTTATTCTGACCTTTTTCCATTGGAAGACCTTTTGGAGTCTAAACGAGAACTTGATTTAGCAGCTCTTTCCAAAAGGCGTGAATGCAAATAAAAAACATCTCCGGGATAAGCTTCGCGTCCCGGCGGTCTTCGTAATAAAAGAGACATTTGGCGATAAGCCTGTGCCTGTTTGGAGGGATCGTCATAAATGATTAAAGTGTGTTGTTCACGGTACATAAAATATTCAGCCAAAGCTGCTCCTGTGTAAGGAGTGAGGTATTGTAATGTAGCCGGAGAATCCACCGTTTCAGCTACCACAATAGTGTATTCCATTGCTCCCCTTTCTTGTAAAGCAGTCACCACCTGTGCCACAGAAGATGCTTTTTGACCAATAGCTACATAAACACATATTACATTTTGCCCTTGTTGATTGAGAATCGTATCTGTAGCCACTGCTGTTTTACCAGTCTGTCTGTCCCTAATAATTAAATCTCGCTGACCACGTCCTATAGGTATCATCGAATCAATAGCAATAAGTCCTGTTTGAAGAGGCTCATATACGGAACGTCTCGAAATAATACCCAGAGTGGGAGATTCGATTAAACGAGATTCAGAAGCTGAAATTTCACCTCGACCATCAATAGGTTTAGCAATGGCATTTATAACACGGCCCAAAAAAGCTTCACTTACAGGTATCTGAGCAATTCGTCCTGTTGCTTTTACAGAACTTCCCTCTTGTATCATCAAGCCGTTACCCATTAATACAACACCGACATTATTTGATTCCAAATTCAGAGCAATTCCTATCGTACCCTCTTCAAATTCTACTAATTCACCTGCCATTACTTCATCAAGACCATAAATACGAGCAATACCATCGCCTACTTGAAGTACGGTACCGGTATTTAAAATCTTTACTTCTCTATTATATTGTTCAATACGTTCACAGATAATATTACTAATTTCATCGGCTCGAAGGGTTACCATGAGTATTTCTTTATTTAATTCTTTTTTTTTTATTTGAAAGAAAAAAAAAATAATGCCTGCAGTAGAAGGACTAATCCGTTATTTCTTTTATTGTTCCAAACATGCCAATATTAGTACTGACGGTACGTAAATGTAACTCGTTGTTCAAACAACTATTCAGAGTTCCTAGGGCTCCTTGTAAGGCTTGTTGGAAAACCCGTTGTCAAACTTGGTTAATTGCTCTTTGTTGTTCAAAATGAATGGTTTCGTTTTTGTAATTTTCTAATTGTTCCAAAGTCTTAGAAGTTGAATTAATCAAATTCAATTTTTCTCGTTCTATCTCAGAATATCCATTCACTCGAAATTGATCCGCTTCCATTTCGACTTTTCGTAAGCGGGATCGGGCTTTTTCCAGTTGTTCTAGGGCCCCCCCGCGCAGTTCTTCTGAATTTCGAATAGTTTTCAAAATCCTCTGTTTTTGATTATCTAATAAATCATTTAATGAAAGTAGATTATCTTTCCATTCATTTCAAAACTTCCACGACCCCTTCCCGAACCAAACACGAATCTTTCAATTCATTTGGCTCTCACGCTCAATTACTTCAAATACTTACGAGAGTTTTCATATCTTTTTTTAATGTAATGAGCCTATCTTCTATATCTCTATTTATGTTCAAATATATATTTCAATTCAAATATAAAAATATCAAAACTGATCACTAATCCAAGAAAATAATATTCGGAGGACTCTTCTGACCAAACAAAAAATTGTCAGCAAAGTTGTTTCTTTTTTTTCTTCAAATCCAAAGAATTGCTATTACTTTATACGTAGGTCATCAATTTAGCATTGGATAAAAAAGATAAAAAAAAGTGGACAGTTGAAATACCCAATACCCATTTTTATAATTTTTTCTAATCAAATAAAAGGTTCAAATCAGTTTTTTCCCGACATGAGTGTTTTATATCGAAAAAAAAATTCCAACTCTTTGTTTTGAAACCTTTTCTATATATTAAAATAGTAGTAGAAAGAGTACCATGCTTATATCTGGACTTCAAACGTTTTAGCTTTAACCCTGTTAATGGTCCCACATTATTGGTTGATAGAGAATCAAAGTAGATTTACCGATGACTCACGACATGCTATGGTTCTTAAATATGATTTCGTAATTTATTCAGAAGTAATTCGCAGAATAATGCACCCTTTCTTGCCTAGTTCTACCAAAAAATAAAATAAAGTAAGGTGCAGTTGGTCGGATCCAGCCGATTCTTGAAATAAACAACTCCCACACACTCCCTTTCCAAAAAAAGTCAATACACCAAGCACTACACTTAGATTTATTGGATTTGTTGCAAAAATATCGGTATTAAACCCGAAACTTCCGGCGGATGGCCAATAACTCAAGGAAAGGAAAGAATCGGTTACATTTTTCATATGATCTCCTCTTTCGTATTCTTATAGATAAGACTAATTATCTCTCTTTTTTATTTATTCTAGTATTTTTCCTGTTATTTTTTTTTTATAAATACTACTAAAATAGAGTAAAAAATAATATTGATTTGTATATAATGTATTTTTTTTTTTTCAATTGGAAATTTCCAATAAAAATGATACTTATTAGAATTAGGTATCGGGTAGTATGTTATATGAGTTTCAAAATATATCCTTTGTTGCAATACTTCTTAAAAAAAGTTCCATCGGAATACGAGAGTAAAGGAAGAAAGCGAATTGGTGTGCCAAATCCTCCTCCCCCAAGCAGTCCTTTACATGGGGCTGTTGTCCGAACGAATAAGAAATGGAAATCTGAATATAATTCGAAAAAAGCAAGAGCAGAAAATCCAAAGAAAAAAAACTATATGTATTTTTAGTTTGTAGGATTAAACAAAGGGATTCGCAAATAAAAGTTCTAATGCCACAACCAGTCCATAAATTGTTAAAGCTTCCATAAAAGCCAGACTAAGCAATAAAGTACCTCGTATTTTTCCCTCTGCCTCTGGTTGTCTCGCGATCCCTTCTACAGCTTGTCCCGCAGCAGTACCTTGACCAACTCCAGGTCCAATAGAAGCAAGCCCAACAGCCAATCCAGCAGCAATAACGGAAGCGGCAGAAATCAGTGGATTCATGATAAGTTCCTCGCACAAAAAAAAAATAAAGAAATAGTTAATGATACAATCAACCAACGAATTATGACTTATTGATTCCATGGATAAAATTTATCCAATCAAAGTAACTAAGAAACCAGAATAGAAATAATAATATTCGTGAATTATCAGAAATACCTCGATATCTCTTTTTTTATTAGTTCCTATCAACTTTGTGAATCTGTACAAATTTTGTTCTTTGATTTATTTCGTTTTTCCTTTCTTACGAATCATTTTTTGAATTATTTGTTTTTTTTTCGTGATTTAAATTCATCCAATTCAATATTAACTTAAAAATTACAGACGAAGACGAAAAAGAAGGACTTTGGTTGGAATCCCTATATAAATTCACATATAGTAGGGAAAATTAGATATATCTTTAGTTCATATATACTTATATAATATCTAATATCACATATACATGTCTTTCCCCCATAACATAAACTAACTATTCATATCTTAGATTAGGAAAAAGATCTTTTAGGTCTCTTTCCTTTATTCTACAATTCCTTAATCTTAATATCGTAATATCTTTTTTACTATTACTTACTCTAGATCCTATATACCTTAATTTATACCTTAATTTCTATATTTATCTTCCCTAAGTGTAAGTGGATTACCTTGATACGCATATACATTGAGTTAAGCTAAAAAAGACTATATCGAAAACTAGTCAATGATGACCTTCCATGGATTCTCCTGTATAAGCCGCTTAATCCAAGAAACATGACAGGTATAGGAACCACTAAAGGTACTAAAGAAACAAGAACAACAACTACTAATTCATCATCTAATATATTTCCGAAAAGTCGAAAACTAAGCGACAAGGGTTTTGAAAAATCTTCTAAGATGTTAATGGGTAAAAGGATTGGAGTTGGTTGAATGTATTTACCGAAATAACCTAATCCCTTTTTGGTAAGACCCGCATAGAAATAGGCTACTGACGTTAGTAAAGCTAAAGCAACAGTAGTATTTATATCATTTGTGGGTGCGGCTAACTCACCATGAGGTAACTGTATGATTTTCCAAGGTAAAAGAGCCCCCGACCAATTCGAAACAAAAATAAAAAGAAACATAGTTCCAATAAATGGAACCCATGAACCATATTCTTCTCCAATCTGGGTTTTACTCACGTCTCGAATGAATTCAAGGACATATTCAAAAAAATTATGACTGTCAGTGGGAATGGTTTGGGGATTACGAACAGCTATAATGGCTGAACCTAGTAAGATAGCAATTACAACCCAAGAAGTAATAAGTACTTGAGCATGGACCTGGAAACCTCCTATCTACCAATAGAAATGTTGGCCTACTTCCATGCCGCATATATCGTATAAGCCTTTTAGTGTGTTGCTGGAACATAATAAAACATTCATATTACCCTCTGAAAGAAATAGAACTTTAAAAAGGAATTATTTTGATTCAACCATCTCTTTTTCGACTTACCCACTTCAATTGTATATTTTGAAAATCAACTAATCACCTAATAGCCTCAGTTATTTTTATCTCTTTTGTGCGATTCGGGAATCGTAACCGATTCAATAAGGCAATTCTATGGAGTTTCAAAAATAATTTACACGTAATCTTCTAATTATTATTAATCAATAATCAAGAATTTCGTATATAGCTAGAACGACCCTCACAAATTGAAAATACTAATTTGTTAAGAATTAATCGGATTGAAGCTATAGCATCATCATTCGCTGGAATCGAAATATCTACTAGATCCGGGTCAGAGTTTGTATCGATTAAACAAATTGTTGGAATTCCCAACGTGATACATTCTCGAAGAGCTGTATATTCTTCTTGTTGATCAACAATTATTACAATATCGGGTAACCCCGTCATATATTTAATCCCGCCCAGATATGTTTGCAAGTGAGATAGTTGTCTCTTCAACACAGCCGCATCTCTTTTCGGAAGATGGTTGAGTTTGCCTGTCTTTTGTTCTGTTCTCAAGTCCCGGAACTTATGAAGTCTCGTTTCTGTAGTATACCAATTTGTTAACATACCACCAAGCTATTTTTTATTAACATAATGACACCGAGCCTTTATTGCAGCTCGTGCTACTGAATCAGCTGCTTTATTTTTGGTACCAACAATTAAAAATTGTTTTCCCCTACTTGCTGCATCAAAAACTAAATCACAAGCTTCTGATAAAAACTGGGCCGTTCTAGTAAGGTTTATAATATGGATACCTTTACGCTTTGCAGAGATATAAGGTGCCATTCTAGGATTCCATTTCCTAGTACCATGACCAAAATGAACTCCTGCTTCCATCATTTCTTCCAAATTGATATTCCAATATCTTCTTGTCATTTCTCCCCCCACTTCATTCTCTTTTTTTTTCTTTAAACAGAAGAAGTACCTTAAAATAAAAATCGAAATAGAAAAAAAATTGTTCCCATGGAACCTTCTCTTCTAACGGAGATTGGCCGTTGATACACGATCCAAGCCATTCATTTTTTTTTATTCTTTCTATTTGATTCGTTATTATTTTTATTACTATTACCAAATCAAATGACTGCAACACAAATAGAAAAACCGGATGAATCTGCTCTTAGGAATCATTAAATCCTAGAAATGAGTGTTCTGCTCTATCATGTACATTCTTTGAAATGCAAAAATCAAAAAATTCTCTGTGGTGGTACAAAATATCTTTCATTTCACACTCAAATAAATTTTTCTTTTTGGTTTCAAAAGGAATGTTATTATGCTGCCTTGAACAGTGCACTAAACCTTTGAATCTGGTACCGACGGGTATCATCCCTCCTAGAACAACATTCTCTTTCAGACCTTTCAACCAATCGATACGACCGCGGAGAGCGGCTTTTGCTAAAACTCGAGCAGTTTCTTGAAAACTCGCTTCGGATATGAAACTTTGAGTATTTAGAGATGCTTTCGTTATTCCCAATAATATAGCTCGGTAACAAATTGATTCTTCCAAAGCACGCCCCGTTCGTTCCGCTCGTAATAATACAATTAGTTCTCCGGGAAAAAAAACATTAGACATTCCATCGTCTGAAACCAAGACCTTTGATGTTATTTGACGTACAATAATTTCTATATGTCTATTATGGATCTGCACACCCTGGGATCGATAAACCTTTTGGATCTTATTAACTAAAGAGATACGACTTTGCACTATAGTTAGTTCAGAACCAATCAAGAATCCCCAAGGAATTGCAAGAATTCTTGTTATACGCTCGTTCCAAACCTCAACTCTCTTGTCTAGATTCATTGATATTGAATCAATCGAACGCACTTCTAACACTTGTTCTACTTTTGGAAGACCCTGCGTTATATCACCAGATGTCGATTTTTCATATATAAATGTAACTAATGTATCTCCTTCGAAAAGTATTTCTCCATAATGCCCATGAACAGTTGCTCCTGGAGTGGTCAAATAAGACTTCGCCGATCTTATTACAACAGAGTCAATTTGAACAATTATAACTTGACCTGATTTTAGGTGTGGTCCATGTTTGGCTATACATACATTTTCGCAAAAAAACTGTCCAAGGGTAATTATTGTGGATTTTTTTTCACAATAATTATCATGGGGAAAATACCAATTCAAGTTGAATGGATTCAAAAGGACGTTACTGCATTGATTGGAATTATAAATTCTCCCGATTTCGTCCATTAAATAATATTTAAGTACTTGAAAATTCTGTTTTAAATTGTCAAGTTGCAAATAGTTAGTTAACGAGATCTGATTATGAGTTTTTACACCGTAAAAAAAATTCGCAATTTGACAGGCTGTTCCTAAAGGTCCTAACGAATTCCTAATTGAAATTCGCGAATTTTTTTAATTGATTCTTTTCTCCCCTTGTAATGTTTTACATCGGTGAATGGACCCATTTGAAAACAATTAGATGATGACAAAATTATCAAAGATTGAGATTCCTTACTTCTATTCAAGAACGTATGAATAGTTCCTTGGTTTTGTCTAAATGATTGTTGAATCCTTTCCGTGGAATAAAATAGATTGGTACGATCTGACCTATTATCCGAGATCAATCCGGACATTAGTGGACCTTTTCTTTTTCTTATATACGAAATATGTGATTTCACTAAGTTGATTCTTAGGAAATCTCGAATCAAACCAGTTGTACTTACTTCAACAAAGGAAGCATGGGCTTCTTCGTTAGAAGAATTTTTGTTGTCTTGGTGCCAGGTCAACACTAAACAAGTCCGAACTAATTGAATACAGGTTCCGTAAATTCCCGAAATAGGTTTGCGATTTCCATAAAGAATATAATTTACAACTCTAAATTTTAGATTCTCCTTTTCCTGCAACAAATCCTGGGGAAAAAGTGTTTCTAAATTTATACCGTCCGCTATTTCATATATGATTATGGGTCGAAACAAAACAAAATTTTTTTTCTTGGTAGGTGTGGCCCATTGGACATAGATCCAATTTTTAAAATTTTTTGATTCCTTAAATTTATTTTACCCTTCCCCGTGGTATCAAGATGCCACTGTATCGGAATATATTATCCATCTCTACAGGAAAATGGATATCTCCAGAAAAGATTTTAAGTTCAATCTGTTTTTTTTTTCTCCACGCGTACCAATCCGCCTACTCGGCTTCTTGTATTTATATTTAAAGCAATTCGTGTATCTACTCCAATAATACTATTGTTTCGCACCATTATGGTAGAAGATTCGGGTAAAATATGCACCTCTTTGGGAATGAAAAAAAATCGGTCTACTTTCGTTTTGTATTTTGGCTTAAGTTCTTTGACTTCGCCATACTCAATTAAATCCTCTTTTTTGAGGATTGAATGCAAGCCTATAGCCCCGTATTTAGTAATTCTCGAACTCTTTCTTCTGTATTGAGTATCATCAAATAAGCAAGAATACTATTTCTCCGAAAAATACCATTTATCAGTATTTCAATCGAAATACTGGAAGGGGGCAGTTGTTCGTTCTCTCGTTCTTGAATCCATTGGAATGGAATGATGAATCTATTTCTTCGCCTCTTTGCTAATAAAACTAAATCAGAATTTTTGTGGAGAATAGAACGAAATCTGAGATTACACTGACCCCTATCTATGATTCGATTAAATTCTGAATCATCGGGAATACTGCTTTCTTTTTTACCAGAAAGACTTGAAGTAACGAATTTGTCTTTCCCTTGATCATTCTTTACTGTATTTACTGAAAAGCTAAAAATAGATTTTCCTTTGGAAGAAAGAAAATAAAGGTTCATTTGATCTTGATCTTTATGGATTGAAAAAGGGGCTTTGCTGGATCTGTACAAGCCTCCTGATAATATCCACAAGTGACTTGTTTTTGGCAAGAGATGTACATTACTATATGTAAAATCGGGTGCATGATATACATCGGTACTCCAGTGCATTTCTCCCTCTGAGTCAGAATAAATATGTTTTCGAACCCTCTCTTTAAAATTCAAAGTATATGTTCCCGGCAAATCTCAGCAATCAGTTGTTCTGATTCTACATATTGATCGTTTTGAACTAAAATAAAACTTTTTGGTGGAATAGTCACGTTATGTATAATATCCTCGCTCTCAATAGTTACATACAAGTCTATATAACATAGAAAAGCGGGATGCCCGTGACGTGTACGTGTGGGATGAACCAAATCCTCATTGAATTTGATTTTTCCATTAGAGGGGGCTCGTACATGTTCTGCAGTACCCCCGGTGAATACTCCACCGGTATGAAAAGTTCTTAATGTTAGTTGAGTGCCGGGTTCCCCAATAGATTGACCCGCAATAATACCTACAGCTTCTCCCAATTCGACGAGGTCACCATGAGTAGGGCTCCGGCCATAACATAATCGGCAGATCCAGGACGTACTCTTACAAGTAAGGGGAGTTCGGATCGAGATGGGTTGTGTTTGAAAGGTTATGAATCGATTGACAAGTCCAATACCAATATCTTGATTTCGAACGGCAATGCATCGTGAGCCTATATATATATCGTCTGCTAATACACGGCCCATCAATATTTGGATAAAAATTCTTTCCGACGTCATCCTATTTCGAGGACTTACAGAAATTCCTTGGATGGTCCCACAGTCTGTTCTACGTACAACAATGTGTTGAACTACTTCAACAAGTCTACGTGTGAGATATCCAGCATCCGATGTTTGTACAACAGTATCTACAACTCCTTTGCGGGCTCCGTAACAAGAAATGATATATTCTGTTAAAGACAGTCCTTCACGTAAATTGCTTTGAATAGGTAAATCAATCATTTGTCCTTGTGGATCCGACATTAATCCTCTCATACCTACTAATTGGTGTACTTGAGATGCATTTCCTCTAGCTCCCGAAAAGGACATCATATGGACTGGATTAAAAGGATCAGTCATCCGAAATTTAGGATTCATTTCTTGTCGCAAATATTCACTTGTAGCATACCATATCTCAATAGATTGTCGTAATTTTTCTACCGTGTGTACATTTCCATAATGATGGTGTTTTTCCAAAATCAAACTTTGTTGTTCAGCATCTTGGACTAGCCATCCCTTAGAAGGTATTGTTAAAAGATCAATTCCTAATGAAATGGATGTCGCAGTGGCTTGCCGGAACCCTAGAGTCTTTACTTGATCCAGGATATGTGATGTATATGCCATTCCGAAGTGATCTATTAATCTAGTAATAAGTCATTTAATGGCAGTTCCATCTATCACTTTATTGTGAAAGACCAGACCGGCCCGTTCTGCCATAAGTACCTCCATATTCCGATGAGTGGGGTTTGACAATGGGTTTGTTGGAAAACTTCCTTTTCTCGATCTTGATTCGCGCAAAAATTTCGGAATTAGGGTCTTAGTTGAACCGTGGGGGCTTGAATTCACACTAATTTAATAGAACTACTTAGCTTGGATACCATATGATTAGGTACCATATGAGCGGGCCCTGCAAAACCCTTGTATAGCTTCTTCGATTTCTCGATAAAGAGAAATATGACCAACAGTGGTTCGAACATATATACAAAGAATTTCTTTTTTATACTTCTTACTATTAGTAAGTGTCCATAAATCTCATGACAGGTACCCAAAGATTCATAGTGAACTTCGATGGGAGCTTCTCTTGAAGTAATAACGCGTTGATCTAGTCGCCAACGCAGCCACAAAGGACTATCTAAATGGATTCTTTTCTGCCGATAAGCCACAATTGCATCATAGGAATTACAAAAAAAGTTTTCTTTTGTATATGTATCGTTATTATCGTCAATTCTTTCATTTTTATATTTTTTGTGATTACATGGATTATACCTATTTACACAAATACCTCGGCGATTCCCACTCGTTAATACATAGAGACCAATAAGCATATCTTGGGTTGGTACAGAAATAGGATCCCCAATAGCCGGAGACAAAAGATTCGTATGAGAAAACATAAGTAAACGAGCCTCTGCTTGAGCTTCTAAAGATAAAGGTACATGAACAGCCATTTGATCCCCATCAAAGTCTGCGTTGAATCCCTTACAAACTAATGGGTGTAAACAAATAGCATGTCCCTCTACTAAAATGGGTTGGAAACCTTGTATGCCTAATCTATGCAGAGTGGGGGCCCTATTCAGCAATACGGGATGCCCTTGCATAACTTCCTGAAGTATTTCCCATACAACCGGCTCTTTTTCCCGAATTTTACTCTTAGCAACTCCTATGTTCGAAGCAAAATGTTGTCTAATTAAACCACGAATTACAAATGTCTGGAAAAGTTCTATTGTAATTTCGCGAGGCAATCCACATCAATGTAATGAAAGTGAAGGGCCTACGACAAAGACAGAACGCCCCGAATAATCAACCCGTTTGCCAAGTAGAGTCTCACGAAACCTTCCCTCTTTGCCTTCAATTACATCTGAAAACGACTTGTAAACCTTATTATGACCGTCTCTTATTGGTTGTCCACGGATTCCATTATCAAAAAGTGTATCCACGGCTTCTTGTACTAATTTCTCCTGACACATTACTAATTCCCCTGGCGTAGATTTACTTGTTGTTAATAAATCGATAAGAGTATTGTTCCGATAGATAACTCTTCTATAGAGTTCATTAATATCCGAACTCATTAGTTTACTCCCATCTATCTGAATGATTGGTCTCAACTCGGGAGGAAGAACAGGTAATAGACATAAAACCATCCATTCTGGTTGTATATTTGTTCGAATAAAATGCTTAGCTAATTCCATGCGTCTAACCAAAAAATCTTTTCTTCTTCCAACTTTTCGATCTTCCCATTCATTACCCGTGGGGCCTTCTTTCCCCAATTCTGTCCATTCTAACAACGAATAATCTATAATAATCCGCAAGTCCAGATCGGCTAATTGTTCTCGGATAGCCCCCGCTCCAGTAGAAATTTCTCGATTTCGAAATGCATCGAAGCCTTGGGTAGTAAAAAAAAGTGGGATGCTATATTTCCAGGATTGGATTTCATATTCGAATGAACCTCGTAATCGTAAGAAAGTAGGGTTTTTAGATATGGGCCTAGCAAAAGAAAAATTTGGATAGGATCATATGGGATCTCCCCCTTTCAAAATCGGACGTGAAAGTTTCCTTTCATCCGGCTCAAGTAGTTACACCAATTATATAAAACCCCAAAAAGATCTACTCCTTACTCAAGTTCCCAAAGAAGATCAAGCAACATTTCATTGATTTATTCTTCTTTTTTTTTATTAGATTTTATGGATTCTTTATTCAATTAGTAATTATTGCATAAAATAAATGAAATGTGAAATTCTTGAGTAGTCTACTTCCCTTTGAATCAAGAACCCTCTTACTTAATATTAATTAAGGTAATAAATAGAGGAGTGCCTTAGAATTCATAAGTAATTTACTTGTCTATGTATCATTCCATTCAATCTTTTAGGTCTCTACTTCACCTCGACGGTTATGTGACGATGTCCTTAAAGCCTATCTGCGATGGATTGACTCCTGCAACCACGACATATTTGCTTATTTGGACATAAACATAATTTCATTCCTTTTCGTTTAGAAAGAAAAGAAATGGTTAATTCCACATAAAGAAATAAGTCTTTTTTTTTCACGAGGTATAACTATAAAAAAAATATATTTATTTGTTACTGAATTGACCATAGACCAATTCTTCTTTTTACTTGTGAGTATTGACCACACCCATAATTCTGAGTTTCATGTTACTTCTACCAAGAGACACGTCAAATCCGGGGCACCCTAATTCGATTGAATGGGGATGACAGTTTCGCGTTCTGCATTGGTAAAATCATAATTTTTATCAAATCACACATCGCAGTATACTAGGCCTTCTAATTCTTTAAGAGGCTTATCTAAAAGGTTCGCGATATAACTAGGAAGACGTTTCAAATACCACACATGGGTTACTGGGCATGCCAGTTTGATGTAGCCTATTTGATACCT
>JACWIL010000016.1:890651-898151 GCA_018132145.1 Boehmeria nivea var. tenacissima | reverse complement strand
ACTTTTCTTGCGTATTCTTGATAAACCAGCGTTTATATATAGATGTAGGAAGATCTGTTTGGGAAGTAAGAAGCCCCTTTGACATCTCTTCATCTGCAAAGAATTCTCGATGTGAAAACACAGAGACAAGGGGCTGATCTTTGAATAGGAAAAAGAGTGGATCTGCAGGGTCCCAAATGAATTGGCTTATTCGAAAAAAGCCTTGTTCTTTGGAAGATCTATCTCGTGTCTGGTACTGCATGGTTCCACTCTGCAAGAACTCCGAATCATTCTCTTTAAGCCCATCCTCTTCATCATAAATGATCCGCTTGCCCCGAAATGACCTGGCCCAATAGGGAAATCCCAATTCATTGGGGCTTTCTATTTGATTGTATCGAAAGCCCCAAGGGCGCCATATTCTAGGAGCCCAAACTATGTGATTGAATAAATCCTCCTCTATCCGTTGCGGGTCGAGGACTCCTTCTCCTTCTTCAAACTCCGATTTGTATTGTTCGTAGAGAAATCTCTGATCAACGATAGACCAAGATCCATTTTGCATCATATCTAAGGGATTCCTTGCTTCGGGCCGAAGAAGCAATGTCACTCGATCATTATCAAACTGGCTGCAATCTTTTTCTGTCCGTGAGGATCCCACCAGAGTGCCTTCTACTTCTAATAGGCCATGAACTAGATCAGAATCATTCTCAACGAGTCCATAAGAAGTGATCCCATTTTTTTCATCGAGTTTGGGTAGAGACCAAAGGTCTTGAGCGACCGATCCGGCAGAACAACTCAAAAGATAAAGAAGTAGCGTTAATTTCTTCATGCTCGTTCCAAGTTCGAAGTACCATTTGTACAAATAAGAATCCCCTTCGTTACATGATTTCTTCTTCATATAGATAGATATAGATATAGGATCTATGGAGCAATTACTTAGAAGTACATTTTGTGCAACAGCCCTTCCTATCTGATAGAAAAGGATCCCATGATCCTGAACCGATCTTACCTGGGATCGCAAATCCCAAGTTTGTCTATGAAGAGCAGATCTAATTAGATTAGTGTCTATAATTGATTTCTTCTGTGTAATACTAATCGATAGGGCCTCATTGGTAAGTGCTACAAGATCTCGTACATTGGAACCCATGGTTATGGACCCGAATCCATTAGTATGGAACATTTTCTTTTCCAAGTGAAATCCCCTAGTATATGAAAGAGTGAAAAAGTGCTTTCGTTGTTGTGGAATAAGAAGCCTTCGTATCTTAATGCATGTATTTAATTTATTCGGAGCTATTAGAGCGGGATCCACTTTTTGGGGAATATGAGTCGAAGCAATAACAAGAATTTTTCTAGTGGAACATCTTTCACAATCCCTGGAGAGATAGTTCACTAATAGACCGAGGGATAAGTAATTCGACTCATTCACATCCAGATCATGAATGTTTGGAATCCATATTATGCAAGGAGACATTGCTTTTGCTAATTCGAATTGAAGGGTGATATAAAACCGGTCTATTTCCGGCATCATATCCATAGTTAGCGCATTCATCATAGTTAGAAGCTCCAGCTTCGTATCAAGGTCACGGTCGATATCGTCACTATCATCAATATCGTCACTATCATCAATAAGAAAGCCCTTAGGCTTGTTATCCAGGAACTTGTTCAGAAATACTGTAATGAAAGGAACATAGGAGTTTGTCGCGAGGTATTTGACCAAATAGGATCGTCCAGTTCCTATAGAACCTATCACTAAAATACCCCTAGAGAGGGTTAGGTCTAAGCGGAGCGAAAAAGGTTTTCCATGAAATGGGAAATGAAAACTATTAGCCCCACAGGAGGTTTGTGAATAAGTGATTGTCTGATAATGAGCAAGGAATATCCGTCTTTCTGCTAAACAGGATGTATTGAACTCATAATTCATTAGATACTTATTATGAATGTCAACTAAGTATCGTAAGTAAATTGCTCCCGGTTGTTCAATCATTTGATAACCAGAGTCATTCTTTGATAAATGATCATTATGAGTCAGACTCAATAGAATTTGATCAATCCTTTTTTCTGTCGTTAAGGTGGAGAACTGAACCAAGAATTCTCTGTCTTTATCATCAATCGAATCACTGTTCGAGACCCAGGATTCTATTTTATCATCAATCCAATCACCGTTCACCTTTTTTCTTTTTCTTATCAATGAATAGGTCTCTTTACTTGTATGACTTAGATGTCTCGTATTTCTGGAAAAAGCGATTCGATTGATGGGATTTGGTATGATACTTATGAAATCGATCATATTGATGAGATTGATATTCAAATATTTCTTCTTAGAACGTATTGATTTGACCCCATAAGTGGGACCGCCACCCCATAGCATGTTGCCGCCAGAAGCAGAACCCCGTATTTCTTCTAGAGAATCTCCTAATTGTTCCCGAGCAACTAGAAAGAGATTCTTTAACCAAAAAGAATTCAGTTCAGATGTAGGATACCTATCCAGAAGTTTTCGAAACTCAATCATGTATGATGGAATCATCAAAGATTTGACCCTTTCGAACTCTGTCTGTAACTCACTATAGGCTCGAGAAACAAAAAGAAGATGTGTACGAACGAGATATCCAGCAACAAGAAAAAGGAAAAGGATTGAATAGAGGAACTCCCGAACATTTGGCGATCTCAGATGTGTCGATATCAACGGTGACTCATTATTTCGATGAATCATTTCTTTGGACAGAAGAAGATTATGTAAACACTTACTCGAAATCTCACTTATCAGATTCCATTGTGGAAGACACAATTTTTTCTGAAGAATTCGCCATGATATATCTAATCCATGCATAATATCATGAAAAACGGATACAAATTTTTGGCTGCTACTTAGTATCGGCAATAGGTCTGAAAAAGTATCTAAAAATATCAAATTTAGATATTTGTATCCTGTCGAAGTAAGGAACCATGGCATATATGTTTGGAATATATTCCATTTTGAGAGAGTTGAAAAAGCACTATCTCGTTGAAAGGTTCTATACATCTGCCCTTTCTCAAGGCATTTCTTTAGACAAAGACCCCGTTTTTTCCTCTTTTCGGATGGTAAATATTTCTCAGAACATGGAGTGTGAATCAAACCCATGTTTGAATTGAAATTGAGATACTGATGCAAGTTCTTCCCTTCTGAATCAGACAGATTCATATCTGAAAGAGGTTGACAATAAGTTCTTTCAAAATTGACTATTTTTCCCTCTGTTAGAAGTGTTCCAGAAATGTCTGCGATCGAGTAAATAGCTCTACGAACGAATGGATCGGATCGAATTGGAAAATGGAAAGATTTGTACAAGTTATACCTTTCGTCACCATTTTGTGGAAAATCGTTAGGTATGAATATGTTAGACACCTGTAACTCGATTGGTGAAATAGTATCTCTATCCAAAAAAGCATATTTTTTTTTACCGCTGCGCAAAGAAAATATTTTGTTGCGAATGAACAAGATATTGAAGAATTGTCCATACGTATAATCATAATTTTTGAGACTTTCCACATAAAAAGGGAATCCTTTGTTACAATAGAAGCAGAAGTGATGTGGATTATTCAAGAATCGAAGTCGATTTGCTTTATAAAAAGAAGATATCAATGAGCTTCTATGAAATGGTTTCACGGGATTCAGCCAATTGTCTTGATCGTGGGATATCATTGAGAAATAGGAATCTGTGTTATCAAAAGATTTCCTGCGATTATTTCTAGTATGGAATGAGTCAATCATCCACTTTGGTATCTTATTGAACAAAAATGGTGATATTGTTCCTCCATTGATCAAGAATTTCGATTTTTGGGAAGTATCATGATCATCTAATAAGAAGGGTTTCCTTTTTTTCAAATGAACGATTTGAAGACCTATTGATTCTAACAACTGATTGCAGAGTTGATCATTCGGACCTTTCAATTCATAGATGTGGATCTCGGACCTATGAATGGGGATATTCCCGAAACTCACAAAGAAAAAAGGAAGTGAGTTAGACAAAAAGAGAAGAAACTTGGACAAAAAAAGAAGTAACTTGGACAAAAAGAAAGGAAGTGACTTAGACAAATCTTTTTTGTCGATAACCTCAGACCAATCAATCGAATATTGATTAATACGTAATCGATCGAACACTACTTGAAAATGAAAACGGCTCTTCTGCTCAGAAATGAAATGTTCCAAATGTTTCTGTAAATTCTTGCTCCCATTGGACCATTTGTATCTATATGCATTAGGATCCCGATTCATGGATCTCTCGGTTCGAGAAATAAAAATAAGAGGATCGAACCATTTCTTCTGACTCTTTTTCAAATTTGATAAATGTTGGTTGATCGTATATTTCATTATAGTTCTATGATTCAGAGTATCATTTCCTATTTGATCCCTTTGAATTCCATATTCGAAGTTCCGATCGGATCTATTCATTAAAAAGAATCGATTCAATACATTTCTTATGTACCCATAGGTGCTATATTGGATTTGAATCAGATTTCGGATCAATCTATATTGATTGACTGCCTCCACTATGTTGTTGCTAGCAAATACCACTATTTTTTGTTTTGGATCTTCCAAATCATTCCCGCAGGAGGTCCGGACCCATTTTTTTCTGATCCTTCGATAAAAAGATTCATTTTCTTCATAAAAAATAGGAGGTAGAACCAATAAAGATTTCTTTTTCGATTCATCCCTGGAGTTGAATACCTCATTCAAGAATTGTTTTTGATCCAATCTGTAGGAATCAATAGAAAGGGCAAATCCCTTATGATACACCAGACCCGGCTCGGTTATTGATAGAGTGAATAGATCTGCCATTTCTTGAAATCTCTCTTCTGATTCAAAATCGTGGTGTAACGTGTATCCCCCCCCGTTCCGGTCATGGAATAGATGAAATAAATCAAAAAATGGATTTTTGTTCAAGAATGAAATCTTATTGGAACTGTCCATATCCAGTTCATCCTTCGGAACCATATCACATCCCGGATCTGATGAAATAGGATGAATTGAGACGGTATTTTGTAAATACGTAATTATCTTGAATATATTAACTATTTCTTTATTTTCCGATCGCCTGGAAGGGACAAAAGAAACATCTTGTTCTTTCTTCAACAATTTCTGATCTCTAGTGGACGTCTCAGTAGGATTCGAACCCAGATGAAGTTCTGACCATCTGTCAGAGAAAAAAGAATGAATGGATCTTGTAGGATTCCCAAGAAATTCTTCGATTTCTTCCGGAAGCAGATGATTATTCATCTGCTTCTCATGTTCCGTGAATAGCCGGGACATTGAGGAATATCCAGAAAGACATTTAGGAAATCGGTCTGATTCTATCTCTGTTCGTTCCGTTTGAAGAAAGGAAGGATCCCAAAGAATCGATCTTTCTTTTAGTTGTTGAATCTCTCTTTGATTGATCAATGTGTGATATTCTGAATCCTCATTACTAATGGAATCAAAACGATCTCTGGGTCGATCAGAAGATCCTTTCAATTGGCTATAATCCGTTACTTGAACGAAACTAGATCTTGTGGAATCATATTGAATATTTGACGATACATTCCGTACCTTGCTAAAAAACCGATCCTTGTTTTCCAACCACACATTGTCTAACCAAATCCAATTCTCTCTCGATATGTTCCTCAAAAAATCCGATTCGTGCGGATTCTTCCCCCAACTAAAGAAGAGATCTTGGCGGAATTGCCACATATGAAATTGAGCACAATTTTGCAAAGAAATAGCCCACTTGTTTCTCGAGAAGAGGTGGGAAACATGCTCAATAGCATTTGATTGAATAGTTGACCCAGCTCCTTGTTGTTTGAAGAAACCCTCCGCTTCAATTGGTATTTTTTCACGAAAAGCAAACATGAGATAACAAATCCAGTCTTTCACTAAGATTTCGAATAGCTGTCCCGAATTCAAGTTGATTATGTTTCGCCTCTTCCTCGGAGAAAGACGATCAAACAATTCCCAATCATGGTCCTTGCGGATCGGATCATCCATATAATATACAAAAAGAAACTCCAGATATTTGATATCTTTCTCTTTGAATGAGATCTCAATTCCAGTGACGGTTTCATTAGATATCTTACAACTAGAATCCCTCTTTTTTCCGAGCCAGTTTCTCCACCATCGCGAGCCCCAGTTAGATTCAGGCATGATACACTTTTTAGTTATTGGGAGAACCCAAGTACTCTCTTTTGGATCCAGGAAACAGCTCTCAGAGATCTTTTTTCCTTTTGGAAGATACAGGAGCGAAACAATCAACCTATTGATATTGGAAGACCCAAAAGATTCTTCCAATGTATAATTTCTGGGTCCAATGAAATTCATAGGTATAGGAAGAAGCCCTGTCAAATAGAGATTTTTTCTTTCGAACATCTTTCGATTGTTAATACGATATATAAGGACCGCTACTACAAATAGTAGTACACCCTTGATCGTGAAATATCGATTGCTTGTTGAACCCTGTAAATGTGAATTGCGTGAAAGTAGGATACTCCAAATTCGGGAGTCCAAGAGTTTTATAAAACGTTCTTGATGGAAAAAAATGTGAATGAAAGATACCACTGAATTCAATTGGGTCCATGAATCTAAGAAATAGTGAGAATTCTTGATCTCTCTCAATATCTCTCTCAATTCGAAAATCCAGGATTTGAATTGATGTCCTTTCATTAAGATTAAGTCCTCCTAAATTGCATTGATTTACCCTAAAGATTTCATTTCAATTGGAATTTGGTTATTCACCATGTACGAGGATCCCCGCTAAGCATCCATGGCTGAATGGTTAAAGCGCCCAACTCATAATTGGCGAATTCGTAGGTTCAATTCCTACTGGATGCACGCCAATGGGACCCTCCAATAAGTCTATTGGAATTGGCTCTGTATCAATGAAATCTCATCATCCATACATAACGAATTGGTGTGGTATATTCATATCATAACATATGAACAGTAAGACCTAACAGTCTTATTGAGATTAGAACTCATAGGGAAGAAAATTTATGGATGGAATCAAATATTTCGTAGTTACAGACAAAAGTATTCGGTTATTGCTGAAAAATCAATATACTTCTAATGTCGAATCAGGATCAACTAGGACAGAAATAAAGCATTGGGTCGAACTCTTCTTTGGTGTCAAGGTAATAGCTATGAATAGTCATCGACTCCCGGGAAAGGGTAGAAGAATGGGACCTATTATGGGACATACAATGCATTACAGACGTATGATCATTACGCTTCAACCGGGTTATTATATTCCACCTTTTAGAACGAAAGGAACTTAAATCAAAATACTTAATAGCATGGCGATACATTTATACAAAACTTCTACCCCGAGCACACGCAAAGGAGCCGTAGACAGGCAGGTGAAATCCAATCCACGAAATAATTTGATCTATGGACAGCATCGTTGTGGTAAAGGTCGTAATGCCAGAGGAATCATTACCGCAGGGCATAGAGGGGGAGGTCATAAGCGTCTATACCGTAAAATCGATTTTCGACGGAATGAAAAAGACATATATGGTAAAATC
>JACWIL010000016.1:880516-885516 GCA_018132145.1 Boehmeria nivea var. tenacissima | reverse complement strand
TAGTCAAAATGAGTGCAGTGCATGCACTAAGCAAAAAAAAAAAAGGAAAAACAATAAAATTTATTTAAATGATTTGTGTTCAAGAAAATGGAAGAAGATTTTTGAGACAATCCTTATCTATCGATTCGTCATGCCAAAGGGCTGATGTTTGTATTATTATCCTCGTGCTGCATTCTAATGCACATGCATCGTGCGGCAGCATCAGGGTCCAAAAATTTTAAGTTATGTTGACATTTTTTCAATATAAGAAAAGAAAACCTGATGAGCTTTTCCACTTCCACCACCTTCTCTTTCTTCAACTTCATCAATATATGCCACCCGAAGAGAAGGATTACTGTAATGCAGGAACGAAGTATCAGATTCTTGAACAAGATGAATTCAGCAATTAAATCTTTAATTTAAGAAAAAAAACTGCAAAATTTTTCAGATGGGGAACATACTTAACCATTAGATTCAGGATGTCTGTTGCATGACGATCTCCACTTCGTTTCTGATTTCCATAGTTTTGACAGGTAGCAATATATGTTAATTTCAAGTCAGAAATAGCTTCTAATTGAGCATAATTAAGCGATATCTTCTGCTTTTCTTCTTCTGATGGAACTGTTAGGGCTTTATTTATAACCATCCAGTATCTCTGAGAAGAATCACTGTGTTACTTCACTTTGGCAAAAACACTTTTTTTTTTACTTCTCTAAAGGAAATCTACCGTATAAAATTACCGGGCTCAGCAAAGATAGGAGAAGGAAAGCCTGAAACTTCAGAGCCCTTCGGTAATACATCATTCCTCTTACTGCACCACCTAAATCAATTAGTACTGTATGTAGTACGATACGCTGAAGTCTAAATATGAGTTCAGAGATAAAAATGCATTTAATACCTGTTCTGCGGAGAGTTTGTCCTCTTTCTTAAGGAAACCCAGTGACGAAGCTGTAGAATGTTCTCTTCAGATTCCCATATCTCGCTATCTTTCTTGCAATTAAGTCGCTTCATGAAGTTATTCCACTCGTCTGCAAGTTGCAAGATGGTCAATATTCGACGTTAATATATGGTCATGATTCGGAAACAAAGTTAAGCTACTTAGATAGAGTAACTTACCTGGGAAAAATTCCTGCTCAGATCTCAATCCTAGACTTTTTCTCTTCTACTTAGGCAAGCTCGGTTGTCAAGGGAAAGGCTCCAGGATTACAAGCCATGATCTAAAAAAGTGATTACCCCAACCCTTTTTACAGTTTCTTTCTGTCTTTTGCAACTCACCAGACTCGAACTGGAACATAGGGAAAGAGGATTAAGGCAGATGGATAAGACATTCATTGTGTTGATCCCGAAGGACCGGAAAATTTCAGTCATTTCCGCCCCCTATGCAATCTTTCTTATAAGAGAATTACTAAGCAGATTGCGAATAGGCTGAAGCCTTACATGCCGCGCATTATTGCTCCGAACCAGAGTTGTTCCGGGACGACATATAACAGAGACTCTTATTGTGGCGCAAGACGAAGGGCTGAACGGAACGTACGACCAGAGCTCTCGACAGTACGTACAAGCAGAAGGATGCGCTTGCTAACTAGCTAACTAAGAGACTAGCTCTTCAGATCGTTAAATAGTTAACTCCTTATAAAATAGAAGCATAAAAAGAAATAGCCCTAGGAATGTTAGACCTTTAGCTTGAAAGCAAAGAAAAAGTCCTGTCAGAGGGCTCGAAGAGGAAAGAAAACAATGAGACTACTTATTATAGTATACAAGCCCGAAGGACTAAGAGGTAGAAGGAAAGGAAATCTCCACTGGATATAAGCCAACTAGATCTCAAAGCCTTCCAACTATAACTGGCTCTCAGGGTAAGAACTATAAAAATAGATCCCTACAACTGGGATTGGCTTGCTTGGAGAAGAAAAGGAGCTGCTTCTATATTAAATTAAGGTGAAGAAAGCATCACTCCTGCCAAGGAAAGCAACTCTAATGACACTGGCGGGAAAGTAGCTGCTGGTAAGGCTTGAACTGGCTTGGTTGACTCCTTAGCAAGCAACCTATGGCGCGTATCGACCGTACCCTATATTCGATCCTTTGGACCCTATTCGCCAGCATGTGAAAAGCATACGGTGACTTCCACTGTAACAACAACTCAAACGCAGGTGAGGGAGAACAACCAATAAAACCATAGGGGTGGCAACAGCTGTCTCAGACTCCTATCCTAACTCTCTTTCTAATAACAGGCTTTCTCATCTAAAGCTTTCAAACTAGCTTATTTTCTCACTTTCTTACCCAAGGGATTTTGCAATTCTTAACACTGGATCTTCCAACTTACATTGGCCTGGTAACTGCCTAAAAGCGCTTAGGAAGGACTGGCAAAGCTGCATGAAAGGGCGAAACTTGAGACTTGTATTTTATTAATGAATACCTATATTAATGAATGACATAGGATTTCTTTCCTTTATTCTATTGTTGCTATTGAGGAGCTCTTTCTATACCGATAGGAGTTTAATCTCTTGCCATGCCAGTATCAAGCAAGAAAGTAGTCCAGTATGCTTCTCTGTCTTTATAAAAGTCCTCTGCGCCAGTCAGTGCTTATTTATGATTTTCTTCTTTATGGTGGCTAGCAGAGCAGGGGAGGTAATCAAGAGTATAGCCATTCGTTATATCCTTAGCTTTCCTTCTAATCTTTTGATCTTTCTTCCTTTTCCTTAGGAAGTTCTATTTCTTAAAAAGTGTTTACTGAGAGGCAGAACCTGGAATAATGCTACGCTTCATAGCCTCTTAGCGAACTGGTCATTCTTCTCCTTCCTATAGGTCTTTAACCACCCTTCTATACATATGTCTGGCTCCCTTTCATTCCGATTTCTCTGCATCCGTAGAGGTCAAATCATAGGCTAAAGCCAAGTAGTCCTCAACCACCATCTGCTGACTTTAAAAAGCTGTTACGGGGTAAACCACTGCCTCTCAGGCCCCCGACTGATTCTACCATAGAGGCCAACGATAGACAATAACTCCCCCCCGAACACAGCTTACAACTTTCATCGTACTGTGCTCTCCAAAGAGCAACTCTTCTCAAAATCTCAAAAGGTGCTGAGTTGGAATCCCATTCTAACTAAGGATTCTTGTGGTTCCGGAGGATCTAGCTACAGGAGAACCAGGAACGGAGAGCTTTCCCCCCCTTTTCCACCCGACTCTTTGGTCTTAAGAATGCTGGTTTTAAGAATGATTGATTGGAAAAAAAGTGCCATTTATGGGTGTCATACGCCTTCCGCAAGAGTTGAAGTTCTTTCATTTCCAGTGGTTTTATAACCTTCCGATACTAGAAAGAGAGAATTAACAGTTGCCTTTGTAAAGGCTATATTTCCATCCCTTTCAGCTACTAGAGACAACTACAGGAGTAGCTAATGGTATTTCAGTTCATTCATAGGCTGATCCTGAAACTATTTCTTTAACTAAACCATCAGATGGAATACTTGATGCTACTAGATTACTTGAAGCTACAGCTACTAAAAAAGTGGACTTTGGAAAGCTTTCAGCTTCTTCCCTTTCATCTTCAGTGAATTCTATAGCTGGAGATCACCTGGTCACTCGCTCGAACCCAGATTATACAGTCAGAAAGGAAAGCAGGACTGACCTCTTCCCATAGAAAACTCGGATCAGTTGGCAAGTCTACTGACTTGGCTACGAAATTAGGCTATTCGCTATTCTTTTCATCGTGAAATAGTAACTAATCTTCCCTTCCCCACGCTCCTTTGACCTTATTCCATTGCGATCTGAAGCAAGGTATTCTGTAGGAGCAAAAGCCTCTTCTACCGCTCCTGCCCAATATGATCTGCCAAAGATGCCTGATATCGAAATAAAGGCTGCTATTGAATAAGCTACTTCCTCAACTGCTAAATACCCTGTTGTTTCATTGATGCTACAGTGGTTCTATAACCTTCCGGTACTTCAGATGGAATACTATTTTCTTGCCTTGTCGCTGCTCCTATAGAACCTTCCCCAGCTGGTAGATCCTTTAAAGGCATCATGCCCTCCTGGTCTACTAGATCAACTAAGACAGCTAGTATTGACTGATGATGGAGAACTCCACTTCTTCACTCTCAAAAGATAACTTCTCTTCTACTGCTTAGCTGGTTGCCTCCCCTCCGTTCGTGCCCCTACTTCGATGTTGAAGGTTCACTGCTTACAGATGGTAAGGATATATCGGTAGTTTCCGATTCGTTGACTGGTAAGGTTCCAGGCGTAGAACCATCCGTCTCACCTTCCCTTTCTGGTACTTAACCGGGACTTGAACCAGTAGTAGAGCCTGCTTTCAGCCGAAGAATCTGGAGTTTATGATTCGGTTGTAAAGGCTTCATTCGATACCAGGAGTAAAGTATTCCGAGTGGGACCATTACATTACCTATCTTAGGTTTCCCTTTCCGAGCCCGATACTTCTGACTTTGATGGTGAAGGTATTGAATTAACAGGACTCAACTGGAACCCGCGGATGGAAGGCTAGAGCAAGGAGAAAGGCATCATTTACAGTACTTAAACCTGTAGTTGAGGATTCCTCGACTGTTTACTTTGATGTAAACCATATTTCCTGCGTAGATAGCCCAAGAGCCAGTATTTCCAGCCGATGGAATGGCTTCCTTTTCTGCTTTTCTGCTTTATTGCTACACGGGAGAGTGGGACTTCCGTTGAAGCGGGAGATTACCTTTCTTACTCCTCTTCCGATTCCGAGACTCTTTCAGATGATGCCCTTGTAAAGGCAGCTTTTGCCGAATCCCTTTCAGCTGCTTCGATGCCTGTTGTTTTAGATGTTACAGATGGAAGACCAAAGGACCTTTAGCGCAACTACTGCTTCTAATTCAAAAGCTTTAGTTTCTAGCTCCTTCGAAGCTTCCTCTTGTGCTCTTTCGAAGTATGGTATTCTTGTTACTTAGGTTTGGCCGTAGCCTGATGTCTTTACTTCTATCAACCCTGCATAAGCCGTAGCTGTTGCTAAAATGAGTTATAGAGTGAAAGCCAGCTGCTTAAGAAATGAAAGA
>JACWIL010000016.1:870516-875516 GCA_018132145.1 Boehmeria nivea var. tenacissima | reverse complement strand
GGGCAAGGAGGAGCACGTAGGAATGCCGACCACTACATAAACCACTAGTGGCTGAGAGAAAGCGAGCAGCACCTTGTATAGGTTGGGCTCCGCTTGAAGAAGCGAGCCCCGAAAGCCATTGCGCGCTAGCCTAGCTAGCTAGCGTTTTTCAGCTGGCTGTTATGTTAGTTGTAGCGCGCCTTCCCTCCTTCTCTCATTTCGGAAAGATTTAGCAGTATTTTCTTATGATGACCTGGTCGAGAGAGTACGATACGTCGGTGTAAAAGATTGAGTGGGAAAAGGATATGAATCAGAAGGCTTAATAGACAAAGGGGGGCCCTTAAAGCAGATTGATGGGACGTCTTTCCTCTTAGTTACCTTCTTCGACGGTCACCGAGATAGCATCTTCCATGGCAACACTCTCATGAGACAATAAACAACAAGATAGGTGCAAAATAGAACAATGAGACAGATCCTCTTTCGGTTAGAAAGAAAGGAAGCCTGGCAAGAAAGGAGGAGGAAGCCGACGCGTCCGGCAAGAAAGGAAGATGTCCCGTAGCTTTCGGGTTCCCAACCAGAGGGGAGGAACTCCTTTCGGATAAAAAGCAGATGTGTTCTTTTACCAGTTTAGAAAGCAAATGACGAAAGGCAGGTAGGATACCGCACGAGACCTGAGTGTTTTCGAAACATCAACCAGTGGCGACAAAAAACGACGGCTTCCTTGCGGCTTGAAGGCTCAAAACCAACATCTATCTCTCATAATGCCGGTAGGAAAGCTTTTTTGGTCGGTTGGGCGGGTCGGGCGATCGAGGAAAAAGAGTCACTGCTCCTATGTCTCAGCGGTACTCTTTCCCCAGGAACTCCGCGCCCTTGTGACCTGCCGCTTTTTTAGAAAGTAGATCGAGTAGACAGCACTAATAGCAAGCACTCTTTTAGCTTGACTGAAAACCACTTTCTCGAGGCGACTAGACGGCTTGTCTGCTCGCATCTAGATTTGGATTCAGTCTATAGTAGCTAATACAAAGCGGCGCTTTCTTCGCTCCTACTGTTCGCAAAAAAAAACTCGGCTAGTTCTACTTGTTCTGTTCTCTTAGCTTGCGGATTCTGTGATTCTAATTCGGATTCCCTCTCGTCGCTCGACTTGGAATCAGTCATGACTCGTTGTAGACAATTGTGGGCTTTCCTTGCTTGTTTGCTTGAATCCCTGTCCTAGCTTTCTTCCTCGCTGCTATATCGCTTGCAAAGTTGACTACACAACACTACTAAGAAACCTTAGCAAGCCCTGAACGTCGAGCTCACATGCCATTGCCTACCTGCCGGAAAGAGAGAAAGAATCAAATCCTTTATGACTCGCTTGGAAGGACAGATAGTCAATTATATCCGCTTCCTCGCGTGCTTTCTCAAAGCGTTGCTAGCTGAACGGCTGAACAACTAGCTTTAGGCTTACTCGTAGCGTTGCTAGCTTGATGGCTTGCTTTCTTTCAATCCTTCTGCTACAACTTGCTAGTGCTTGTTTTCCTTCTCGCTTGACCGACGCATCGAATTGACTGACAAGGCGACGCAACGAACGTAGTCCACTGTTAAGCCAATCCGATGAGAGAAAGGAGTGAAAGCACTCAATTGATGAGGAGAGGGCGGGGTAAGAATGAACAGAAGGCGACTAACCAATCTCTTTACCAGATGCCAGGAGATGTTTGATTCGTAGGGCGTGGAAGAGGGCCGGACAAGCAATAACTTCTTCCATTATGGCTACTCCGAAATATTTAACTACCACCTTATCCATCCATTACCGGAGACGGAAGCTGCTATCCCTAATGCCTTGCCACTCTTCCTCCAGTCGGGAGCTAAACCCTGGGAGTGAGAGAGATTGAATGACCTGGCAGGCAGCAGGCAATAGTAGATTCAACTTTATCGGCGATGGTCTGTCTTGGGATATGCAAGGGGTTCCCTACTTCCGGATAGAGAGGAAGCTTCCGGACCACCTTTTCCAGCCAAATAGCGAGCGATCACTCAGCAATGAACACTAACTGAAAGCGGCCGGGAATGAGTACCTATCCCTTACGGGAATCGAACCCGTGTCTTCGACATGAAAAGACGATGTCCTAACCACTGGACGAAAGGGACCAAAAAGCCATTCTTCATATACCTCAGCTCCGAGAATAGAAGTGGTTCGTTTTGTTTCTATACGCAATTCAAGATTTCGTTTGTGTTCATGTTGTCGATTTCTGATGTGAATTCGGCGGGTCGTCCCCCCTCCCCTTTCTCCGATCATAAAGCCCCCTGGTCCCTTTCTTTGTCTTTCATCCCCCCTGAACAGAATAAGTAAGGCCCCGTTCTTTCTAATTCCTAAAAATAGGGGCGAACCGGGTAAAAAAAAGTCACGATCACTGTGGTATGAAGCTGGATCTTATTCATCCGGAAGTGCTGGTTCGAATCCAGCTCGTGACAAGGCCTTTTTGGTCATATACCTTGGTCTGTTGACAAAAGATAAGGAAAAATTGAAGAAGTTCCAGGATTCGTTCCACTTCATCGACAACAAAAGAAGGCAGTCGCTGCACACATACTATATTCAACCATCTCGGCATCCGGATGTGAAAGCAGAACAAGCGCTTAAGGTGCCGGGGGAAGAAGTCAAGTCTCATCCCTTTACTATGAAACCGAAACAAAGCGGCTATTCTTCATATCGAGAAAGTGAGAAGGATTTGCTGCTTTATGCTCTCCTTCCTTCAACTATGGTAGTTAAAGCATCATCCGAATCAGCCTTTCGGCTAGCACTTGGGATCGTTCAAAAAGAAAATTCCCAGGGAAAAACCCCTATTTACCGGGTCTGGGATCTATTTCAACTCGGAGATTGCCTGGTCTTTCTCGCCTTTCTCTACTATGCCTTTCATCGTGAACTACTAAATTCTCTTGTTCTTGTTACTATTATGCCACCTATAGACTACGCCTTCCTTTCTATACGTAAAGTGACCCCTACCCAGGAGTCCACTTCACTGCCTATAGGTAAGGAAAGAATTAAGAACGTATTAGGGTTATTTAGGAACTCATTTAGCTACGGTTACGGGTTATACCTTTCCACAGTCTAATCTATTCGTGAGTCCTTATCTCTCTTCTTTGGTGACTCCCTTTCCTTAAGGAGTTATAGAGTCGAAGTTATAGGAAGAGTTATTTTCTCATTATATATCGTTCCTGAGCCCTAGAGGGAATGCTTGAATATGTAGATGGAAAGACTTCTTTTCCGGTCTCTAAACCCGGACTCCGATCCTGCTCTTGGTAAGCCTTCCAAGCCAGTACTTGAATAACCAGTAGTATCATATTTATCAACAGCTGCCTGTAACTACTGCTTCTGATGGAAACTATTGAAGTGACTTCCGACGATCAAGGCTAAGATTTCTCCTATTCACCAACTACCGGGGAACCTCTCTTCCATTTTAGGCCGGGGGCAAAGAAGGAAGCCTTAAGGTAACCAGAGAGGGGCGTAGGACTAGAGGGTGTCACCACTTCCCGTCCTAGAATCACGGGACATTCAGACTAGGAGGTCGCTCGTCCCCGCTCTCATAATCAGAATAAGCGGAGCCGTCTTGTCTTCAAGCGAGAACTCTTAAGTTCTTGATCACTGAATGCGATTAAGAGAAAAAAGCATTTGCTTGCTTGAAGGTTCACTTACGAGATTTCTTGTTTGTAGTTAGTTATCTTTCTATGCTTTCCTCTCGTATAGCCGAGTGAAGTGCTTTTCATACTATGATTTGTCAACAGTGGAATTAGCGGAAACTCCTGGCGTTGGAAGAAAAAGAATCATAAAATGACAATTCTTCTTGAATGCAATTGCACACTATAGATTCTGAGTTCTTTACTTTAGGGATTCCTTTTCAGAAGTTAACCATACAAAAAGTTCTATAAACACCAACAGTACAGTCAATCGCAACAATTTCGGAGTGCCTGATATTCCACCAATTATTAACCAAAGATTCTAGACTTTTATTAAATGAGCGAGAGATCCACCAAGGCAAAAATACTATAGATGCAAAATATAGAAGGGAATTAAATGCTTTCTTTTTTGCCATTTGCCTGTCTGTGAATTTTGAAATGAAAAGTAGAAAATGAATGAGAGGAACAAAGCATTCTAAGAGGGATTATTTATCTTCCTAGTCTTTGACACAAGGCTAGGAATTTTCTACAACCCTTTCTTTTCTTGTGTCGAAATAATAATCATTCTTGATCCCTTTCGTCAAAGATTCCTATTTGTAGTTTCATTTTTTTAGAGGTTTATCATAAACCCTTTATTTAGGTTTATTACATAAATAAAGTAGTAGTGGTGGACAAACAAAAAAGAAATTTCTCATATAATTCTGAATTGTAATTGTGTCATCTAAAGGGGGAAGTCGCGTGATTCTCTTTAATTTTGAAAGTCTCGACGGATACTATATGAAGTAATGAAGTTAATTTTCTAAAAACATCATAAAAAAAAATGTAGTCTTTTGAAACATTAGCAAAGTGATCCATTTTTTTCTCATTTATACGAATAAAATAGTATGATTATTAAGAGCTCAACGGGACCTACCCCCTCTTTCTTTATCTTCTTCGAGGGGGATTCCGTTGAGTTCTTATGCTTTTATGTCATGTCTACAAATCAGTTCACCCGATTACTAGACTTATACTAAAGGGATGAACCTAATCCCGAATATGAACCATAAAAGAAAATACCGATTAAACCAATCACAAGAATACCAGTTACAGTACCTATTATCCAAAGAGGAATCCTTCCAGTAGTATCGGCCATTTGTCCTACTTTCCTCCACATTTCATCAGGTGGTCGTGCTAGAGACATAAACAGCCATAGATAATTATGAGATGATATCTTTCCGAATGGGATAATTCCTACTATTTTTTAATAATCTTATCTTTTCGTTCTTTAATTGAAGAAATAATTGGAAAATAAAACAGCAAGTACAAAAATAAGTAAAAACCCCCAGTAAAGACTGGTACGATTCAATTCAACATTTTGTTCGTTCGGGTTTGAT
>JACWIL010000016.1:858016-865516 GCA_018132145.1 Boehmeria nivea var. tenacissima | reverse complement strand
TGGCAAGAGACCATGAGCTCTACGAAAAGTTGACCAAGAAACCTGCGCGAAGAATGGCGGAGGTAATATTGAAAGTGGAAGGATGTGTCAGAGTTGAGGAAGCGGGTCTGGGGAGGTACAAACCAAAAAAGAAATGTAGAGGAACGACAGATCGGGAGGATTTGGACCCAATAGAAGGCCGTGGGAGGAGAGGCTGGGAAGAGAGAGCTGGAGGTCAATATCGACCCTCCTTCCGAATCTTTGTCAACAGGTTTTGAATCAACTGAAATACCAGAAAGAGCTTCTGCGAGTAAAGAAGACAGCTAGTAGAATGCTACTAGAGCAACTAGAGATTTAACAGGAGTGGAATAGTCCGATACAGATGATGTAAAGGCTTCTTAGCCAGTAGTACCATTTCCGGTAGTTGAAGTATCAGATGGAATGCTTGTAGCTAGAAGAAGAGCTACTATTGAATTGTAAGAAGAAGGAAGGCAAAGAGCCTCTAAAACCATCCCTTTTCAGCTGCTCCGGGAACATTACTTGATGCTACAGCTGTACTTTATGATTCCGTTTCTGCTATCTCATTTACAGGAGGATCCGCTACTAGAGATTCTCTTTCACCTTACGTTTCAGATGCCGGTATTTCGGATTCCAGGGCGACAATCAGGGATGGAACTTCCAATTCAACAGGTAGCACTGCTTCCATCCCATAAATCAGGAATAGGAACAGGGCTCCCTTTATCAATCTCAATGGACGTGGGAGCCTTTGAATCAATAAAGGGCGGGAAGACGACAGCTACCTATCCTTCTCTCTAAGCAAAGTAAATTTCAATGAAAGTCGGACGAGAAGGGAGATGAAGCCCTGTTGAATAACAAAGGCCCACAAGTTGTGAGCCCAAGCAGCCTTAATTAAGTAAGGTAAGGGAGGTGCGCTCATAAGGTTGATTGATAAGCCCGTTCCCTGTGTGTGAGTCCATGAAGCGTTTAATCAAGAGATACTCGCTCATAAAGTAGGGTGAGCAGTGAATTCTATGAATCGAAGGTTGCGCGTCCAAGTAGTTAACTAAGAGATATTCGTTCATCTTCTCATAGGCCGCATCTATATATGTAGTATAGGCCCTACCAACACTCTGTTTCGAATAGGGTATTCAGTATGCGGTACTGCATTGGAAAGAATGGACGGGGGACTGAGGTGAGCACTCGTTGAATAAGTAGGACTGGGGCTCTTGTTTTCTTAAAATCAACGGAAAAGACGGGAAAATGAAACTTTTTCGATTTCACTTTTTAGGAGTATGAAAAGGTCCCTCGAATGGCATGGAAGAATAGCTTTTCCGGAGGAAGTCACTTATTATATGATGTCAGAGAAGGTTTGGTTGAATTCAATCAAAAGTACCACTTTCAATTGAATCAGGAATCCGGCAGTTACAAGTTTGCTGGATTCTCTCTTTCGTGCTTCAGTTTTGCTGTCATTTGCATATCAAGACCCGGGCACTCTTTTTCCCTCTTATGGTTTTGCCCACTGGGTTTTCTATGAGAGGTTTTTAATGAGGCTCGGCTGCTCGATGCTCTTGCAAGAGGAGGGTTTAGGCTCAACTCTATGGAAGGCATCATCGAGGAGTTTTCGATGTTCTTCTTTTTGGTCGCCTGCGTGCGATTTTTGAGCGCCTGTGCTCTGGCTCTTTCTTTTATTTTTCAAACTCTTTTCTATCTTTTTCATTTCAATTTTATTAATAATATCGGAGTGAGTTTTAGCGGAGTGCCGTGAGAGGTGCCAACTTGTTGGGATCTCTTGCTTCACTCAGGCGTGTGCCAACTACTCTACTTCCCTATTTCTTCCTTTTTCACCCCCTCGCTGAAAAACCGTAATACGCCCTGAGGAATTCCTACCAGCAGACTTCCCTGTACTCAAAGTGAATTGTCTAAGTGCTCTCTCTTTGCTGTTTTAGCGGAATAAGCAGTCTTGGTGCTTTGGGCGTTGCACTAGTCTGACTGTGCTTTCCTAGCCAAAGGCTATTCTTGATCTGATCTTGCCAGGCATCCAACAGACAGAGTGATGCTTCTGTCATATATTATGACATGATAGTCTATTATTTCATTTTTTAATAATCCATATAAATGTTTGGCTTAGTGTTCGTATCATAATCATAAGAGGTTGTTTTCTTGCAATTGAATCAAAAGGAACTGTTCTTACCTCAAAGGGAGTGCAGCCAGCCTATCCATCATAACATAATATAGGAAAGTAAGCCCTCTCCCTTGTCAACTCCGAACGAATGCTTAGTTAGCCGTGAATGAGAACTCTTCTTTCTTGTTGGCAGGTAGCTCCATGTAAGGTTAGCTCGAAAGCGAGTTCTTACTCTTTGACCATCGGGTCCTCGAACCAACCTGTCCTCCCTTTCTATTCCTCGGGGAGCGGACCGTGGGAGCATGGGGGGGGATCCGTAGGTTTTTGTGAAAGGGATGCTCTTATCATGTTCTTTCTGAAAATAAAAACCGAATTCCTCTATTTGATGTCGATTCATCCACACTTCCATTCCTTGTAGAGGAAGGCTAACTGCTTGCTGGCTGGGAGCTGTATGAGCGGTAACGTCCACGTACGGCTCCGTGAGAAGGGCGGTGGACAGAAATGGCCTTGTTGTACCTCACTCTCGTCTTCAATGGGGTCTGCTCTTTTTTTTTTGGGAGAGTATGCCAATATGATCTTAATGAGGTGCGGAGCTTTGCATCTGACATTCGTTGGGCTTCCCTCTTCGGGAGCCTGCGTCCCGGCCTTTTTTTTTGCAATAAACCCCTCCGGCCGAAGACTAGTGGTAGGTGGTCCCGCGTAGCTTTCGGAGAAGGGTAGCCTAGTGTGTAAGCACAGCAATGAACCGCGGCGAACCCTCAGACGACCTATCTAAGATTAGGAGGGAGATCCTCAGTAGTGGTGACCCTTTCACTCTTCCACGGACTGATACATGTACCGAATGCTCATACGGGAAAGTTGACTCCTGGGTCTGGAACCTGGGGGGTTGCTCCGAGACATCCTTTCTTTCTCGTCCACTCAGGGGGGTGCGGACACACCAGCGCGGATTACAGGTGACAGTTACAAGAATGGCGGGGAAGTGAACAGTACCCGCCGACATTCAGGGATGGATGTAGACCCATCGGGCAGGGATAATCATTCCGGTCCTGGGAGAGGTTGCGACCATTCTCAAGAACCAAAAAGACTGAGCTGAGAGAAGCCTTATGAGTCACTGAAACGACGGCAGGAGGGCCCTTGATTTTTCAATAGATAGAGCACTAAAATAAAGAATGATCTATCTTCCATTATTCTTAATATTCATGAAATATAATGAGTAGACCTCTTTCTAGTCTTCCTTGGCTGCTTTTCATATACCTTTCCTCCTTAGAGTAGAGCTACCTACTCTTTCTACGCCTTGATAGCTGTTCATAGTTCTTTCAAATGATGGTATCCCTTTTTTTTCTACTCTTCCTTCTCCAACTCTCTTTCAAGGGAGTTCAGTGATTGCTGGGAGTGATCACAGAACGAATAAGAAGTGCTTTTTCTCTTTCCTTTCTTCTACTTCTAGTATTATTAGTCTCTCTTCTCTTTTACTAGCAGTAGTAGCTTCAATACTAGCTTTACTAAATGAAAGAGTTCTACTAGCTCTAGTAGCAGGTAAGTAAGTCAAGAATTCTACTATAGTAGGGAAAGAACTGTAAAATCTCTCTTTCTGGCCGAAAGTAAAGACCTTCAACCCATTCCCTCTGAAGTATCTACATCTGAAAGGGGAAGAGGAAGAAGAAAGTACTAAATACTAATAGTAGCAGTTAAAAAGTAAGCGAAGGAGTAGTGGGACTGACTTCGAAGTAATAAGCAAGCATTGGTAGACACCGCTATGGAAGACCCGAATGTAATCAGTTAAAAATAGCTCTTATCCTAGTAAGAGTCATAGTGTAAGTAGCTTAGTCAGACTAATAGTAGTGAAATAGGTAGTTATGATCATTTACAGATAGGGCTCCCACTCATGTAATAGAAAGACTTATAGTTGCCGTAGGGAGAGTGAAGTGATCCCTGGGTAGGGAGCACGAAGGACTATAATAGATACTAATAGAAGAAGAATCCGAGGAAAGAAGAGAAGAAAACTCCTAGCTTACTCCCTACTTAAAGGCTTGCCTACTTACTTCCCCTGGGGAAATATCATAGTATGTTGTTTTCCCGGCTTGCCTATGAACATCTTTCGTTCAGAGAGCATGATTCCATACTGTTCAGTGATATCTGCGAAATAGGGCCTATAACTTGCTGTGGTGAGAATAGGATGATGTAATCAATGCAGATCAGGACTGCTTTGTCATTGCATTTAGGAAGAGAGAAGGATAGAAAAGGCTGAGCTGAAAGTACTGGAAATGAAGAAGGAAACTACAGGTTTTTCCCTTTCCGGAAAGAGTACCATTACAGTCAATCACTAGTAGAAGGAATGCTAGAAGAGTGACATTAGCTATCGGAATAATAAATCCGTGAAGATGAAAGTACTGTAAATGAAGTTAGTGCTGTAGCTGAAAGTACTTACAATTCATTAGAGATAGATAGCTCGGAGAAGCAGTTGAGGCTTACAATGAAAGAGTTATAAAATAGTTATAGTAGCGAACTGTTGTTATCAATCAATCTACATACTAGCAAAGAAAAGTAAATAGTTCAAATACTAATAGTAGCTCACAACAGTTATCAAAAGGTTATAGTAGAGGAGTGGCCCAGCCAAGACCTTAACAGTTATAAAATAGTCATAGTAGCAAACTTTATCAAAAGGGAAAACACAGATAATAGTAGGTATAAATAGTAGCAAACAACAGTTATCAAATGGTAATATAAGGTATCAAAGAAATACATCTAGTAGCGAACAACGGATAGAGTTAGAAAGTACATAGTAAGAACATACAGTATACTAGAAATAGGAAGACTTTCGAACGATAGTTGCTTTAGTTTTATTACTTTTATACAAATGATGGTAAAGAGTTCTCAAATCTACATACTAGCAAAACATTCTCAATAGTAGCTTTTTCTGTATTAGTAGCAGCTCTTCCAACTACAGGTGATTCAATTCTTATAGTAGCAGTCAAGTAAATTCATTAGTTCCAGTATCGGCTATAAATGATAGTTTCAATTTCCCGGGAATTTTCATTGAACTTGAATTTTCCCTCTGAAATGACTCTGAAAATGGGAAATATTTCAATGTTTTACATATAGGGAGAAGGAATTTTTTCAATTCTCACAGTAACTTCAGAGTGAAAATTGACTTGCAAGGTTTTACAGCTATATGAGATGGAATTATTTCAAAAAGAACTGTTACTTATTAGTGAAATTTCACTTTCAATCAAAAATACGGGAAAATGCAGATAATAGAAGGGCTTTATTTCCGGTTTTACTGGCTTTCAAGTTTCCCTAAGGTCTGGGAATTCCACTCCAAAGCAAAGAACTCGGCTACTGCCTTCTTAACTTCCCTTTCTTTGGTTCACCGGAATTCTATATCAATAGCTGCTACTTTATTTAACTCGCCTGCAGGAGCTCCTCGAACCTTAACTCTTTACTCGCTAACTCATAACAATAACTCGAACTCGGACTCGGCTACTCTTTTAACGATTCCACCGGTTTCCCTGCTGCTACTGCTAATAGAAGGAAAAATTCCGCTGCTACTGCTTCTGATAGCGATCCACCATTTCTTATTGGTTCACTGGCTGGGAAATCCCATTCCAAGGGAAGGAAGCCCAAAGGCTCAAACTCCAAAGCTAAGGCTAATACTCAACTCTCACTCGAACTGCTCTTTCTGCGGATTCAGCTTCCTCTTTTATTCCGGTTTTATCGCCTATCAGGGCTAAATCCCAAGCCAAAGCTACTATCGGACTCAACAGCAGTAGCGGTAAATGGGCCTTCTTGTTCTTCCTTTAACTGTCCCGCTGGAATTCCCAATAACTCTAACTTATCAACCGGGACTCGAACAGCTTTCCTTTGTCAGGCTACTACTATATTACTGTCTTTAACTGGCCTGCAGGAACCCCTTTCTCTGTCTTCTACTATTGTAATAAGGTCCCTATCCGGGCTTACTTCTATAATTAGGAATAAACTTCAATAGCTGCCTTCCTTTAGCCTGCTGGCACTCGAACTCTAACTTATCCGGACTCGCTAACTCCTTTCTTTCTTTCTTTAGGCCAGGGCAAGAGGAATACAATTCAAATCATCCCAAAGGAAACTCATCAACTCTCTTAACTCGATCGAACTCCTTCTTTTTGATTCGCTAATTTCCAGGAACTCGGTAACTCCATTACTCGGGAACTCCTAGCCTTCCTGCTTCTGCTTCTATCGCTTTCAAGTCCGGGTCCGGTAAGAACAAGCCAACGGAACTCCTTTAGCTCGCTAACTCGGAAACTAGCCGGCAAAGGAATATGCTAACTACAAGGGCGTTTGCCGCCTTTATCTATCGTTCTTCTAATAGCGGGAGAAATCCCAAGTATGCTCTTTCCGCTAAGGATGAGGAAACTGCTTTAGCGATTGATCTTTCTTTCCTTGCTTGATTTGGTTTACTTACTGGGATTCCAATTCCAAGGGAAGATAGCTCGCTTACTAAAGAACCCGAAAGCTCAGGAATTCCTTTTACTCGGGAACTCGACTACAAGAGCTTCTTCAGCTCCAACTCCTGTTACTACAGTAGATTCGGATTAAGTCCCCTTTCCTTCCCTAAGGTTCAGAATGAAAAAGAATTCCTCTAACTCGGGAACTTCCAACTCATTTCTTTCGAACTGCCTTTGCCTTTTCTATATAAGCTGCACTACGCTGAATGATAAAGATTTCCTGCTCCCATCTATTTGTTGTGGGGCATCCCATGTTGGTTAAAAACCGGTAATTTACCTATTGAAACCTGGCATTGAGTGTGCACCTTGGGAATACTTGAGGAGCTAATGCACCTTTCTATGGGAAAGGTTTCCAATACGGATTCTGCCGTTGTCGAGCGGATGATGATCCCGTTTGGTCCTAGCTTTTCGATTTCATCTTTAGTTCTGTCCTCGCAAAGATATGAGGGCGTTTTTGTACCCCAGGACGGATACGGATACAGGTGACCCGAGCATTATATTTCCTTCCCTTTTACAATACAAGTTCATCTGCATCGGATTCAGGCGCAGGAACAGGCACACTGGAGCTTGGAATCTTGCTGAAGTGAGCTCTTTAGAAGGTCTTTTTTGTTTGAAAATGAGAACATATATTAGTTGAACATTGCCCGAGATGATCCATTGAGTGGGTCGCACTTAAGACTTGGATTATCAATGCCTTAAGCGCATTACGGATTTTAGTTCTTGACTAGTTCACTCGCTCTTACCGTTGGTCGTTCACGTCTTTATGTTTGCTGAGGACTTGTCGTTGGGCCTACGGTTTCTTAAATTCCAAATTGACTGGTTCGCTACTACAGGAGAGGGGGAACCCTTTCCGTCCCCATCCCGCTCTCATTACAGACTGCGCTACGTCTTCAAATCTCTTTCCTTGGAGCTACAAAA
>JACWIL010000016.1:843016-848016 GCA_018132145.1 Boehmeria nivea var. tenacissima | reverse complement strand
TGCTACTTACACTAATACTGCAACTATTGAATAACCATAAGTGACTACTTTAATTGACTTATAGTTAGTTGCTACTACTATTAGTAAAGCTATGCTACTGTTACTATTTTTATACAACTATTATATTACAGTACTTCTTTCCTATTGACTTTTGTAAACGGGAGTTCAAGGTTGGAATCCGGTAATAAATAGGCCTTCTTTAGTAGCGGAATAGGTCATCCATTTAGCCTTTGTTGTCTAAACTCTCCTCTTCGATGTCACTTCACTTGCGAGACTTTGACTTGATATTACCCTTCAACTAAACTATCTTACCTTCAAGAGCTACACCTTCGGTGCCTTCTACTTGCGAGACTTTCCATGAAACTCCCGCTAAGGGGGGCTTTGAACTATGAGACATGTAACTTTACGATGCTTTCCTTTCAACTCTACAGTTAAGGCGCGTACTTGCTTTCCATTCTACTCTACTCTTACAGTTAAGGGCGCTTATAAGACCCCAGGAAAGAGCTACTATATTACCTTCCACTCCCGTTAAGGTGCGAAGCAAGAGGGAATTAGATGAGCTGGGGCCTTAAGCATGCTTATACGAAGTAGAAGGGGCGAAGCTACTGGGAATTATAGATTCACAGGGGCAAAAAGCATGCAATTCTATTCCTTCGTGACCCATACTCTCGAGTTACTAAAGTTCCTATGATTCCATCCCTCCCTTCGCTTGATTGACCAGCTGGGGATCCATGACATAGCAGTCCTTGAAAGTCTTATATAGGGATAGATTCTATTCAGAGGGTGCCCGCTTCCTTCTTCTTTCACATAAGCAAACCTCGTAGGCGGACCCTTCCCTTCCATTCCTCACTTTCAGTAAGTAGGACGCTAAGAAGCATTTCTTACTTGTTTAATAATCAAAGTCCAATATATAAAGAAAACAGGGTACGCTCCAGCTTCACAACTTCTTAGTCTTCTGCAGTTCCTGGGCCTTGACTCCCGGACTTCTCTTTATAACGTCTATACACATGAGGGAACTAGCTACTCTTTTAAAAAAGAGAGTTAGAAGTCTAGTAATTTAATAAAGACTAGGAAGTGGCAGGGTACCAGGACTCATAAGGACAAGACTCAGGATCGTAACCCGCACTAGCATAGGGATCCTCTCTTCAGCGGGCTCATAAACTCCAACTCGATCAGCTGCTACGGTTGCCTTGTTTTAAAAGCTTCTAGGGTATCTGCTCTTTATGATTCTTCTCTTTATGGTAACTCGTCAGCTAATTCATATCAAATTGGGGATCAGGTACTTCCATTATTAAATGGAGTACAAATCAACAATAACATTAAGGATAACCCCTAGGTAGGTAACATGGGTAGCACCCCCAGTAGAGAAAGAAAGACCTATAAGCGGAGTTGTACTCACCTGAAGCACAGTATAAGTAGACCTTATAGCCCAACCTTAAACAAAAAAGGGTACGCTCCCAGGTTGTCTTACTATGCATCCCGAACAACGAATTCAGCGGCTACTTCTGTTTATGAGTATACTGATCTCGGTTTGGGAAGTGAAGCACTCACGCTATCCCTTGGGTACAGGTAAGCTAAAGCATACCCTATTCTTTACAGTAGGAACCATACGGGTAGGGTAAGAGAGTCCTATTCCCTCATAGTGGAAATGTTACGAAAATGCACAATTATGACCAATTCGACAACTCTTATTACACAGAAAATCATTCCAAATCGCTGAAATAGTGTATGTTTTCTCGGCATTGTGGATAGGAAAGCCCTTGTTTTGGGTAGGATAGAGCACCCGGTCACGTAAAACCGAAGTTGGGTCATCATCTTAGTTGTAAGCTTCTAATGACTGTCTTCTGCTCCATGAGCTGCGTAACTCGACTCGCCACTCAAGAGAATTAAACAGAGCGAGGGACTGCTTAAGCTGATACATTTGAGCTGAATCACACCTGCAAGCTGAACTACCCTTCGAATCCAGTAGTGGAGTATCAAGGGAAGTCCCTGTGCTGGACAAGGTGCTATCCAGAGAGGTACTGAGGCACATTTCACGCTCAAAACCGGAGGAGTTGAGAGAATTCCTATAGAAATTACGGGGTTATTTAACAAATTGTAACGAAAATACGCGGGAATTGAACTAAATTCACTAATTTCGGTGTTAGAAGTCATGAAAAAGGTCCGAAAAGGTCTCAGATTGTGTCAAAACCGGGCAATTTCAGGCGTTTTGGGGTCGGGTAAAAAAGAGCAAAATTGCAACATCTAAAGATGCCTTATGAAACGGAACTTTTTACGCTTTTTATCAGGGTTTTACGCTAGATAGGTGTCGAAGAGGTCCAAAAAGGTACCGAATCAGTCCATAAAGTGCCGTTTTTCAAGGAAATCAGGTCATTTTCGGGCACTTTTAGTCACTTTTGCAACTTTTCCATTAATAGGAATTATTGAATTCTTGATTATAGAGTTAGCCGCGGACTGAGGGTATGTATTTGCAGCAGTTTATGCGCCCACTTTGAAACCCAAAGGCTTATGCTTCCGCCCCGACTGACTCCAAGTAGTCCTCTCCAGTTGCCGATCCATCAACTAATTATGGTCCCGATGAGGGTCCTGATTCCACAAAGCCAACTAATTGAAGATTCTTTAGCCAGGTCATCATAAACTGAGAAGCTGCGAACGAACCAGCTCTTGAGCAGGTGCAGGGGTTGATGTGGACGATACCGGTCCATCTTCGTAAAGAAGAGTTTCCGCTAAACCGTATTCTGTAGATTCTGTTACCTATATAATGACTCTCCCCATTGGGGATACCTCTCACTCTGGTCGAGCCATTACATACCTCTCATTAAGATCCCAATACTGTACTAAAGGTGGGTGCATTTGTGGGGCTGTGATCCGTATTCTTCTCCAGCTTATTCATAAGTTAGCAGGGTTGCAGGGGATGAGTCATCATTGTCAAGGCATAGGCTAGGGCAAAGGAATCCAAGTATGAAGCTGAACCCCTGACATCGGAGGGTTTGTCAACCGCAAGAACATATGATCCTGCTCGCACACCTAGCGCTCAGATGCGTATGTAGCTCCATCTATGTCTTCTCTAACAACCCATGCAGATGCAAGCTGCCTTCTTGATTAGGGGTGCGGTTATCCCTACTTGGATAAGATATTCGGGAACTGGGAGTGCGCTTACAGATTAAGACATTCCTGTGATAATTCCCCCCGGGATCTTGGAACCCTTTATTAACGAAAAAGTGTAAGGTAAATGGAGCACAAAACTGTACTTTAAGCCCGCTATAATGAGCAAAAAAAGGTAGGCTTCTGATTCCTTGTTTGGGAAGTCCTCTACTTCTAGTCACTATGCTGCCCATTCCACTCCTTATTAGGATTCAATTCCACGGTCTTTACCCAAAGGGTATGCTAATTTGCACATTCCCCTGTCAGCAGTCTTAGAAAGATAGACTACAGAATCCCCAGTAGCGGACTAACTACTCATCATTATGCCCAGAATATGGAGAGAAGACACGGCCACAAGTGCAGCTCCTGTTCTTTGAACGCGAAGCGCCATAATCCATAACATTTCTATCCAAAAACCCAGTGTTTTAAACAATTCCTATCTAAATTGCAGGGGAATTGACACAAATTCCTCATTTTTTAATGTTTTTCGGCGAAAGAGGGTTTACTTTGGTCTGTAATCCGGCTAAATTGGTGAAAAAGGTGCTCATTTCAGGCATTTTTAGGAAAATTCCTAGCTTTTGCACTATGGAGGAACGGAACTGTATCACCCTTATGGTTATTCCCCTCTTTCCAACAAGAGGGACTACATTTGTTGATACTTCGACCCGGGGTAAGATGCCAACTATGAGGACTCTTCTGTAACCTATTCTTCTGCTGTTTCGAGCCGTAATGATGCACTTTCTATCCTAAAACACGGTAAAAACAAACCTTTTTGTTCGAAAACGGTATATTGCACTCCTTATTATAACGGAACCTCTTAAAGGTAGCCTTGTACCCAACTTAAGGATATGGGTATGCATCAAACCCTGCGAATGCTATAGACAAGTCCTCTGCGCAACTACTTTTTCTTAACGATGTTATACAGTGTTTGTTTACACTAACCAGGTTTATGTTTTTTCTTTTCTTTATTGTTTTTCTTTCATTTTTTCCTTATTCAATTGCTTTTCGAGTTTGTTATTTCATTTCATTGTAAGTTATTTGAATTCTATTTTAATTTCATTTCAGAGTTTGTTCTTTTTTATTATCATTTTCTTTTCTTTTCTTTATTGTTGTTTCTCTTTCGTTCTAATATCGTAATAAATAGAAATAGTTGATTCTCACTCTGAGAGTGATTTTGACCGATCGAAAGCTAACGACCAATAGTGCTCTCCAGTAGTGCTCTGCGGAGTCGGAGATGCCGGTAAACGTTGGTTAGTAGAATGGTCTTTCTCTCCGATTGAGGAATCATGGCCAGGGGAGAATCCAATATATAAAGTGTTCCGTGAGTGATTCTTATCAAAGATCTTTTCTATGATCATCTTTCTTTTAGGTAAAAGCGGAATTATCAATTTGATTTTTCTTATATAAATTATGGAATTTTCTCTCAATTTGATGAGAAATCTGGTTCGATGGCTGTTCTCCACTAACCACAAGGATATAGGGACTCTATATTTCATCTTCGGTGCTATTGCTGGAGTGATGGGCACATGCTTCTCAGTACTGATTCGTATGGAATTAGCACGACCCGGCGATCAAATTCTTGGTGGTAATCATCAACTTTATAATGTTTTAATAACAGCTCACGCTTTTATAATGATCTTTTTTATGGTTATGCCGGCGATGATAGGTGGATTTGGTAATTGGTTTGTTCCGATTCTGATAGGTGCACCTGACATGGCATTTCCACGATTAAATAATATTTCATTCTGGTTGTTGCCACCAAGTCTCTTGCTCCTATTAAGCTCAGCCTTAGTAGAAGTGGGTAGCGGCACTGGGTGGACGGTCTATCCGCCCTTAAGTGGTATTACCAGCCATTC
>JACWIL010000016.1:823016-838016 GCA_018132145.1 Boehmeria nivea var. tenacissima | reverse complement strand
TCAAGTTAACTTGCGGTTGGAAGTCTTACTGCTACTGTCCGTCCTAGCTATTGGCTGCCTAGTTGTAGGCTTACTTTCGCTCCTCTCGCTATGCGAGAGCTGCTTCGCCCCTCCGAGTTCTGGAGGTAGAAGGGAAGATCAGAGCGGACACCTATGGGATAACTTGAACATATAAATATGCCTCACTTTCCTGAAAGCAAGAAGCACCCAATCCCTCTCTGCTAGGTTAGGAAGACTTTCATTAGCAGTCGGGCTGTGGAACCATAGTCCTTAGGCCTCAAAAGTACTCTAAAGGGGGACTAATATGGTAGAGTACTTTTTTCCATCCTTCTTGACTTGCCCGAAACAGCTGTTTTCATGAGTTCATCCGGTTTTTTTTAAGAATGAGGCACCAAGCATGTTACTTATCTTGTTAAACAAAGCCAGGGGTTCTGAATAACAATACTAGCAATGCGCCATCTGGGGGTAGCAACAGGCAGTTTTGCAAATGAACAAGCCTTACTAGATGCAAGGCAAAGTACCAGCACAACTGTTTCTCTTTCTACTGTTTCTTTCTATGTGGGATTAAGTTAAGCATTTCCCTACTCTGGACTGGCACAGGCTCCGACCTCATCATATCCAATATAGTTTTAGGGGACTCACCTACTTGTACTTTTCGATTTCTTGTTAGGGAGCCCAAACATTTTGTATTCGAACTAAACAGCAGAGGGGCTAGATGCTACCCTCGCTCAACTCGAGACCACATTATGGTTTATTTTCTCTAAAGTGATAACATGAGGAGCGTTTACGTCACTCGGAAGTCCAGTTGAAATTCTAAGGCTTCGGCGACTTGTCAATCTGGATTCAATCAAAAATATGGTGATGTGACAACTTGTTAGTCCGTTTTGGTACCTCTTTTTCACGCAAAGCGTAAGGCAAGGTTGTAGCATTCCTTGGTGATATAGTTGAGCTCTAAAGTAGCAGATCTCAAACAGTGCCTCCTCGTTGTAGCATTCTCAGATGGATACACGAGTTGATCCCATAGAGAGAGAGGATAGTTCCAAAGGGGCTCTGCTGTTAAAGAAAGAGTTATACTAAGCCGTAGTTGACCAACCTAAAGCAGCTTATGACCCCCAATTAATTATATTCTCTTTTGGGCCGGTGAATCAGAGGGCTTTAAAAGAATTCATGTTGGGGACCCGAAGTTACCGGCCATGAGTCTAAAAGGACCTTCGACTATTATGTGATTTGTGGTTCGGGGATATGAAATAAATACCGGATATTATTCAGGTGAGGGTGGTCGTAGATCAGGAGCAAAAAAGACAGTAAAGGCCCTCTGAGCGAAGTGCATCTCAATGGAAGAGCTTTTTACTATTCTTTTCGACGTGAGGCATGGTTTGATGAAAGCAAGGAGCAAGAGGGCTGCAAATTCGTTAGTCCTTTTCCGCTTACTACTATTCGGTATGTGAATTCACCCATCGCTTAATAAATTGGTATCTGTTTTTCTTTTCCTATCCCGACTTTCCGCGGTAAGTCCCCTAAACCAGCTCAAGGGCATAGTTTTTGTACCTAAGCTTACACGAAAGACCAGGCTTCCTTAGCAGCATGAAATCAACATATAATCTTTAATGAGGCTTCTAGTTCTGAAACCAACCTCCCTATTTTGTCGGAAGTACTTTGCTTTTTAAAGGCCAGCTCGTCGAATTAGAGGCATCAATTAGGATTGAAGCTTAAAAACTATCGGAAAGTTCGTCTTGCTTTCAAGCTTTCACTGTAGGCTTTGAGGGCGATGGTGACTCGCCGATGCAAGATAGACAGACCAAATCGCTGGAGGGTCATAATCATCTCTTTACCTTGATTCTATGGAAACATTGGATCTCAAACCCGAGTAGTAAAGTAAAGTGTTGAGCGTGGCCTTCGGGCCAACGCCCCCTACGTGCACCACTTCAATGGATCTCTAGCCCCCGTATTCGGACCAGAACCGGCCGCCTCTTTGGCCTACTAGCTCGATCTATTCCTGCTTCTGTGAAGGAGGGCAAGACGCGGCATGACCAACCCGGACTTGTTCCCTATTTCCGCATGGAACATCAACAGAAATTAGGCAGGAAACTCCCGAAGCCCCACTCCTTCCCCAGCTCGGGACCGACCCCTAAACCTCGAACCGTCCCGAAAGGGGCAGTGGCTTATTCCATATTTATATAGACATAAGCGTCAGCATTCCACCGATATGATGATGGGGACAACTACTCACAACCAGCAAGAGCAATACGAAGTACTATTCCTCAATCAAATCATGTTGTGGAATCTCCCTATCTCTTAATAAACACAGCGAAAGCCGATGGCAACGTGACGGAAGATACAGGCGATGCCCCAAGTTGGAGGATAGTACTCTCATTATGCACTGCACAGTAAATCACGCACCGATCCTTGCTTCTCTCCAGTCTTCGACTCTGGCCTTGTCTTTAACTAGCCTTGTGTTCTATAGCCTTACGGCTTGGATACGCCTTGCGTTGTTGTCCTCGGCTTTGGTAACCCTACTTCCCTTCTGTCTTCGACCTTGTCCTTGGCTCTGCAGTCTTCAACCTTCCTCTGGCATACTTCTCACCAGATCCTCGATTCGCTATTCATACAACTTTGGCTACTTTAGCCGCATTCGCTGCATCTGACAGGGACGATTTCAGATAGGTAGGTTGGGTTGCTCGTTGTGGTTGCCCGGACCTAGATCTAGATCCAAGATAAACCAAAAGCATGGGTCGTGGTCGGCAGAATCATATATATCTGCCGGGGGCTTGGGCTTGACTTCTTTCTTCATGAATTATTTTGGAGAAGCCTGCCTCGAGAGAGACATATGGCATATCTGACTGCCTGATTGGCGAGCAGCTGTCCTCATTCATAAGTCCAAAGAACTAGCAACCAAACTGGTGGCAAGCAGGAGAGTGACCAGGCCTGATACTGATTGAAACGTTTATTTAATTGGAAGCCGTTCAGATAGCCCTAATTAGTTTGAATTAGTTTAGTGAATGTTGAGCTGTCATATCTAGCTGCCATATATGTAAACATGCCCTAAAAGTAAAGGGATCCTATTTCCTTTAGTAACCACTTTTACCCATCTGCTCTTCTCCTGACCGATTGGAGGAAGGGAAGCGAGAGCTGACTCGACTGTTAAGGACCCAGAGGGGATCGACTGTTAAGGAGAGAGAGGGAAGCACAAGGTTGGTGACCCGGGGGAGGAAAGCGAATGCAGATCTCACGCAAAGTGAAATCTCAAGATTCAGATTGGGTTTGTGTTCGGTGTGGAGTAGATAGGGCTATTCCTTAGCAAGGCTATTCAGTAAAGGCGAGAAGGGATCTATAGCAAGGGCAGTGGCAACCCGGGTCTACCCAAAGAAAGGCAGAGTTGAGGAAGAGTGGCAGCCCGCAGGAAGATAGATCAAACAGCCTTAGCGCTTTAGCTTGAACTGTAACCTTACCCTCGCTACTGACCTGTCGCTTGGCCCGAAAGACTGGAAGCAATGAGCTTTCCTAGAAGTCAACTGTGCCTAGACCTCAATCAATACGCTTACTGAGAGTATCGGTACCAGAACAAGAACAAGGATTTCTCTTTGGTCAAAGCCGCCGCACTTGAACCGTAACCAGCTAATGCATCGCCTTCGAGATGCATTTCTAAGACCAGTCCCTTATTCCGCTAACCAATTAGGTTGGTTCATCAGGTACCAAGGCATCTCTTTCTCCCAGGTCCCATCTCGAACATTACCGGAGAGGCGAGTCAGCCACCTCCACCATATCAAAGCTCTTTCTTATTCTCCCAGCCTGGCGATGCCCATTTCTTTTGTCTCCCCATCCCGCGCGCGGCCTAATGAATGCAAGCTCGTAAGCTAAGAAGCCCCTGCCTTGGGTGTCTTAGTCGGAATTAGACTGAATCCAACCGAATCACCTCGTGAGCCAAGCTAGGGCACGGTAAATTGATCCCATCGTTTCTCGTCCCTATTCACGATGAGAGTGGGAGAGGTGAAGCGAAGGTTGAGGAAGTCGCTTCTGCAATGCGTGAAAGTACGGACCCAGGCAAGCGAAGTTTGTTTGGCCAATCCCAAACTATACGTATTCATGATTGATGAGAATGTGAGGGGAAGAGTCTTGAATGATGGAAGGAGGGATCCCCCCTCACTCGACGAACTACCTGTACCAATCTATCCCGGAAACATCCAATCGATCCAGTGTATGCTAATGACCTGCCATAGCAAGCAACCAGAAGGTCTTTTACACGAAACTGACTGAATCTCGTATCACTGCCAACCATTTGGTGGTAAAGTCCAAACCCATTTCCCGAATGAGGCCTCTTTCTTCATTTGCATGAAATATATCCAACCAAGAGAGTAGTGCAACCTCCTTAACCTCCTTATTATCTTGACCTGCAGGTTCTCCTGCAACATCTTTTAACTGTTCTCAACTACGTCGAACCTCTCCCATTCGTTCGAGCTCTATTAGCCATCTCCTCTCCTTTTAGTCGAGCTGATTTCATCTCCTATATCTTCTTCTTAGAGCCCAAGTTTCGACACAAATTCTCGGCCTAACCTTTAGTAAGAGATCCGTGGATGTCTCTGCTACTTACTGACAGTCACTCTTCATCTTCTCCTCTTTTATCTGAGCTTGATTCTGTTGATTACAAAATAAATCCTGAAACTGGTCATAAACATACCATCCAATAATCACTCTAAAAAGAAGTTCCACCAATCCCTTAGCTAAACAGAAGCTACTAAATAATGCTCACCTGACTACGACTACCTGTCGATGTGTCAAGCTGATACAGTTCCTCCCAACACTTTGCTTTTTCATTCTCTGACGGAGTCCCGCTCGCGTTTCTGATTTGGATCAGTTTATTTCTTTTAGAATTCTAAAGTTTTCAAGAGCATTTTCATGACATAGTCAAAATTCGTTTAGTAAGGGTGAGAAAGGGTTTTTCATATATATGTAATAGACAGGCTTGTTTTCTTTAAAAAGCTTCCCGCTCCTCCTAAAAGACAAGAACTAGAAGCTAGTAAAGAAGTTGAGATTCTAGCCATAGCTGAAATTTCCTATATTTTAAAGAGGACCTCCCTCGCTCTGTCCCCGACTCTTGTGAGCCTGGTGCCTTACTATTGGATTGGCGCCGTTCTTTGCCTGAGCCTGTGAAGCGGTAGAAATGATCGCTACCATCTTGCACTCAATCGAAAGGACCCCATAATCACTACACCGGTAGCTAGCCGCTAAAGGAGTATTCCTCATAAAGATGGATCATAAGCTTTTCAATCGGACAAAGTTATCATGGTATCATGGGCCCGGAGCAGATAGAGTTGCTGTCGAAGAGCAACCGACTCCCAAGGTTCTACTAACCTCGGTCAAACAAGAAGGAGGTAACCTACATCCGTTAGAAGTATTCTTCACATCATTTGCAGAAAGTTATCTTGACAAGCCTTGAGAAAAGATATTAGTGGCAATATTTATTATTTAGTTCAGGACGGAGCTTTAATACCAATCAGTGAATGTATTTGCAGGGTTATATCTCCGGTCACTAAGAAAGAGGGATGCATACGTGGTTTCTAACTCAGATGAAGCAGTTACCAGGCGTTTGTGGGTCAACCTTAAAAGGAAATCGGGCGCTTACAAGCGACCTGGAGGGGCTATTGACAGATAAGAGTGTTCCAGTGGAAAAGGAACGATGCCCAGGTACGAGGGAGGAGCAAGTTTTAGCTAATGGAGCAGTTTGAGTATCACCAGACCGCAGGCCTCGGCTTAAGAACGAGAGCGTATTACGTTCACTACAAAATAGGACTTCCCCTTTCTTTGCTGAATAAACGTCAGTCTCACCGCTTGAATGCAAATTGGCTGAACTGCACGCTGGAGTTCTCTCGAAGAAAGACCTATCTCCTGGGCGAGCGTTGGAAGAAAGACCTTCTTATTTGTTTGTTTACCAGGCGTAACTCTAAAACATTGCTTTCTAGCGGGTCTCACTCTTTCTATTGATCATATTTTCCTCTTATGGGAAGCATGCTTCAACCATATCCTTTTACCTTTACTCATCCAGTCAAGTAGAAAGATGGTCTACTCTTATAGATGTAGCAGTCGTTCTTTTGTCTTACAGTCCAAATAGCTTATTAGATTTAGAAATCCCGGGCTAGCAAGTAGGAGTCCCAATGCTTTCGTCTCAGGGTAGAAGAAGGGGAGAGGCATAGGCTAGAAAGATAGGATTCGAAAAGATTGCTTACTCTGATATAGAGTTAAAGGGAGAGCAGTGGTCCGCACGCACCGTCGGATCATTACATTAAGGTCAAGCCTTCTTCGCCCTCTACGGGGAAATTCAATGCTCAAGTTGTTATACCAGTCAAGTTTCAATATCTAGTAAGTTTTACGAATGAAGCAGTCTACTTTTACTTTGACCAAGCTGTTTCATTTCAGTAGTGAAAGTCGTTCCAACAGACAAAGACTAGAAGAGAAGCTCTGCTAAAGAAGGGACTTCTACTAACCAAAGGAGAAGCTAGAAGGAAGACAGGAGAGATATTCTGCAGAAGTCATACTAACCTAACAATATTCTCTTTCTTTTCTATCAAGCAGAAGAGAAGGCGGGCCTCTCACCATGAAGTAAGGATAAGATCTCTCTCAAGGCCATGGGCGAGAGAGTGTTCCATTTTGGAAGGTAAGGGGCTCCAATTCTCTCTTCTACGCGAATTCATAGGCGAAGAAGACTAATCTCTTTAGTACAAGTAAATAGGTGAGATATTTGATGTGAGGAAAAGACAACTCAATCGGTTCACTTTCTCAAGGTCTGGTACTAAAGATCCAATCCATGTGAAAACGAAGTCTCATAGTCAAAAGGAGAGTGTGATCCTTAATGCGGACCCACGGACCACCTTGACTTATGATTCAGTGTCCCTAAGAAGAATTTCCATTCCCTTCCTGTGTAGGTCGACTCAAAATGTTACGGAATCGAACCTCGAACTCAATGTCTAACCGAGAATAAATCGAATGAAACCTGTGAACAATAAGGTTTAGTGATTCCCCTAACCCTCCAGTCATAGCTTCTCGGTCCTGTAATCGAGATCTTTCGTTGTTGCAGGAGCTGTAGTCATTAGTTTTTTAGTCACATGCGAAAGCTTGTAGTAATCTCGTCGTCTTTCCCAGCCGTGCCCAAATAAGCAGTTTCAGCAAAGCGGGTTCAAGCAGACGAAGAAAGCTCTGTAGATAGATCTTGTCTAAGGGAAGGATTCAATCGTCCAGTCCGTAATAAGAGATTCAGGTGGTTTGAGTATCTACATCTACGCCTGATGTGAACCCCAAGTATGAATAGTAATCCATCCGCAGCTTTAGGTATTAGTGTGCCCACACCCTCATAGGGGGAAGCCCCTTATCCTTATAGGCATAGACATCGAGAGGGGAGTACTTCATCGGCATAGGCAGCATCCCTGTTTTCAAGGTTTAATCTTCCTGTCCCCTTTCCCACTTCCGGGTAAACCTAAGGCTCTTCCTCTTAGAAAATAGGGAAGAGCCGCTTTGAAGCTAATAAAAGCCTTTCTCAAACTGGGGGGATACTTTCGAACGAATAAAACACAATTTCAGACACGACAATGCCAATAGAAAGAGTGAGACATCTGGAAGCAGTCAAGATAGAATTCTCGAAATGAGGAGGATGGGCCCTTTTGCCCAACTCCGGAATTCCATTCTTTTTAGTCTTTCACCAATCAACTATTGACGTATGTAGAATAGGTTGTTCTTTCATAGTCATTCTTTCATCGAACTTGGTGTTCTTATTGATCTTCGGATTCAATACTTGTCAAACTCAAATCAAACTTGAAGGAGTTGGTCATCGTCCATTCAACTATAGAAGCGGAGCTAAACTAGTAGGGGTGGCCCCCAATACAATAGTGGGTAACCTTGGACAACTCAACAACTATAGTTGAAAGGAGGTGGCGGGTTCAGAGTGTGAGTCTTTCTATCTCGACTAAATAGGGCGCTGTGAGACTGTATGCGCGATCATTGACCCCTATTTCCCCACTTGCGCTGATACGTTAGCGAGGTGAGCCCTACTAAACTAATCCAGTGAGTGCAACCTTTGATAAAAGGCGCTTTCTACCCGCATTCTTCTTGCGGATTTTCTTCTGTCTTACAGATGGCTTGAACAGGCTTTCTTATGACTTCTAGACTCGGATCCAATCGCGCACCCACTTTGTCTAACATCCCATAAGAAAACTAAAGGAAAGACTGAGCGGGACTATGAGTTGGGTAATCGAGACCCTCTTGTGCTTTGCTGCCTGTTTAAGACAGTCATGTTCACCTTGTTCACTGGCTCGCGGACTCCTTACCTTAGGGGATATGTCTCACTATACAAAGTACACGTAGTTCAGCAGCATAAAAGGAAACAACAGAGATGAGCACACATCTCGATCTCAGAAAGCCTCTCTTAATGGGCTTAGATTCCTCTACACCTTTCTCGCTTCAACTTAGGCGAGAGAAAGACCAGCCAAACGGGTTCCGGTCGTGAGTTAGCAATCAAAACCGACTGCCTTAAACCGGGTACAGACCTGATTTTGTCCATGATTATTAAGGTAACCAGATAAGCTCCAGGTTAAGTTGTTGTTCCGCGGATAGAGGAGCTGCTTCGAGCATTGGTATGAAACCCGGAATATTTAATTTGAAATCGCGATGAGTTAAAGAAACCCACCCGGAATTCAGTCCATGATAGGATAGGGATAGAAGCTTGTGCATCTTTCTATTTGATGTTTGTTGATGGATCTATCAAAGTGGCATCGGAGATTCTTTCTTAATGGAAACTTGTATAGGCCCCTATGGCTCTCCTAAAACCCTTCATAAGGGATATGGCTATAATGATAATCTCTTGCTTTCCGCACCCGCTAGTGCACATACACTTTCGTTTACTTGGGCTCGTGAGGTGGTGGGAAATGGCCTGATCTATGCTTATGCTCTTGTCTAAGGAGTCCGCAGACTCTTATTAGACTGCTTGTGCCTATGTCTCGCGAAATCCATGATGTTAATCTCTCTTTCCGCTCGTGAGCAGAATTCGTGCTAGACTAGCTCTACTATAACTATATAAATATATTAGAAAAGTTGTAAACTATAGGACTTCTTCCTCGAGCATTGAAATTGAGGCTTCACCTCTTCCCAGCCGGTTGCTCAGCTCTGTTGTTGGTCGGCCGCTAAGCTCAGTTGGTTTGGAACGCACTGTGTTGCTCATCTCCGTTCTCCCTCTAAACTCTAAAGGAAGCCGATTCTACGCCGTAAAGGTAAAGGAAGCGGGTGCCCAATCACTAACCAGGGGGTGGTCTTCATCAAGCCCTTTCTGTAATAACAGATGCAAGTATGCGCTAGCTAGGATCTAGACTTAGACAACAATCAGGAGAGAAGATAAAGTGGCTAAAGCTACTATCTCTCTACGTTTACCAACCCTCCCTTGCCCACTTGAGTTGAATTCAATTCCATAAATACCACCGCAACAAATGTCGATTCTATGATAGTACTTTATCTATCCACTTTCAAAGCCTGTCCATGGGATCCGACTCGTCTTCCCCCTGAACTATGCCTTAAAACGTGTTTGATTGGCCTCTGAGACCCCTTCTCTCGTGCTAGGAAGTGAGAGACCGTTGAGCTCAGAAAGTAGATTCTTTCCCTCATAAAGTTGATATTGATCGAGCTTGGGAAAGAGAAATACCGGTTATTGATCAAATAGATTCTCTGGGATGAGCAGAAGTACGGGGGGTGCTTGAAGTGAAGGCTCGAGTCCAGGTGGGCTAGCTCTTTAGATGTTTTCTCCGGCACTAGCTCGGATTGTATATGAATGTAGACAATGAGGAGTGATTCTCTTTCCCTCTTGACACCTATGAGACAGAGGAATCCATGCCGGTTGAAGTACAATTACCGGGCACTAGCTTTTCATTGAGAATGTGACCGAAGATGATCTTGCCGAAGATTAGGTTCCACCGGGGGCATTAAAGGATGAGGACGGGGGCGCTGATTCCTTAACTCGTCCGTGGGCACTGATTCCAGGATTCTGGGCATTGGCATTGAAGAAGTAGCTCGTCTGGGAACACTGAAAAAATCATAAAAAAATCTACCTATCAGTGGATCTACAAGGAGATCCGCCAGTGGAAGGACTGAAGACTAAGCCAATCTTAAGAAAAAAAGAATCAATATAAATGATGAGATTAAGTGCTCTTCTCTTTCTCGAGAGAGACCATAAAGGAAGCAAGTAAGGATCGAGTTGGGTAATCTTATGGTCAGCCCGAGTCTCCTATGATACTGAAAAGTAAGTCCCGTCTCAGGCTAAGCCGTGGCAAGGAAGCAATCCGCAAGAAGAGAGGGGTTGGGTCTCATTTGATCCATTGGCCGATTTCGATTTACTTGGCCCAGCTTCAGCGGATGTTGTACTTGGATCCGAGGTTAGGTTACTATCAATTCGGACATGGTGGGATGGGATCTTGCAAGCGAAACTCTAAATTCTGATGAAACTAGAAATTATGATTGACCGGTTCTATTATGGATTCCAGTGGGTTCCACGAACGAGTCTGACCAGTTCTACTCGCGGCAGGCGTTCTCGAGGTCCAGTGAAAGAGCTGCGAATCATGTGAGCAGGTTCATTCATTTACCAGCACTAGTTCGTACCTTAGCAAGCAAGCTGCCGCGACCTCCGGTCTGCAAGCACCTCGGGTCTCAGTTCTAAAGCCAGAACAAGTTTCATAGGACGAATGGAAGTTCCAGGTACCGTAGGTCAATTAATACTGCTTAGTAGAAGTATAAGGAATGGCTGATAGCCGGTCACACGTGGTAGCTTTGTAGCTGTTATTGCTCTAACTAACCTTCGTCTTATGTTTAACCTTTTGAATTTACGGGAGTTGACTCCGCTCCTAGAGCTAGAGAATTGACTTCTGAGGCAGAATAGGTTGTTGTTTTATGACAATACACCATAGTAGTGGATGAGTTAGTTCCTTGGGCTTTGTACGGGGATGAACAAGGTTTAGTATCAAGTAGACCGAAAGTGCTTGGAATATGAATGCTATGAGCGCACTCACTCTAACGGCGTACCTGAAATGCCTACGCCCTGGCTTACTCCCGGTTCTTTTCACTCAACACGGAATTAACGCCCACCCTTCCCAACCTCTTAGTCGATGGCGCGATCGCCTTACTTCGTACCTTCTGTCCCCGGAATGGGAAGAACGTACCATGCAAGGAAGCCAAAGCGTAGTAGGGCTAGCTTACCCGCAGGTGAAAGCTATCTAGGCACGTCAATTCCATAGATTTGGTAGGAAATGTATCGGATGATGAAAGGGACTATCGGAAGTCTAATCTTCAACGCGGTAATCCCGGAAAGCAGCTGGAAATTCTATCCGCTGCCGGTCCCATAGCCTAATTCCATAACCTTCCCTTTCCGCTACATTCTCTGCTCGGAGAGTTTAACCGGGACTTTGACCTGCTCCTATTGAAGACGGAAGACTTGATGGTACTCTTTCCGCTACTGAATCTATGGAATTTCCTCTTGTTGGACGAGAAAGTAGACCTGAAGAGGGACTGCTGGTAAGAGAGAATAGACTGCTTCTGCTCCTCCTGTAAAGGCATCATTGGAAGGAGTTGATCTCCCCCATTGGAATCTTTATTAGGATAGAGGTCTCTTGTCCCGGATTATCTTACCTTTCTTACTCGGGGGGGCTTAATAGCCTGGAGTTGACTCTTCCGAGACCGCTATAACCTTCCCATGTAAAGGAATCGGCTTCTACTTGTTGTCTTGAATTGCCGCAAGGAATCCCTCTATCACTTTGACTCTTTCCCTGCTTGAGACGGAAAGTTGTCAAGAGATAACACTGATGCTATACTATACATTGATCTTACTAATATCCCTCCCCTTCCTTCCCCTACACCAAATTCTGAAACACCCGCTCACCCAGCCATTGATCTTGTAGTTTTTCTCCCTATACCACCACCTCCACCCAAACCCATCTCTAGGCGCCAAAGAATATCTAAGGACCCCTTCCATACTATGGTTACTAGACTCAAAGATGTTTCTTCGCAAGGCACCAAAGGCCCTATTAGCCTCGAAACATTCCATTCCCTGCCTTGACATCGAGATACCCGCTACACCCAACAAGGAAATAAAACTTAACTGGCGTGCGGCAATGGTTGAGGAGATGAATTTTCATCAAAACAGGTACTTGAGACTTGGTTCTTCCCCTGGAAGAAAAAAAATGGAATTGGCGGGTGTTTTGGAGAAAAAAAACCAGAAGGTTCTCTTGAGAGGTATCGGGCGCGGTTGTGTGCTCAAGGCTTCAGTCAGGAAGAAGGTCTGGACTATGAAGAGACCTTCAGTCCAGTTGTCAAACCTACTACCTGGAATGGAGCCTGGTAGTTGCTCTTGCTGTCTCTCGTGGCTGGCCTCTGCATCAACTAGATGTACAAAAGGCCTTCAACCATGGTGACCTTGAGGAGGAGGTCTACATGAAGCAGCCCAAAGGCTTTGTTGATCCAAATTTTCCCAACCATCTTTGTCTGCTTCGTAAAGCAATCTATGGTCTCAAGCAGGCTCTACGTGCCTGGTATATGCGTCTCAGCAATTTTCTTTACAGCCTTTTTTTGTGGGCTCCAAGGTCCTCTCTTTATTCAGCACTCTTTCTCTCAAACCCTCTATGTTCTTATATATGTTTATGACATCGTCATCACTGGTTCTCATGCTGGAGCGATTCGTGGCCTTATTGCTTATCTTGCAACTGAGTTTGCTATTAAGGTATGTTTCTTCCTTTGCACTATTTTCTTGGTGTATAAGCATGGCGAGATGATGAGTGTCCTTTCTTATGTCAGAGTAAATACATCCTGATCAAAAAATGGTTTATGGAAGGTGCAAAGCCCTACAAGTCTCCTATGGCTACAGGTTTACAGCTCTCTCGTCATCAAGGGGAACCTTTTGAAAATCCCACACTGTACAGGAGCATTGTTGGTTCTCTTCAGTACCTCTCCTTCACTAGACCTGACATAGCCTTTGTTGTCAACAAAGTATGTCAGTTTATGCAAGCACCTTCTGTTGATCACTGGGCTGCTGTCAAGCGTATTATTCGATATCTCAAGCATACTCTCACTTTTGGCCTTAACAGAAGCCCAAATTCACTTCATCAACTTAGTGCATATTCAGATGCTGATTGGGCTGGGTGTCCAGATGACAGACGCAGCACTAGTGGGTACAGTGTCCATATGGGTTCTAATCTTGTCTCCTGGAGCTCAAGGAAACAAAAGACCGTTTCGAAGTCAAGTACTGAAGCCGAATACCGCGGTCTTGCTATAGCCACAGCTGAACTATGTTGGATGCAATCTATCTTATCTGAGCTTGGCATACCTCGCTCTCCTCCTATACTTTGGTGTGACAACCTTGGTGCCACGTATCTATCAGCCAACCCGGTCTTTCATGCTCGCACGAAGCATATAGAAATGGATTTTCACTTTGTTTGTCAAAAGGTTGCTCGCAAGCAGTTGCAAATTAAGTTTATCTCATCCAAGGATCAGCTTGCCGACATATTCACCAAAGCTCTCAGTGTCAAGCGTTTTGAACTGTTGAGGACAGGAAATCGTACAGGCCCAGAAGCTCATAGACCCACGGCGCCTATTGATAGAACGAGTGGCTAATTCCTTTGGTTGGATTATCATCCTTCCTCCCTGCCGGCTTGGCTTCCACTGAGCCATAGGTTGGTGACTTGGCCGTGCTAGTGGCTGCAATGGCCTCATCCTGGGCAACTAGTTGAGGCATATTCATATTTAGTTATCCCAACGCTTCGCAACTAGTCTGATAGCGGAGTTAAGCTTAAATCAATTCCATTCCTTTCCGTGCCGGTCAGCTAGGCCCACTAAGGCTAAGTGATAGAGTAAGGTGCGAAGCAAAGTCATATCGTAGTCAGTTAAGCGAGATGGAATAAAAACACTATAAGAGTTATCCTTCTCTTTCTCGATGCGGATCACAGCCTAGTTTCGTAGCCAAGGGGTGAAGGGCAGAGAGTTCCGTGACCCAGTTCTTTGAGCCGAGGTTGCAAAAGAAAAAAAGAATAGGAATCGAGTGAAGAAGAAATGAACTTAAATAGAGGCGAGTTGTTCAAATGCTTTTTTCAGGTTCGCTTGCCCTTGTTCAAATAGTTTCCCTTTCTTTGGTTACTACGGATTAACTTCTTTCGGAGGGCGGTAGCAAAGCAAAGGAAGAATAGCTATCGTTTCGTACCCTTGCAGGGGAATCCACTTCCAATTCTATCTTTCTAGTAGTATATTCTACTCCGGGTTTTGCTCTAGCAGATGCTGTGAATTCAATCGGTATATCCTTTACAACAGCTGGTGAAATACCATAAATTCATTAGCTACTCCCGTAAATGAATGAACAGGCTCTTCAAGAGTAGCCTTTCCATCGGAAACGGCAGCTGTGCCATTTCCGCTCCCCAACGACAGAAGTACGAAATTACTAACTAGTCTAGTTGCCATTTCATTTTTCTGCCCGTGTGGCATGGGACTGTTTTGTTACCCTAAAGCAGAGAAAGCTGGATCAAAGGATGCTTTTGAAAAGGCCGATGCCGGATGAATTCAGTGACAGCCAAAGAAAGGAATTACAAACCAGTGATCTCCGCCTTTATCCAATGAAGCGAAAAGCCTAGTTCTCTGTAAAGCCTTCACGGAGTTCAAGACCGGCATCCACGCTTATTCTTCTATTCTAGATCTAGAACAAGGACGGGCGCGGCAAGCCATTCTCTTACAGCAGAAGTACATTCTGACTTTCTATTTAAAGAAAGGAAAGACCGGAACACGATTCCGTAACACAGCTAGGCTTAAGGCCAACTACTGGCTATACTGACTACTTACTATTGTTCTAGAGCGGGGAAAGTCTTCAAGAATGTAAAAACAAGTGCCGTCCCCGATTCCTCTTATTGGAGAACTAGTCTAAAGAATATTGACCGGCGAATTCCGATAGATAGAGTAGGGCCAAGCCCTTCTAAATCAATTCCAACCTTTCGCCCGGTCGCT
>JACWIL010000016.1:810516-818016 GCA_018132145.1 Boehmeria nivea var. tenacissima | reverse complement strand
TTTCATATACAGCCGGTTGGTGAGGGATTTGGTCATGTACAAACTTTCTAGCTTCAGCCACAAACTCGCCGGTGAGGTCTTGTACGCGACTTCTCGCAGCACCTCGTCAGACAGTGACAACTGAATTGCACTGTGCGCTTTAGCTAGTATCTCCTCCTTCTCGTCGTCGGTCATGGTCTGCGGTAGACCCTCCTTGCCTTTGAGCGCCTTAAGCAGCCCCTGTTGAATCAACAGAGCATGCATCTTTATGCGCCACAAAAATGATATACCACCAAAAGCCAGCAGGAATGTTGCAGCCGCTTCCTATTCCGGAGTGGAAATGGGAACACATTACCATGGACTTTCTGATGGGATTACCAAAGACACAACAAGGCTTTGATGCTATTACTGCTACTACTATAAATTCAATATTTATTTCATTTGAAGTCACTATTTCTATTTCATCATTTTCCAGTAGTAGAATTAACAGATACTAGTAAAGCAAGAGCTACATCTACTATTGAATACCCTGTTGAGTACATTCGCCGGGGTATCTTTGCGGGTGTAACCTTCTTCTTTTCACAGCACAGATCCTGGAACTATTTCATAAGCAGTTGGCATGCTTTAAGCTTCTAAGCCGGGAGTTTCATATGCTATTTCACCTTCTCCTGATCCCTATCAATACTATTGCACTTCAGATGGAAGACTTTAACTTGAAGCTACTGCTTCCTTTTCTGATGGAATCTTTATATAGCAGCTCAGCTGGTTCAATTGAAGGATAGGGAGATTGGGACCCTCTAATAGACTTTACTTCCCTAGATAGCTCTCAGTTACTTCCGATACTGTTGACAAAGATGCTAAACCAGACGTTGATGAGGTATGTAGGCAACCAGTAGTTTCGTTCACAGCTGGAAATAACTAGTTGATCTTCCAACAACAGGGGAATGAAAGAGTTATCTATTAGTAGAAGCCACATAGGCTATTGAATTGACATCCGAGTCCTCAACTGCTACTATAGTATCAAATGAATCAACTCTAGACTTAGACCATTTCCCGCCTACTATTAGAAGAGTTCTACTATTTAGGCATTTATAGTATTCCGATTTCTTTCTTTATCCCTCCGTTCGTGCTCCTACTTCTGACTTCGAGGCGGAATTGCCAGTAAGAGAATTAACTGCTACTATTACAGCAACTAAAGAAAGAAGAGCTAGAACTGCAACTATTGAATTAAAAGTTCTTTACTTTCATATCCCGTACTTTCGGATTAGACATCCATCCTTACTGCTGAATAGATGGAATTCTTTCCAGTAGTTTCATCAATATCTATTGAATTAACAGAATAAGGAACTCCCTCTAAACCTATAGAATTGTAAGGATAATCTGAGACTAGAGCTACTATTGAATTTAGGAAAAAAAACCTTTTGCTTCCTCAATTACATTGACCCAGTAGTTGTAAAGGCTTAGCTTGATGCTAATCCTTCGTCCCCTCTTGTTTCCGATACTCCTAGATGAACTAATTAATTTCCATCCCTTTCAGCGGAACATGACTTTCAGCTTACGTTTCAGATGATGCTGTTGACTTTGATTCGGAAGGGGTTCCCACTCCAGCTGTGAACATTAATGCTTAATCCTCAACTATTGCCAGGATTTTTTTCTAAGGCAGCAACTAAAGCAACTGCTTCTCCTATATCATTGTAAGTAGTGTGATTAACAGAATTGACTGCTTCGGAGGGGAATATTCTGGATTTGATGCAAAACCTCTTTACTTTGAGTGCGAGACTCGAGCTAAACCATCTTCCTTTTCTTAGTCCTTAACAGCTACTAGTCCTGGTTCACCACTAAGGCTTTCAGCTGTACTTGAATCTTACGTTTTCATCTTCTCTTTCTCGTAAGCTTACTCATAGCGGGAGACTTCTCTTGTCGGTCTGTCTTCTTAACTCTCTCTTTTACCAGGTGATATCAGCTGTTCAATAGGAACTCGCAGATGAACAAGCAGAGACTCTTTAGTAGCCGGAGCTGTATCTACAGTTAATTAGATAGCTTATAGTAATTGAAATGAAATAGTCACTCTTCTTTCCCTAGTAGCGGAATCCTTTCCATCTTCAACTACAGGATCAATCGACCAGGCTGCCATTGTTATTTATTGGAACAAGTACGTTCAAACAGTACCATCTCTCAATTCCACGGAAGGGGATTAAATAGCATCCGCTGAGGAAGATTCCACTATAGCAGAGGCTTTAGAAGCAGTAACCGATTCCCCTTACAATTTCACTCTCTATTCTATAGCTGCTGCTGAGGACTCGGATTTAAATGAAAGACTTTCTCTTCCCGATGAGGGTGTAAATTCCAGACTTAGAGTACCAGTACCTGTCTTTCCCTATCCAACGTAATCTTATTCAATTGATTCAGGAGCTAACCTAGGGAACTAAATTCATGAGTTCCAGGAGGAGCTGTGAAAGCTCTCTATCAGAGTCAATTCTGTTCTAGCCAATATTATAGGTAATAAATACCCCATACCCCTGGGAAGCTTTAGCGGTCTCGGCTCTAAATGATATAGTTGCTCTTGCTGTTGAGGATTCGAAAGAAAGGGACTAAGAAAGAAGCAGTCATTGTTACAGTTTCGGAAAGAACTCTAAATGTTGAGTAAACTATAGCGGTTGAAACAACAGCTTATGAAGGGGGTCCCACTCCATGAACTGGTTTACAAGCCGGAAATCTAATAGCAGATTCCTTTCCAGCTGAGGCCTGGCAATTCCCTCTTTAAAGTATACGCTGGAACGTAAGGACATTATCTAGTAGTTGCAGTGAAAGCCTTTAGGCATGCATCTATAGTACCGGTTGAGGCAGGAATAAGAGAATGAACCTTACCCTCATCAACGGACTCTGAACCTCCATCAACAGGCTCCGAAGAAGGGAGTTACTAGACCTCGGAAAAGAGCCGACAGAAAGCACAGAGCAGGTTAGCGGAGTCTCAAATTGCATAGAACCTTACTTACAGTCGAGCTATATATCCTCTTTGCTGGTTTGCTGGAAAATATAGTGAATGGTCCTAAATCTAATACACCACCTATCCGTAGGAGTACCACCAAGAGCCGGGAGTCAATTCTCTCGTTCTGCTGCTAATTCTATAACAAAAAGTCAATAAATTAGTTTTAGTTATAGTAGCTGTATTACTTACTCGGAAGACTGGAAATGTTGCCTTTACAAAGGCTACTGTCAATTCTCCTCTTGCTCTAGCCTCAACTACAGGCACCGAAGGTGAAACCCCCGTAAATGGTGACGCTCGAGTAGCTGCTCTAGTGGCCTTAGAATGACTTTCTTTTGTATCTGAAGCTGAATTGATGAAAGATAATTTAAGTTATGCGATCTTACAATGAAAGGAATGGTCAGCAAAGTTAGTCACTTAGATCTGGGGAATCTAATTCATTGACTTCCGACACCTCAACAGGAACAATTGAATAAGTTGCTGAGTCAGATGTCACTCCCTCTTCAGGTTAAGTAGAGGAGTCCGAAAGAACTCCAAATTCTATAGTTGCCGTATTTACCTCTGAAGAAGTAGGCGGCTATGATGCCTATTCCGAATAAGTCTCGTACTTTGAACCGTTTACAACGGAAGTCACTTCAAAAGGTCCAGTCTCGGCACCTATAGTAGGCTATTCTACTCCGGTTTGGCATGATAGTTCCATCTGATGCTTTAGTAAATGAAGCAGAAAGGTAATCCACGCGAACAACAGTTATAGTAGCAAAAGTTATCTTTAGGTCGCTATCGAGAGTATTCAATCCCTCGTGGGGAGAGGCTTTTCATCCCTCCAGCACAGAGATGTGTTTGCCAAGGAAGCACCATAATCGGTTGATGACGATTAAGGTACCTTGGTACTTTAGTAGTAACAATAAGATCAATAACTGTGAGGATTATCCTTACAATTCAATCTTTCCCTCGGAATACAAATTCACTGCAAATGAAATAGATATAGTAGCAGCTCTAGTTCCATCAGAAGGTAGGTGGGGATTCCTTGCCAGTTGAAGGAAGATCTGTATCGGCATCCGAAACCCATGGAAATTCACCCTCTGATGTACCATCATAAGTCTAATTTGCGGCAGAAAGTCTATCATTTACACCCGTACAGCAACTACAAGAGTGTACTAGTCCGCTTCTGATCCCCTTTATGATTCCGGGACAGCTGATTCTGTTACAGATGGTTCTAAGCCTGTACTTTCTGGTCGAAGAAGGATATGAATCAACTGCAAATGCATTAGTATACGGATCTGGCCTAGTAGCTAAGCTAGCTTATACCTTTCCAGTTGTTTCATAGTCCGAGACTGATATTAATGAATTGACTCCTGTGCAGTTACTAGGACACTAAAATAGCCATATATAGTCTACTATAGTAGTCGCACTAAGAATCTGAATCATAAACTACAGGTGAAAAGAAGAAGAGGCAGAAACAGAAGGTGAAAGGGAATCAGATGGTGAAAGAGTCCCCTCGGAAATACTAGCTGAAAGGGATGCTGATAGTACTGGTTTAGCCCTTTCCAAGACCGGTAAAGTAAAGAGTTTCGGCACCTATAGTAGCAGTTGCAAGTACTTCGAACCAAACGTTTATGCTTCCTCACCGAGTAGGGCTCTTCCCGGTCCGATACTACGGCATACCTTTCATTAAGAGATGGTACTGTTTGAACGTACTTCTTCCAATCAACAACAATAGAATTGACATCATATGGCACAGCTCCCGCAACTACTATGGAATTTCCTTCTTTGAAGCGTTATAGTCAAACCTTCGGAACCTCGCCATCAGATGGAAGGGATTTCAAGTCTTTACTTTTCACTGCTAAGGGAATGCTTTCAATAAAACTTCTACGGCTATTGAACGAACTGCAGGATAGGGCGAACCCTTTGTCCGGAACAGCTACTAAACCTTCCGGGAAGCTGTACGAGTTCTTTCCCTAGTATCTAGATCGGTTGAGGCAGCAAATGAATTAGTTATAGTAGCGGGATCGTACTCCGACCTAAACCTTGCCATCATCTGGTTTAGTCTCGGACTCAGACAGGGAAGAGGCATATTCAAGAACAGGCTTCGAAGCAGAGAGCCAAACCTTTCCATATGATGCTGTTGATCAGCTAGCTTCATACGAAATTACATAAGTAATGTGAGATGGTTCTATTAACTCTCTTCTGCGAACTTCAAATGAGGCATTTACAACGGCGGGGAAGGCTAAGACGAAGGAGTCTCGGGAAGAGTTCCAGTATTTGACTCAGAAGGTGGGGATTCCTCTTCTTAGTGCGATGATACCGCTCCTATAGAGCCCGTACTTTCACATGGAGTTCCAGCGTATACTAGAAAGATTGTTGTGGAATCATCCGATCCCGACCAGGTCTTTTATAACCTTCTTCTTCGAACCCTGTTGTAAACTACTAATCATTCGGCTACTAATAAAGAATTGACAGAGTATCTGTAAAGGTTTCCGCCTATACTGTTTAATTGCCTTCTTAGCCAGGATAATCCGCTACAGAATCTATGGAATAGCCCTCGAAGGCAGCTTCTAAGCCTGTAGTTGTTGATTCCTCTTCATATTCCGAGACGGCCGGTAAACCTAATGACACTATTGCCTTTGAGTGCGATCCAGCAACCGGAAATCTGTCATTTACATCCCCAGCAGCTACTAAGACAGCGGATGGAATGCTTGTAGCTAGAAGAAGAGCTACTATTGACTATTTATAGTATAACTTAAGTTCGCTCCTATCTCCTTATGAGTTCTCGCTCCCACTCTATATCATTTATCTGTCTGTTAGTGCTAATTAAGCCTTTAAAGCAGTTTATTCTGTCTTTATAGTAGCTCTATAAGCAGATTATCATCCTTACAATGAACTAGTAGATGTAGCAGTAACGCAACTAGTTCATTTCCTGTTGAGGAATATGAAAGTACAGAAAATTAGATAGTACCAGGCTTGGACTAAGAAGCAGATAATGCAGTCAATTCCCCTAGGCTAATTGAAAAGCAACTATTGATTTGACTTATTCCGTTGATGATTCTGATACTGGAAAGGTTGAATTAGCTTACAATTATTTATTAGTAGCTGAAAGCTATCCTTTTAGTTCCAGTATTGGACTATTCCACTCTGCCACTACTTTCTGATGTAAAGGTTTCACCCTCGAAGGAATAATCCTCCTTCTTCCGCAGCTAGAGCTTCTCTTTCATCTGTAGTTAATGGTAAGGTTTGACTTGGAGGAGCTGCTAAACCATTTACTTCCGATTCTGAGACTTTTGACTCTATCTATGTGCTGTGAACCTATACCTCCAATCTATACTCCTTAAAGTCCAATCCAGTGAACCTTAATTGAATGAAATACCCACTATAAGGGTGTGACTACGGATGAAAGATATCTGCCTTGCCCAGCTGGAGAGGCTCCTCTGGAGTAAGCCTTTGTATTCCCAGACTCTTCCCTTGATTCGTCGGCTGGCTGGAGGGGAAGATGCTACTTTTTTAGGCCTTTAACCTTCTTTTACTGTACTTTCTGCTACATGAGCTGCTAGGAGACTTGGTTCTACAGAAGAGGCCAGGTGCTCTTCCGTGGGATAGGTTCCCACCTTCTGAGGCCGTAGAGTATGAGTTAGAGGATTCTCTTGGCTTGAGGGTTGAAGTAAGTGGAGTTAAAGCTGTAATGGCATAGTCCGTAGGCCTACCCGTAATTGGAAGAAAGACCATTATTCCCGTAACTAAGAGCTTACCCATGTGAAACTACTCCTCATAAAAGAAGAGGTTCAAGCTTTACATCAACCGCGGAATAGTATCGTCTCTTCTAGCTTTAGTCTCAGTTCCTATTGGTTTACTGAGCCGAAGTTCAACAACAGCTCGTCCAGGAAAGAAAATAGCAGGAGAGGACTCAGTTCCAGTAGTAGATAAACCTATATCATTTACTGCCTTTGATGCGTCATCTGGGCTTTCCTATTCCGATTCTTTTTTCCTTAACTGCTACTAGAGTTTACTTTGAATTGCCTAAACAGCAACTAAAGGCGCCGAAGGTGCTTATATATGGTGTCGGCTTATACTAATAGTTACAGGCTTCCGAAGTCAAGCATTTCGCCAAAGCAGCGAAAGAACACTCTCTCTTTACGGGCCCTTTCCCTGCGAATATACATCACAGCTCTTCGCTAACGCCCTCCTCAATTCAATATAGGAGCTCTTTCACCCACCTCCTTATGCTTATCCATTAAGGGCAGCTAAACGCCCGTAGTACTCCCAGGTATTCCGTACAACGCATGCTTTGTTTTCGCACTCAGTTACAGGCTTCAAAGATGGAACTTCGCGGATTGGGCTGTGACAGTATGGGTAAGGACGCAGCCATCAGGGATGAAACTGCCAAAGAACGTAAATGATTTGGGGCTTTAGTCACTTCGAATTTGATGAGAAGGGGTGAAACAACTATTCATGTAATAGAATTGGGGCTATATGGAAGGATCTTTCAGTGAACAGGGGTGATAAACCATAATACATGTAAATGAATTGGGGTTTTCACCGGC
>JACWIL010000016.1:800516-805516 GCA_018132145.1 Boehmeria nivea var. tenacissima | reverse complement strand
GCAATTCATTCGGTGACTTCACGGTCGCCAAAGAAGCCCCAAGAAGCATCAAACATTTCCGATGAGATCCATGGAGCAATTCTTAGATAGCAAGCACTAGCTCCCGGTGCGACTTCATAAAAAGCAATCAGAGATAAGATCGAAGAGAATGAAACGCACGTAGTGGTCATAATAGCCGTTCCTTCTGATCCTAGAAAACGCCCGAAAAAACCTGCTACGGAACTACCGAGAAGGGGCAAAAAAACTATAAGTAGATACATAATTTCTACTGTGATCAGACAACCAGAAATCAGACAATGACAGAGCGGCCTGTGATAGATTGATCGACGTCCGAAGAACGCGATTGTATATTCCTATATTATATAGATCTATGATTTGTTCTTCTCACTTGCTTATTGATAGGATTTTCACTTTGGTGGTTTTTTGTACCACAACAACTACTCGAGAAACCGGCAGCTCTTTGCTCCCCGGATCTAGGCCAAGTAGTGAAGGTTGTCAGAGAGACATTTGTAAAAAAAATTTGTAGTAACCATCATGTCTCAAGCCCCTGTCAGTGTGGGGAACCTCTCAATAACACAGCGAGACGCCTATTTGAACCACAGGAGACCTTTGATCCATTTGGCTTAAACCCCAACAGAATAGCAGCCCTCTCCGTCTTCGTAGCATCAATCTCAGTCTGGCTCTCGCAGAATCAGTGTCTTCAAGTGGATTTCGGTGGTCTTAGAGTTAGTAAGTCGAACGAAGTAAAAGTAGAAGTGTAAGCCTTAGTTTCCAAATGTCTTTCAAGGGTCCCTGGTTTGCTTCCCGTCAGCCATCCTGACCGTCTATTCCCTTTGAACCCCTTTCCTCTTCCCATTCTTACTTCTGCCCTAACCTCCTAATACTACTGCCGCGGGCTGATCCACCGTGTGCAGAAAATCCAACAACTGATGGAAGGGGAAGCCGCTACACTACGCTTTGTCTCGTGGGAAAGGCTGGGCAAGCCGGGACTCTTTGACGTAGCGAGGTCTTCGGGTACTCTTTTCGAACGAAGCAACGGAGTCTCCAGAGCTGTAGAGAAGTTGCTTGGTTCGCCGTGAGACTGTTATGTGGAGGGCTGTGGTCCTAAGAGTTAGACTGGAGTGGGAAAGCCCTCACCTTCCAGTCGAGCCTGCTAACCCAAGGTATAGGGTGGGCGTTGAGAGAATACTTTTCGGTGCCGAACAAGGGAGCTGAGATATCGAATGGCATGGCTTTAGCCGATCGGTCTATGATCCGGGTTCTAGGAAATTAATAGTCTTCGGCGCCTGCTGAAGGACAGGTGACTCTGTCTTCTTCCACGGAATAGCGCTAGCAGCAAACCTTCCACTCAAAAGAGTCTTTTCTCAGGGATTAGGTATTACCGTCCAAAGAGACCTTCCCAACCGCGAGTGCGAAGTCAATTCACCGAACTCAAGGCACCACAGCACCTGAGGCCTGCCAAGTTCACAACAGTACGGGCTTCTTTTTCTAATGCAAGTCGGACGTCCCTTTAGGCACCAGATGCTTTCCGGGAAGGCTCACTACGGTCGATCCGCACAGGGAATTATACGAACTGGGGCTTGTTATAGGCCTATCTCCTACTCTGGTAGATCCGCGAGTAACCGGACTAGACCTAAGACACAAAGCTGCATACAGGCTTAGTGGCGTGCTTTGTCAATTCCCTTCGTGCTTTGTCACTTGAGTCTTGGTAGTTGTAGTCGCAATCCCAGTCTGTTCAATCAAGGGAATGTCTTCCTAGCGACGGGACGGCGTCTTTGCTTGTTAGAGTTATAAAGCTTAGTAGACACAGCTATGCGATATGCAAAGAATTGGCCTTGTTTTTTGCCATAGTTCGAGTTCAGCTGTAAGCCTTTACAAGACCAGTAGGAGAAGAGTGGAATTGACTTACGGTATTGAAGTTCCTCGGCTTAGTTGCAGAGTGCTTTCTCATATTCCTATAGATAGAGACCTTGATGCCGAAGCTAGAGACCAGGCTGCAGGCCAAGAAAAGAAGCTATGGAACTTCCCTTTCTGCTATATCATTTCCTGCCTCGTAGGCAACTTATTCAATTCTTCCTTCTTTAGTTCCCGTATCGAAAGATTCTCCTTCTACGAAGCGTTCTAGCTTTCCCTTCTAAACAAAACCTTACTCCTTCACCTTCGACTTGCGAGACTTAGACCTTTCATTCAACTTCGTCCCCAGGCACTATAGAAGCTTCCCTTTCTGCCGTTGATGATTCCGCTTCGTTGCCTCCTAGTCTACCTTCCACGTAGGGCATTGGTATGGGCTACCTCCCCCTAAAGGGCCTTTTCACTCAGCAAGGAATTGGACAATCAATCGAAGCAAAAAGAGCTGGATCGGAATCTGAAACAAGAGGCACCGATAGTCTTGCTAGTTGAAGGGCTAATTGAAATGCTTTGTCTCGAAAGTAGGCCAGGAAGGAAAAGACCGACCTTAACGGTTGAGAATGAGAGTGAATCCCCTAATATAGTCGCAGTATCCAGCTTTGAGTATAAGGCATCTACGGCCGAAGAAGAGGATAGCTTCTCAGAAGCATCAACGGAAGATTGTTCGGCTGGCTCTACAACAGGTGAAAGGTTCCAAAGGAAAGATGAACTCAGCCTTGAAAGGTTTCATCAACACGATAAATCAAAACCAATAGCAGAAGCTAGAAAGGCTCTAGCAGTAGCAGTGAATGGAAATTCATTCGATCTAGTAGGAGATTAGTAGGTTCCGAGCCCACCAAGTACTCAGAAAGATTCCCAAGAGCTACTCCGACCTCTTCCCCTGTCCACTACTCCGACCTTCACCACAAGAGGTTCAAGGGACTCATAACCACCTTCCGACATACAGGCTACTAACAGAGTACGCTTTTTCCCTGCGCTGAGGCAGAAAGGGATGCTTCTCTCGCCCATTCCCTACCAGCTTCTTTTCTATAGGTTACCTATGAATTCTATAGCCGTAGAAGGCCAATGGAACTACTAGTTCAAGCATTCCTTATTCTTCACTAGTATCCTGGGCATGAACCCTTGACATCGGCTCTTGCCGGCGAAAGAATCGTAATCAGCTTACCACAGCGGTTCAGAATGAAGCTACTAGAGTAGCCCTCATTAACGGAATCTTATTAAATAGTTGCTCTAAATGATATAGTAGATCTTGTTACAGGCACTTCCATAGCAGGAGAGGCAGATGAATCTTCAAATAAAGGCATTTCTCCCGCAGAAACAGCAGGAAAAGGTGACGCATCTGCTCAGGCTGAAAATGATAGATTTATAGCCGCAGCAGTCAATTCATTCACTTCAATAGCAGTAGCGGAATCTACAGAAGAACCTGCATACTAGGGCAGGAGGTCGAGTTGCTGTTACAGTATTGGACTAAGAAGAACCCTTACCACCAACAGGTAATGAAACGGCTACAGTAGCGGCTGTTGTGCCATCAGAAGGCAATGAAACAATTGATTTAGTTCCAGGATCGGACTCAAAGTCAAGAGATTTGGCTGCGGTATCGGACTCAGTTCCTGCTTTTGCTGTATTAGTTGAAGAAGAAACGGAAGTCAATTCAATAGCAGTTCCTGCTGTTATAGTAGCATCTTGTCAAGTAAATGACTTAGTTTCGGACTATGAATCTACAGATGACTCTGAATCGGACTCAGAACCCTTTACATCAACAGGCTTTGAAGTAGCAGAAAGAACAGTCAATTCAATAGCATCTTGTAAAGGAAATGAAATTCAATAGTAGCTCTAGTAGCTGTCTTATTAGTTGCAGTTCCAGTAGTTGCTGTCAATTCTGCCTCTGAAGTAGCTGGAAATGAAACTAGAGCTATCCCTTGACATCAACAGGCTTTGAAGCGGACTTAGAATCGGAATCATAAACGTAAGCATCAAATACAGTAAATTCAATAGTTTCTCTTTCAACAACTGTAAATTCTCCCTCTTCAGAGGAGTCCGAAACAACTCTTTAAACACTTGAAATGATAGTAATGTTAACTGATTAAGCAGAAAAGAAAGGAAAGACTCCTACCTCAAATGAAATAGCAGAAAGTCAATAGTAAGAGTTCCTAGTTGAGACTTTCACCTTTTGACTTAAAATGAAATAGTAGCTCTAGTAGCTGTTATTGCTCTTCTATTGTTCCTCGAGATTGAATAAACAGTAGTTGGAACAACTATTGAATTTCCTGTTCTTTCAAACAGCTTTCCTTCCGTTGACGCAGGTAAAGCAGAAAAAAAAGCTATAGAATTCACTTCCGAAACTATAGAATTAACTTCTGATTTACAGGACTTTCAGCTAGTATAGAACCTTCCCGAGCAGGAGTGGAATTTGAATTACCTTTCAGCTGCTCCTTCTAACTGTTGTTCTCTACTATTGACTTTACAGTAGTTTTGTAATCAGTACTTTCTGATTCGAGGCCTGTAACTAGATCTACTTCAGATGGCTCATAGCGTCACCTTCGGAACCTCGACAGAAGATGGTTATTGCCTTGGCCAATGGAACTCGTTGTCTTTATCCTTCCTTCTACGGCCCATCTATTAACTCTATCCCTCTTCCTGTAAGTCTACCGGCTAGCAATTGAAGACGGAGACTTTACACTTTCTGTCCCCCTCTTCTAACTCCATAAGGCGGTTGCCTTGATAGGCTCTTCGCACCTTCTCTTCTGGAAATTCGATAGTCTCAGACTAAGAAGAGGAATTAGAATCAAAGAAAGGAAATGCAACAACTGGCAATTCAATAGCTCTACGAGCAGAATCATCACCCTAGTTGTCTTTACCAATCTAGCTAAAAAGGTAACTAAAGTAGGGATTTAGCTTCCCTGCTGTTCTGTCTTCTAGAAGAAGAAAGAAGATCTTACTTGAAGAGAGAAGTGATAGCGGCATTTACTGCATTATTGACAGAAGCTGGAGTTTCATTTACACCCGAAACTGTAACTAATGAATTTCCAGTTCTGCTACTCGATCTACTAATACTGCTAGTAGAGCTATTTCATTGTTCGAATTTCCTGTTT
>JACWIL010000016.1:793781-800016 GCA_018132145.1 Boehmeria nivea var. tenacissima | reverse complement strand
ACTCCAGTGTGCACGTGTGGAAGGCAACTCTGTTTAGCCAGCAAGCATAGGAAAGAAGTACTTATACTTTTATAAAGTGAAATGAAAGCCGATAACAAACTTGCAAAAAGAAATCCCAAAAGAAAGCCTTATTTCGAGAGTTTTGACAGCCTGTAAGTTCTCTTTCTATTTCCCCCTCCCTTCTCTTCCTTTTCGACTCCTTGTCTATTGAAAGAATATCCTAAAAAGTCCTTCCTTGCGTTGTCACTTTAGTAACCAGCCCTGCTCTTCGACTTTACGTAGCGCCCAGCCGTACCACCTAGCTCGACAGCATATAATGCTGATGGAAAGTCACTGGTGGACCTACCACTTCAGTCGTGGAGAATGAATAACCGGATGGCCCGAAAGGCTTTTCCGGGGTGGTTGAAATCAAAAGATGAACTTTCAGTAACGGGAGAGGGTAGAATGGGCTAAACCAATCCATCATGAATTGTCTTTTTGAGTCGTCAAGTGATGAAATCACCGGCACAAAAAGGAATAAAGAAAAGCCATAGCTATTGGAGGACATCGCAAGCCCTCTCTTTCTGGAATCAATCATTCCCTAGTCTCTCCTATATCAAATTGCTATTCTAGCTGGGATATTCTCTCTATTAAAATATAGGAATCAGAGGTAATATCGTCTAAGTCTAGTCAACAATCATTCCTTTAGTTCCATTCGTTCGCTTTAAAGCACGAGCTGCGAGAATCTACCCCCTTTCTTACCGGAAGTGACATAAAAGAATATCTCCATTAAAGGAATATTGGACAATGGGGATATTTAGCTAAAGGTGCGTAGCGAAGTCTGCATTTATTGCTAGTTCTTCTACCAGTCTCGGAATAAGCCTTTTAAACTGCCGATTCGCACCTTTACTCTCTGTCTCAGAGCCCTTTTGAGGGTCAGATCAATAGAGAAGTAAGGCACGAAGAGGCTCCAATAAGGATAAGGTTGAGGCTTTCCTGACCATCAGAATAGTACAAATCATTATTTGAAGATAAACCATCTGAATTACTATCATGATTCTTATAATTAAGTTTAGCCAATAGCATATAATAGAACTTAAGCTTATTTATTTGATCATCAGTTAACAAAACAGAATGTACCGGATTGATTAGGAAAATAGCTCTCTTTCTGTTAATGAAAAAGACCGGGTTTCGTAGCTATAGCTCGATGTGAAACTCCAATACCAGATTCCTTCATCCCAAAGGCGTGGTTCGGGTCTCAGTTAGAAAGCCTATCACCGATCAATCGGGTTTCTGCCACTACCTATTAGATTTGTACACTTCGGCTTGGCACCTTCCTTTGGTTCGTGCTCGCACGGGCCCTTTCTCTGCCAATCTCGAATTCGAATCTTTGCTTACCCGTGGGCCTTCCAGGATCACTTTTGGAGCTCGCAACGTTGAGTTTTATTCCCAGTTGATCCTTACTAATCCATATGAAGTTAGGTTAGCTACTTCCCTCAGTGGGGATAAGGAATTTCAGAATAGAAAACCCGAGTTCAACTAGAGTAGCGAACCTGGAAAGCTTAGTAGTTAGCCAGGAAAGCTGGAGTAGAACGCAAACTGGATAAGCGAATAAAGTAATTTTTTCACGAATTCTAGGCGATTGTAGAGGGATGGATTAAGCATTCCTTTGAACGTAATGAGAAGATCTAGGGTAGAAAGTAGCTCCCCAGTAGCTCAAAGAAAGTCTCGTCCCGACCTGGGGTTGGCTTGAGAAGGAGAGTTGTTAACAAAGCGGCATGCAAGGAAGCAAAGATGAACCGGCTTGGGGGGAATAAATAATATGAATTGGAGGGTGAGTCCTTAACACCAAACTACCTTCTCTTCTAATCCTGCTACGAAATATCGATTTACGGATACAGCGCTTACTTTCTATGTTACTAATTAAATAAATAGAAAGAGTACTTTAACTAGTTTACTTTTCTCTTAAAGTAGTAGTAAATATTCTAATATTTCTTATTATTACAGTAGTAAAGTACGGCTATAGTTAGTCTTATTGAGGGAATGGTTTCAGCTACTATTACTACGTCGATCCTCGCTTAAGACTACTTTCTATTACTTGATGCTACTATTACTGATTGTTGTTGTAAACTTTTATATTAGATGATTAGAATCTATATCGCGAACTATCTACCAATGGGTATTATTACAAGGAGTACTCTACTCTCGAAGTAAGAGACTCGCTTAACACTTGATTCTATGAAACTTTTTAAATGCGAACTGTCCTGTCACTTACCTTTCGGCTTTTATTGAGGTAAAACAGGAGGTGAATTTGATTCATGGTCGGAGAATTCGAGCCGGTTCTTTGTTAGTGAGGACATCGGTAAGATACTTTTAGGGCATAAAAGACTGCCACTTCCTAACACTTGGTGTTCTGACTATGAAGTCTCTTTCTTTTTCTTTTAGGTGCACTGCAAATAAAATACCTCGTCCCATCTCAATCTCAATATTGTAGCAAGGGATATATAGGTAGTCCTATCCCGATCTAGGTTAAGAAGAGTAGGCAAGGCGAATCAGGGGCAATGCGTATTAGCCGTAGGGTTGGTGATCAGCACCAATTAAAGCTTACTAACCTTACTTAGATAGTGCACGAATAAAGGTAGTTTGGACAGAAGAAAGAAGGCTATAGCCGGCCAATTGAGATTTCCATTTGATAGTTAGAGCTACTTACGAAGAAGGGCAGACAGACTAAGGGCGGCTAGTAAAGTGAAGAGGTCTTCAATCTTACCTGTGGTATGTAAAAAAGTAAAGAATTTATAGGTATAAAGCGATATAGATTCTAATGAAACTACTTAAGAGTAAACTATAGCCGTATAATATTAAACAACTCTTTATTCAATCTTTCTAGTTACTTGTAGTGTTAATAAGTAAATAGTAGCTGTTCCTAATATCTGTTTACTAGCAGTAATAACCTTAGCCCTCGTATTTAACTCTTCCATCCCCCATACACATATAGTCAATCTTTAGGGATTAAAATGTGAACCCATCATATACGAGAACAGGAGTTCGGGTGGGAGACCCAATGTGATTGTCCGTAACAGGATAATGGTTCTTGAGTTAGTTCCTAAATAACCCTACTATTCTACTCTCTTCCTTTCCTTAGGGCAGGGAAGGTGCACTACTAGGAGAAGTAGCTTCCATAACAGTGAAATGATAGCAAGAGTACCCTGAGTTCAGTCCTTCATAGGTATATGGAGCAGGAACGAATATAGAATTGAGTTAGGAGTGAAAGCCGGCTACTATAGCTGTGGAGTTAATGAGTTAGTTGTAGGCATAAGCCATACCGGAAGAAAGAAAGAAGAGTCTCAAACCGGCATACAAGTCAGATAAAGGGAGTACATAGTAGTGGCTCTAGTACTTCTTGTTTAGTAGTAGCTGTTCCAGTACTTAATCAGTTCTCTTTTATAGCCCTAGGCAATGACAGACTTATCAAATGACAGCAATCTTAGGAGTGAAGTGATCCCGGGTGCACGAACGGATAAGGGAAGAGTTGCGAACAACAGATCTTCAGGTTTGACTTCAAATAGTAGTCAGATGCTTGCTATCTCTTATGGGAATACAGAAAACAGTTATCTCTATAATGTAAATAGGAGTGTACATAAGTAAGAAAGAAATCGTTATAGGAGAGAACTTTCTCTTGGTTATACTATAGTCATGGTGTAGTTCATTATAGCAACATTAGGAGTGAAGTAGCGACCGACAGTCAATTAGAGTTTTTGTTCCGTAATTATAAGAGAAATTAACAGGGAATTCTGCCTCTTATGAGTGAAGTAGCGAACTAAAGGTTTTACTAAAACTTTATAGTACCATACTAGCGTAATAAATCTATATACTTCTTTTAGTAGTTGCTCAAAACTGTAATAAATCAAGTACATAGTTCCTTTCCCGCTTCAGAGAAACCTATAGAATTTACTTCAGAGGTTGTTGAATATTCCGCTAGATGGAGAGGGCTGCTTAATACGATATTAGTTAGCGAAGTGCTTCCGATAAACAGGAATAGGAGAGAACAACGCTAACAACTGTAAGAATGACAGCAAACGAACAACAGAAAGAGTTATACATATAAGGTATAAAGAAAGGGAATACTATAAATAGTAGCTTTCTTTATCTGAAGGGAATACTAGTTCACTGTTGTTCTCAATAACAGAATGAATGAATTACCACTGACAGAGGGAGCTTTTGCTTGTCATTCCTAGAAAGGGGAAGACTTTCGAACTCATAAGGGAAGACTTCTTGAAGTATAAGAGAGTTGTAGTTAAGATGTGAATTTCTTCACATTCCTAGGACTAAATAGCTATTATAGCAACATTAGGAGTGAAGTGATCCCGGGAGCACGAACGGATAAGGTAAATAGTAGCAGGCAAAATACTATATACCACCTTTTGTCACCTCGCTTCGTTTGACTTTAAACTATGCAAATAAATAGGCGGGGCTTATCATTGCGTTAAACTTCCTTTCAAGCAAGGAATGAATCTTTGCACGATGTAAGGTAAAGGAAGCAGATGCCATAAGGAGTGAAAGAGAGATCGAGTCTTAGATCCCCGGAGAATTCGGAGTAGCTTTTTTCGAACTCAAAAGCAACTGAGCTGAGGCAAGATAGCTATCAGTTCAATCAATTCCTCATTCTTTTTTATAAGGCTAGGCTAGAAGGGATCGATACAAGATCCGGCACAAGCGAAGCAAAAGCAAGAGGGACTGGCATCTTCTCTTGACTACGCCCTATAAGGTAAGGAAGAAAATCAGTCTTAACGATGAACAAGTAAGATTTTATTGGGGAAAAGATGGCCTTCTTATTCCTTGATCCCCGAGGTAAGTAAGCTCCGGTAGCTCTTTATCAGTGAGCTTTCATCCAATCCACCCTGTCACTTTCAACTTGATTCCGCCTACCGTGCTCTTTCTCATGCATAGCTGGCTCTGGTAATCCCGTAGGAGCCTGGGACCCAGGAAAGCTAAGGAAAACTTCCCAACGCCACCCTTTCGCACTCCCCACAGATCAGCCTCACCATCATGCAAATGCAGAGGTATATAACTTGCGCAGAGCTCGCTACCGACCTCAGATGAATGTGGTAAGCATGGTTTGAATAACGACTTTCCTTCTGAGATGGGAAAGCTTACCTTAATAGAATGAATGGCTAAGCCAAGACCTTAGTGAGTGCCGAGAATCTGCTCTTTGAAAGCTTTCTCTCCTTCGTCGCCTTGGTAAGTAGCATTCTTGTGTCAACGTTTATGAACCGATAGCCTTTCGGAGGAGTGAACCATCAGGCAGAATGGATACCGAGAGTTTGGGGGCAGGTCATAGCTTTCGAGCGAGAAAGAGTCGGAATTTTCCATAGGTAAGCGCATGAAGAAAGCCAGGGTATAGGTGAATAGCGGGAGATAGTGAGTAAAAGAGGAATGCAGATATGAGTTTACCAGTTTTTGATTCCTTCGGTGTCCTTATAGAACCAATACACGATTCTTCCTCTATGTTCCATTTCCCAAGGGCCCATGGGACGCTAAAGAGCTAAAGATAAAGGTCAACGACCTTGACTCTTACCGAAGGTCGACTCCACTAAAGACACGAAGTGTCGGTAAAAGACTTGGTCGAAGACGCAAAGACCCAAGGGTCGGTTCCCTAAGGAGCTAAAGCCGCAGGCAAAGACCTTGACAAAGCTTTAGCGAAGGACCTTAAGAGTCGAAGACATAACTCCCGTTGTTTAAGGATAATAGGTTGGTGAATGAGGTGGTTAAGAAAAAAAGGTTAGCCGGGTTTGGGATTGGTAACGGACTCGTGCGGAATGCCTAATACCTAATAGCAAAATATCTGTAAAAAAAGCATATACATGAATCGAAAGACAGATAGATATCGAAGTGGGCCAGCGAATGAGTCCACCAGCCGTCTATTTAGTATCTAACTTGTCTCTCTAGCTTGGATAGAAGATCCAACCCCCTGAAGCAAGGTATGCACGAACCACTTGGGCGAGGTGGGGGCCTAAGCAAACAAACTACCAAGGGGTCGGAAACCTTCACTGAAAGTGCGCACGTCACATTAGTTGCATTCGCATCGTAACCGATTAAATGATCCCCCGCCAGTAATACTATTAAGTAGTTTATTGTCTTACTGCCAAAGAGGAGTACCTTGAGAGATGGCCATAGTTCTGTTCTACCAATGGTTATTACTGCAAGTAGTTTCATTTAAATTGACTACTCATAGTGTTAGTTAGTTAGTTTACTCTTA
>JACWIL010000016.1:768781-786281 GCA_018132145.1 Boehmeria nivea var. tenacissima | reverse complement strand
GATAACTTAATGTCAATCCTAACAATAGGAACATTTACAGAATGGGTTAACAAGAACTTCAACTATCAGACCAGACTTAACTAAAAAACTTCTTTATGCATAGATAATCAGTGAGCGCGTGCTGTCTCCTTTTAAAGTGGTGCGGTCTCAAAGAAGCGAAGTGGGACCGATCTAGGAAGTAGGGTTGATTTGTGACAACTTTCGTCACCGTCTTTCTAAGTGGTATGGTACGCTAGGTAGTTGACGGGCTTTTAACTGCGGTCTGGTTTCAAAGACTGGGCACCTAGAAAAGTATACTACTGGATTTAAGGCGTTTTGACGTTGGGATGATGACGGAGTCTCTGCCTGCAGACTAACACTCTGGAGACTACGGGTCCCTACGGTGCAACCCCGCTTAGGTCGGAAGCCATCCCAGCCCGGACGAATTGGGTCTTTGCATTAACTCAAAAGGATAACATCTGGTATAGGAAGGACTTCTTACAGGAGCACAGGAGAACAACCTATATCAAGGATGGTAGCTGACTAGCACTCACAAGAAGGCACTGATGGGATGAGTTCCTTGATTGGCTAGTCAAGGGATTATCCGGAGAGCTATTACTAAAGATTCAAGAAGGAATTTCCTAACCACGAAAAGTGGTACGGTCCCAATGAAAGTGTCTCTTAGCTGGTTTACAGGCTTCGGAAAAAAGGAAGAAAATAACAACCCACTGTCATAACTCCAAGAGTTAATTGCCGTAACTGCTCAGGATGTTCTTTGTCGAGTTGACTGGCTTTAGTTCAGACAGCGGAAACAGGAAAGTAAACCGCCACCCTTCCGCGGGGGTTGGGGATTCATACCGATAAGGGACGTAGGAATGGCCCTTAACTGTCCGGAAGGCTGAAATAGCTTTCTCGGGAGCCTCTGGGAGGTCGGGGTATTCAATCCCATGAGACTCAAGGAGCAAGGCGTCGTATCCTAGGGGTTCGACTAATACATCGTAAAGCGGATCCTGGTTTTTGGTTATAGCCCGGAAAGGTCAACCACTACCCCCCTATTTGCTGCTAAAAACAGACTCTGGAAGCGGTTTTTGCTAGGATGAATGCAGGATAACAAATTCTTCAGCTTGTCGGGAAGGGTTATAGAGAATCTAGTTCTGCTGGTGAAATGGTTGCTGCACCAACTACACACTGGACTAGTTAATCAAAGAATGCGCTGCTGGAAGGGGATGCTACCCTTGTTTCTGAAACCAACTGAATCGACGGGTTTCACAACTAGAACTGGCTATAGATCTCGAACTGAAGCATCCGCCTTTGAAACCTCAACATTTGGTTCCGCTATCACGCCTATGCTCCCCAAGCGGACTTTCATAAGGTGCGACGTGTACCGGGCAATCAATCGGAGGCGCTCTGCACAATACCTCTCACGTAGAGCGTTTTCGAGTTTGAATTCCAATTCGAATGAAAGTACAGGCTTTCCAACAGGAGAGGGTTAAGTATCAGTTTCTCTTCCAAGACCGCGAAATGAAAGGGAAGCTGAAGTAGAAGACCTGGTTCGCTTCTAGCTAAGCCTCTACCATCTGAAGCGGAAGCAAGCCTTTCTATAGTTGAGGAAGTAACTGAGCTATCTAGGTTCCGTGTCAGCTACTAATTCCTTTACTTTTCATCACCTCCTTCATCCCGTAAAGTAAATTGGGAAGAATGCAGTGGAGTCTAAAGCTTGTGGCAGGTGCTGAGTGTAGGTTTTTTTCCTGCATTCAACGCCCTGGCGCAGGTTCTTTGAAGTTCCTGGAGGCTTTTGAGGAAAGATAATTTCGCCCACTTTGCCCTCCCAGTTAAAACCTGGTACTGGAAACTTCTTTAAGTTACGGTTCCTATATGCTAAGATCGCAACTTGGTGTATAGTGACCTTAGCTTGGGCAAGGGGTCTGTAGCGGCCCACCGCAGTTATAGACCTTCTATATTAGGTAAGGTTGGGAGCCCCGTCCTTTCCAATCCGTATGTCCTCATAGACAGCGAAAGCTGTGTGTGACTGTTCCGGATGCAGCAGAGTAACAGGGGTGTTACGGGAGTCATAGTGACTCCCTTCGGGGAGGTTTCCTGCTACGATCTAGTAGACGGGTAGAAGAGCTCTTCTATCTGTGGTCTGTGTTAACATGCGGAACCCGGGTACTATATGAAGTAAGACTCATAGCTCTTTTCACAGTACCCATAACTCTTAAGACAGTAACTCCCACTCTTTTCTTAATTCGATTTTGTTTTCAAAATGGATGTGTTAAGCAAAGGCTTCAATCAAATCCCTTTCATTCTCGCTCTAGGAGCTGTGAAAGTCACAACTCGAAATTATCTAGTTTCTCTAGTAGCTACATCAGAAACCTTTCTATCGGCTGTATCGGAATCCGAAAGCCCAATAGCGGAAAGGAAAAGAAATTCTCTAGTTGAGGAAGATGAATCTACAGACGAGACTCCTGGCTTTGAAGTAGCTTCAAGCTTTCTTTCGCGATCGGTGCCTCTTCTCGAGTAGGATCGGCTGCTGTATCGGACTCAGTTACTGGGTTTGCAGTATTATAAGATCTTCTAGCTTAAACCTTTACATCTATAGTAGGATCTGTCTCGGAAGCCTTTCCAAAGGAGATAGCTGAAACTCCCTCCAATGGTGACGCTCGAGTAGGAGCAGCTGCTGTGCCATCTTCAGACTTAGAAGCTGAAAATCCCGGTGAAATAGTAGTGGATGAGTCTCCTGGAAATGGTGACGCTCGAGTAGCTGTTATAGTTCCTGCTCTTGCACATCGCAGTGACTGCGTACCTGCTCTCTCTGTTCGCTGTTACTTCGTTCCTACTTATATCGTTGTAGTTCCTGCAACACTCAAAGCAGTGATAATTGCCCTATCCCTATGAAGACTCGCTTTCTACGGCCCTTAAGCAAGTTCAGTAGGAGGTCTTATAAGCCCCTTAACGGGAGTTAGTGGAATTGAAGGAAGGTGAGTGAATGAGTCTTAACCAGGGTCCGAAGGTGACGCTATAAGGCTTCGTAGAAGGACTTACAGGAGAGGCGACGAAGGTTTTGCTATAAAATAAGGCCGGCTATAACGCTTAGTAGTAGTATATGGGGCTGTAAGAGTTCTTCGAATGGAATTGCAGGATGGTACGCCGCCAAGACGGTTGAGAAAGGCAACGTAGTATACGAAGGGTATAACATAGGGGTCTTCAAAGCGCCTTTACTGGAGTTAGTGGAATTGATAGTCTTTGTCTCTTAGTTCAATTATATTATACTAATCCTTTCTTTACAGGCTTTAGGGGACTTATTCGAGTTCTTTTCTTCACCGTTATAGCTCCGCGCGAGACCTCCTGATACTACTAAATTAGCAATCCATCGAAGCATAAACCTCTTGATCTTAGGCTAAGGCCCCTGTAGCTTCCACGAAAGCTGCTAGTGAACCAACGACCTCTACTTATAGCGATCGACCTCTGTAAGCCTTCTCCTTTGAATTCCCGTCTTGGGGTGAAGAACTGTAAGCCTTCCCCCTTTCAACTTCGAGATGTGGACCTTGCATAAAGATCCAAAGGCCCGTCAATTCCATAGTAGAATATGAATCTACATCATCAAGGGGAGCTGAAACCTTACCTATTGGCGAGTGACCGCCCTAGTGGCTGAATCACCAGCCTTAGTAAGAGACTGAGAATAGCCATCATCATCCTCAACTACAGGCACTGTTTAAGTGAAGGAGTAATACTTGCTCTAGGAGCTGTCAATTCAGAGGAAATACCTTCTGCTTATGAAATAGGTGAGCTTACTTCTTTTGAGGAAGCCTTTACACCAGGCCTCCTTCTACTACTTTGCGCGTTCACCTTCGACTTCTCTACCTACAAGGACGCTTACTTCACTTGCTTTCCTTTTTACTCGAATAACTACAGTTACGACTTGTCGCGCACCATCCTTCAATTCAAGACCCCATCCACTTCTACGATGCCTCCTTTAACAAGGCCTTATATTTACATATAAGTCACCTTTCTTACCTTCGGACCCTGGAAACTCCTACTAATTGACCATCAACTGCTACGTTATAGCTTGACCTGAGACTTGCGAGACTATCAATTCAACTCGAATAACTGAAAAATTCCACTTCATTATTCAAACCTGAAACTAAACCTTCTAGTGAGTGCCTTGCATTTCCTTTAACAACTTAGTTACCTTTTCTTTCGATTGCGAAGAAGGAAATAGCAGAAAGGGATGCTTATGAATTTACAGTCGCTGTTGAGAAAGTACCTATAGCCGCAGAATCGGACTCATCAACGGAATCTGTAGCTCTAGAAGCAGTAGATCTAGTAGCTGAATCAGAAAGAGTGGAATTAGAAAGTAGTGGAAATGAAGCCTTACCAATACTTCCGTTGATGAGGGAACTATTGACTTTACTAGCAGCTATTTCATTGTAAGTTCTTTACTTTCCAAAACTACAGATGAAAGGGAATAAGAAAGTAAAGTTAATTCATTTCTTATAGTTTCTGTACATTCTATAGTAGCTCTAGTAGCTACAAGTTAAGTCAATGGTGAACTAGAAGGGAAGGTAATTCAACAACTGGTAGCTTGCTCACTCTTCAGTAGCTGTATCGGAAGTGAATTCAATAGCAGACGGAGCAGTATCGGAATTAGCTGCACACCTAAATTAGGCTATTCAATCAATAGCTCTCGGGCCCTAACGAAAGCGAAGATGCTATCAGCTAAAGATGAAGCGGTGGTGGTTTGGGTGAACACAGGTTCGTAGAAGGGTGCATGGTTCAATAGCGGTATGAAGACCTTCGCCATGGAGCTTTTTCCTTGCTATCCTTGTCTCTGGTGTCACCGTACTTTCTTGCTTTCTGGGCTTTCCCTAAGTCCCATCTTGCTTTCCGGTGTGCTAGCATCGGTTATACCGCTCTTTTGTGAATACCACAGGCTAAACCTTCGTATGATCGCGCGTTCACCACCCAACCCAATAGTAAAGCAAAGAAGAAGGGAGTTACTAGACCTCGGAAAGAGCCGACAGAGATAGCTATAGGCAAGTGCAACTTAACTAGCTATTGAATTGGGATTAAGCTCTTTTGCTGAGGCATGAGGAGTGGGATCTGATTCCGTTGGAACCTATAGAATAGACTTCCGAGACCGCCCTTGTAAAGGGTTCAGATTCCTATTCCCCGACAGCTACTAAAGTAGAAAACTTATTCCGTTGCTGCGGGAAATGTATGGGTTTTTTATAACTTCGCTCTTATCTATTCAAAGTATTCATTCTACTTCATATAAGCGAATTAATTGACCTACGGTACCTGGACCGGAACTAGAGCATGATACCATTTCCTTCTACTTTGCTTTACTTTTATCTATTTCTTTCTCTTATGAGACCTCCTGTAACTTCAATAGTGATTCTTTTCCGGCTTCTTCTTTACTTGCCTTCGTTTTGCCTATTAAAGCATTCCCTACCCCTCCTTAGTAGTAGAAAAATACCCTCCTTATGTGTGAAAGAGTGGCATTTGTAGTCGAAGTTGAAGGAGCCCCAGAGCGCAACCTGTATAAGCCAGTCCCAGGGAAGACGAGGCGAACTCCGACACAGTTTGTGCGCACCGTTTATCGCGTTTAGTTTTCTCTTAAGTTCTTTCTGTTCTATCTACCAATTAAGTAAGGTTATTACTTCGAAGTACTACTAGAAGGACTCAATTAAAAGAGTCGTGGTTACGACTCCCGCTCCCTTTAATGCTATTCTATTAATATAGAACGACTGATTCCTTCTCAGATCCATTCATTCCACCTTCGCCTTATTGGATTGGAATTCTTTTTAATCAGAAAAGAAGACTACTTGGGATCATATTTAATTCAACCAAAAAACAAAACTGCTTTGGGCCCATGAGGGTAATAAAATCTTAAACCGATTGACAATCATCTTGGTGATGACCTTATAGGTCACATTACACAAGCTAATCGGTATGAATTGACTCACGTCGGGAAGTTTCCTATCCTGGATAGTTTGCTTAACCATGTTGCACAAAGAATGGTCTAAGGGCCTTGAAGTTCTAATCTTACTATTCCTACCGTGTCTAAGGTGTGACGGATTTCTTCCAATAGTAGGAGGGCTCACAGTAATCCCGGGTATACGGGTATAGCAGTAATTGGACTTCAATAGGATAGGGCAAGTTAGTTTGAAAGCAATAGTGTTCCCTAGGCGATACGAGGTAATAGTTTGCAGGCCAATTCCCTTATATACAGTGATTCAATAAAAGCAAGCACAAGCCGTAAAGTAGGAATTCTTTTTTTAGGCAAGCTAAGTCCTAGGGAAACCCTTTTGGAGTGTTTTAAGCTCATCTAATCCTGTTGAAGTTCTTCTACCTGGGAAGGCTAACAATAATAGATGGATATTGATTTCCATGATATTTTTTTTAGGACTCCTAACAAAGGCTTTCTGTCCCCAGGTCTAACTATCTTTCTTTCTTTGGTAGGTCAAGGGATAGATCTTTTTAAGGGCGTAATAAGTCTTTCGATGGTGATCCCGGAAAGTCAGTTAGTTTCCTTTCATGTGGTTACAGGCTAGTTAGAAAGAAGCACTATTAGTCAAATAGGCAAACTTTTTAATTTTCCCAGGTAAGCGAATACTTTTCCTATGAGGTAGACAATTTTCCCTAGGAGAGAATAGGCAGGCTAGTTTAATCCAGTTGCAGGCCACTTCGAAAGCTGCTGTTAGATATTTGGTTTTTTCATACGTTCTCTGGATGGAGGGGGTGACCGGGATAAGTGATATGCGAAAAGCGATATGCTTTACACGTTCGCTTCCAGGCACCAGATTGAGATAGCCATTTCGAATGAAGCATATCTCTCAACACTACCTTTTTGGTTCTAGCGGACCGAAAGACCACCTTACCTTGTTCGTCCGGCGTCTACCTATACATAGGGATAGGGATTGGCTGCAACATCGGTGTGTGGAGCGGGATGTAGTGCACTCCTGCTATTGATATCATTCGGCCACTCATCACCTTCGTCTCTATCTAAATATTCCTATGCAGTGATTGATAGAAAGGATTCACAGACAAGAACCCACGCCGCAGCCATCGACCAAAAAGACTGTGCACGACACTACACTAGAAAGGGAGGGTTTCACTTAACTAAGGCTACTATTTTCTCTTGAGTCGAGCAACCCTGTCTTGGTACTCGATCGAACTCTCAATTCAATGCCGAACTATCTAGAATATCATTTTCTTCTTCTTTTAGATAACACATTGGTATTCACCAACCCGTCAGATTGCATCAGTATTCACCAACAACCCGTGAAAAGCTCTATTACGCCAAAACTGATGCTAAGCTACGACAGAGAGCTTTTCTTTCCGAAAGGGCTGCCGAAGCCCCGGAACTTAGTCGAGTTAGCACAAACCCCTCTCTGAGGAGTACCCGGCCCATTAACCCAACGGTAGATAGGAACTCGCCCGCTGGGCCGAGTGTTTTTCATTCCCGTAAAGATTATAACACACAGAAGACTCCTTTAAATTAAAGATTATTTCCGAGTTCCAGGATGTGATGAGTAAATTTATCTTTTTGCAGTATTTTCCCACTGGAGACAGCGGGGCTGTTTTTTACCTGTAGTAGGAAATAGCATCGAAAGAGAGAGGTATAATGGTACCATTCCCGAAAGAGGAGTCTCGGAAAGATACCCTTTTTAACAACCGGTACACCATTCATATCCATAGTTAGCGCATTTGCATCCATGCATAAAGAATTAGTAAGTCACTAGAGTAGTCCGTCCGGTTCACCAGAAGTACTACTTCTCGAATTTTTAAGCGTTTGATGAACAGATCAATCACTCCTAAATGCAGCCATGATCTTATATACGATACCACCCCTTGCCTTCCTTGTTCAAGTAGTTTAAGAGTTAAGGGGCGTAGTGAAAGAAAGTTTAAACAAGGGAAAGATATCCTTAAAAGATATTTAACCCAGTTCTCTTATACGGCAAAAAAAACTGTAACTTTTCGAAGCAGTGGATTCAAGGAAAGCTTGTTACTTCAAGTAAATTCATTAGATCTAGTAGGAGTTCCATTCACAGCTTTACCCCTTCCTATTTTCTGAGTACAATACTAATACCTACTACAAGGCCATATGGCGGTCCCGCGAAGCCGGTCACCGGATGGCAGAGTAGAGTGGGATTGATTTCAATTAGATTGTTAGAACCATGTACAGGGGAAGAATATTGTTGTTAATGTAGAAACGGTAATTCAATAAAAAGAGAATTTCCATCCTACAGCTAATCCTTCTTTGGACCCTGTTGATTGAGTTTCTGATTCCTCTCCCGCCGACCAATCATACCATCCGCTGAGGAGTTACTCGGAGAGTTCAAAAGATTCCTATCCTGCCTACGAGGTAAGATTGCCTTCTTCGCCTGTTGAGCTATAGCTAAGATTCCTCATTGGTGGGCTAGATAGGGTACTACCTGATCGAAAGAAAAGAGATCGGAAAGAGTACCATCAGAAGGTGGGGATGTTGAGGATGCTTCACCTACTGCTCTAGTTGCATCAAGTACGTACTTCTTTACTACTATACTAGCTCTTCTTCTAGCTTCTTTATCAATATTTCTAGCTAAGGCTAATAAAATGAATGATATGGTAGGGGTATTTACTTACAATTCAACAGTCTCATTTGCAGCCTGAGATACCTCTAAACATTCCGATGATGCCACTACTTTCTATATAGTAGCAGAGTGGATTCCTTTCAATCAGATGTATGAGCAGCTGCTGAGGAAGATAGGGAACCCCCCAAGAGGGTTTAGTAGAGGCCGGGAGATGCCCTTTGAAGCTATAGAATTTACACCCGAAACTGGTACTAATTCAATAAAATTGTTCCTACTTCTTCTGATGGAAAGGAATCATCTATTGAATTAACAGGATAATCCGCTACTAATGCAACTAGCCAATCAAGTCAAAGATCAATAGATCTAGTTACAGGCGCCGAAGAAGGGGAAGTCACTTAAATAGTTACAGGTGAGGACTAAGAATCGTACTCATCAAATCCCGTAAATGCTTTAGTAGCTCTTGCTGTTGAGGCTTTCCCTTGGAACCTGCTACAGTAGTTGAATTAAGATTCATCAACTAGAGAAATAACTGGAACAGAACCTTCTGATTGTAAGGTATCTGCTAGTATTTCAAAACCCGTACTTTCATCAGCTGCAAACTGGAAGCGGTTTTTCGTTAGTGCGTTAAGGTTGCAAGAACCTACTCCTAACTAAACAAAGACTCAGACGAGGGACTGATATACGATTCCACCGTACCTACTGCACCTAACAACTCGGATGGCGGAAAGGAATCGACATCGTCCAGGGGCTAAGAAAGCACTATCAATTTCAAAGATCGTACCTGTTCTAAGAAGATTGAATTGACCATTCAGTGAACCGACCCGCATCAAAGAAGTCGGGCGTGGAAAGGGAGCGCGGTATAAGACTGTCAGCGCGCGGAGACGTCATCCGAGTACTTTTGGCCTGAGAATGGACTAAAGGAAAAAGATCTTTCATTCGGACGCCCCGTATCTTTGAGATCGTCTAATATCTCATAGAGACGTTCCAAGGATTCCTCCCCACTAGCCGTTTTAGATGTCCACGACGAACTCTTCTAACCACCTTCTGTTCCCAATCCTCCAATCTGAGCTAGCATCAATCTTATAGACCTCGTCTCAGAGGACGAGATACTATGCAGAAAGCTTGAGTTTGGGTGTCCTTACGTCTCCTGATACCGATGGTAAACTCAAGAAAAAAGACCGCTGCGGGAACTGCCTTTTCTGAGGTAGTTTACCGGCCGGCCTGACTGAAAGAAGTAGGGTTCTTTGGTGCTGTTGAGGCTTTCCTTGGCCATGAGGTGAACAACGAAGAAGCACATCATACGGCTCAGGTAAGCGATGAGCAAGCACAAGATATTCTTAACTTACCAAGGTGATTCAGAACCACATTATGTGTACAGACGTATGGTGGGAGTTCTACTGCGGTCATGTTCCTGAGCTGCAGAGGTTTGCAAGACGGGTGTTATCACCAAACATGTAGCAGCTCCAGTGCTGAACGCAACTAGAGCGTGTTTTCTGTTATACAGAGCAATAGATCGGGTTGGCTTCTTTGCGTTCACTCGCGGAGTTCTAGTTCTAGTTAGATTCGCATCTCTCAATCAAATGACATGCTAAAATAAATTCTCTCACCAACCAAGCGGATTTGGCTAAACAAAGGACTTGGTGATTAGTAGCTGGTTCAACAAGAGGAATTTGATCTTATTGGCTTGCTTATTCAACTCGTTTGAGTAAACCCCGTCTTTTTTTCCTAAATGCCTCTTCCCTTTCATCCATTACCGTTAGCGCAATAGGCTGCTCGCGGAATCAGGACCTGCAAGACGGAGAACAAGCGTAGATTTTTTTAAAAAATTATTTTCCCTATTCCGATACTGAATGGTAATATTCCTAATTACTACTATAAGTCATTCATTGGAAGCTTCTGCCCTCGATACCTTTCCAAAAGGAACCTGGATTTGATGTGGCTAAAGCCTCAGATGGAAGAGTGACTTTCGCTCCTTCCGAGACTGGAACTATTCCTTTCACTCCTCTCACATTTGTTCGAGTTGCTTCGCTCCTAGATGAACTGTTGATTTGCTCTCGGAGCCTCTCCTAGTTGAATTTACGGCTACTGTAGATGGAAAGGGATACTACTACTGCTCTTGGAAGGGCGCTTAATTGGAAGGGGAATCCGATACTGCAACTACTATAGGAGTCGAAACTCTTGACTTTGAATAAGCTTCTCATTTATTTACAACGGAAAGGTATACAAAGTCAACAGATCTCAATGAATATAAAATAGGATTTATGGCTACACAAACCGTTGAGGGTTGTTCTAGATCTGGTTCAAGACGAACTATTGTAGGGGATTTATTGAAACCGTTGAATTCAGAATATGGTAAAGTAGCTCCTGGGTGGGGAACTACTCCTTTGATGGGTATTGCAATGGCTCTATTTGCGATATTCCTATCTATTATTTTGGAGATTTATAATTCTTCTATTTTACTGGATGGAATTTCAATGAATTAGATTCACAAGAACTATTAACTAGCTTTTCAAGACAACGTGAAGCATGTAGATCTCTGATTTTTATCCTATTCTATTTTGGTAGTTCGACCGTTAAATTTCTTTGTTTCTGTATTTCCGGAATATGAGTGTGTGACTTGTTATAATTGATCCTATGGATAGTACAGCGAATAGGTCTGTCATCTTGCTAGAGATGGTTTTATTTCGTCGGATATTCTCATTCTATGCTCGTATCTGAAGCACGGAATATATGAAATAGATTACAAAGTAAACTATGATTCATACTTAATATTCAGACCTCGTGGCCGGACTTTCAATTTTTTTATTTCTAATCGTCATCTCGAGGCGGGTGAGGGGCGTATGTGAAGCTGACTTTATCCTATTCCTGAGAATAAGGGCGAAGGGAAAAGGATAGGCTATAAAAGAGTCCCATCCCAATCTCAAGAAACCTCTTCCCCTCACTCCATTAGCTAGTTGGTAGTCTGAACCTGCACAACGGGAAAGAACCGGTCTGTAACGGAAGCAAGCGATCCTGCCAGCACACCTGAAGGTAAGGGAGGACGAGGACTGAGAGGCTTTCCCCGAGCAAAGAAGGTGAAAGGGGCTTCAACCGAGTCTGAATGTCAGCGTCTTCCGGAGAGTTTATACGAACCAGAAAGATCTTCTCGAGCTTTTAACCAGCGAAATAGGACATTTAACATACCACTGTAATTTTGAAAAAAAAGATATTAATAACACGGGAAGAGAAGCTCCCATAAGGAAATATTCTACTGTTAGAATCTTACTATCCCCGTAAGGTAGTTAGACCTCCTAGGACGACTATATGGTAGAAGCACTACAACTTTCAACACTCGATCATCTAACAAATCCGACTTTGTATTTCAACATCAATAGGGATCATTTTAGCAAGGTTAATCATGGAGGACCGGGAATCCATGGCCGAGCTATTTGAAAAACTCCCTACTGGTGAAGAGATAGATAGAGGTAGGCTCACTTCGGTTATTGTGGGAGGTGGAAAAAGAAGACGCTTTGTCATAATACTACGTAAAACATTCGAAAACCCTACCATGACTGGGCTATGTTGGTTTTACGCAAGATACCTCAGGATGGTACCTTCAATCCCCTTGAAATACGTTAAAGATGATGGAGACGTGTCTAGCTACGTCAGCTACAGACCGTTTTCCCTCTCAAATGTTATTTCATGTGATGGAGGCTATGTTTGGAGAAGAGGTGGCGTCCTGTTGTTGCTGGTCCGTCCCGATTTGATATCGGTCCGCCTTTAACCAAAAAATAGCTCACAAATGCGAGAGAGGTTGTGAGACTTATGAAGAGATCGGGACCCCACTGCGACTTATTTGTCTCAGTCTTCAGTCTGTCTCCAGCATTTTTATGCTGACAGCGCCCCCGGCTCTGTGATGTCTCCGTATGTTTCACTAACCGGATCCGGGATCCCTCGAATAATACCTAGTTTTCATCGTAAGGTGTTACTCTGGAGAAGGATAGAGAAAGGGCGGATAGGATAGTGAAGCTTTACATGTCTTGGTTTACAGCTGGCAGATTGATTAAAGTGGCTAAAAGGCCATCTAAATCACTGTTCAGTAGTATTATAAGCTGACTACTTGTTCTTCGAAGTCAATGAAAATTAAATTTTAGCTTTCAAAACTCCAATCCATTGTCCAGGTTTCTCAATTTATTGTTTGGTTGGAAGGAAAATCTACTTGTAGTTTATCTATCTTTTTTCCGGCGAGCTGTCTTTATTTATGAATAGGGAGGGAACTTCCAGCGCAAACAGTTAGAAGGTAAGGGGAAGAATTCATTTATTTTCTTTTCTTTTTCTTTCCGAATTCAAAGGATTCCAATTTTCTCTTTTTTTTACGGCATCTGAAAGAAGAGGTGATTCACTCAAATAACTCCCTTTAAAGGGCCAATTCCTCAAACCTGGAAACAGAAACTAATGGACCTTCTTTCATAGTTGCATCCTTCAAACCATCAAAGCTAGATTACCTAAGAAGTGAACTATAGCCTCCTTACAGTCGAGCTAATTCTTCCCCTTTCTTTCTATTCCATCTTACTGGCAGAGCATCATAGTCAGCCTTTGGTTATTACAGGAGAACGTGCCCATCCATGCAAAGAGGATACCGACCCCTGTGGATCAACCGGCGCCTTGAGACCCCTATGTGCGAAGCGTCCATCAAGATCGTAGCTAAGAGAGATGCTCCCCGGCACTAATCAAGCTCGGTCGATGTTGCCCTTTCCTCAGTCTGTTTGAGGAGGAGGAAAGGAAAAAGCATTGCACCCCGATCGATACCGAAATGGTGAAATAACTCAAGCCCCATCCCCTCGATATCTTTACCGACTGAAGGCAATGGCCCTTAAGATAACCGAATGGTTATACAACTGCAAGCACATGAACTCGCTCTCATAGACAGACATTGAAATCGAAAAACCTGGGATTTTTGGCATAACTCCCAATCCGCTTTTTCTCATTTCCTTCGGAACCTCAACTCTAGGCTAAGGAGAACGAGAGGCATCAGATTGCTTCTTCCTTCTTGAGGGACAGTATAATAGGGAAGCACCGCTTTTAGGGGAATGCTATTGGTCTGCTTTCGATGTGGTCAATTCCTAGCTTTCTGGTCTCCTTTTAAGAAACAGTGGTGTGGTCCGGAAGGAACTTCGGTGTGAGCGAGGTGTCGCCATTGGCATCTTGATCTTTAGGTGGTAGCCTTATTTTAATTGTGATACATGTCGGTATGTTTTATTGGATGAAACCATTCACTCAGCTAAGGAGTTAGCCTAATTAGCGGGAAGGACTTTTTGGTCAGTCAAAGCTGTCAGTTCCTTTTATTGGGCTGAAAAGGTGCTGGTTCTCTTCCAATCCGATCACAGCATCCGGACAGATATGTGTGTGGAACAGAGCCCCTATAGGCATAAAGGTTCTGGCTGGTCGGGCGGATAATGAGTCGCCAATCCACATTGGATCGATTGCTACTTTCGGAGAATTGAAAAAGGGTGCTGCTTCGATAACAAGTACACAGGGATTACATGACTTTGATAGGTGCCGAGAATAAGGAACCACTTTCTATCAGATTAAGAAAGAGCTTCCGAGAAAGCATTCCTCCTTGCAGCTACAGCCGTATCCTATTCGTTAACTGGATCTCCTACCTCCACTTTTAGGGAAGGTTGGTTAGCTCTATCGAACGAGGTTATCAAAGTTTGAACAGAATTCTCTTATTAGTTTTCAATTCGTAGCGTCAAGCGTCGATACTGACTTCAAGGAGACATCATAGATGGAACGAAAGAAGCGAGGTTTCTATTTGCGTAGCGGTTCAAAATGTTGATTGGGGGAGAGATCTATGTGGGGAAGTCAATTCATTAGTTGCTCTAGGAGCAGAAATAGCAGTGGAATCAGTCTCGAAATCGAAGAATGAAACTCCTGTGTTTGTGTACATTTTGCTGCTATATGAGAAGGATTTATTGAAATTCTCATGCTCCCGTATGAGTGAAAAAGGCATGTATAGATTTTGCTGCTATATGAGAAGTATTTATTGAAATTGGAATCCCCCGCTATGAGTGAAATTTCAAGTTACGCAAAAATTACGCTGTTTTGGAAACTTTTTCAATTTGAATTAATTCCTTCGGACCCTTACTGAAAGCGAGTAGTTGAAGTGTCGCTTTAAGGAGTGATTCCGAGTTCCTTGAGTTAGCCTTCGTAGTACAGTCTTCTTCCATAGCAAACAGCCAGTAAGAACTTTACGATGTTTATGAGATAGATGTATGAAGGTTCACGCTTTGTAGTAGTCACAGGAGTAGAATCAAAGCAAGAGCTAGGGAAGTGCTTCTTTGAAGGTTTCGTAGAAGAATCCAGGTATGGAGTAGTTGTACTACGCCAAGACTCAAGTGACAGCTTTGCACGCCACCACTCTTTTATGTGAGCTGGGGACTGTAGAAGCTCGTGGAATGCTTTCTGCTAAGATCACACGGTAAAGGCTCTCTCTTACCCTCAGATGTTCTATGGTACGAAGTAGTAGAAGAGATATCGAAGGTAAAGACAACACTCAACCTACCGTGGAATACCAAAATACCAGATGGAACCTACTACCAGTAATAAGGAGAATGATAGATGGGAGTTCCTGTCGCTTCTCAGTAAAGGTTGTAGTAGGAGTCGAAACTCTTGCCTTTGATTGAATAGCTGTTGTATCAGCTTCCCTTTCGGAATCCGAGACAGCTAATTGCTACTTCGGCGCCAGGAGATGCCGTTGAGGATGGGGATTCTGCCCCCGTTTATGAGAACGATTCTTACTTTGATGAGGGGCTTCCCTTTCTTCTTTCTTTGCCGATACTATAGATTTTACAGGTCTTGGTTCACCGCTAAGTGGAGGTAGGTTCCGATTCTTATTCCACCGCAAATGAGACTGGAGATGGTAGGCTTTTCACCTGTTCGTGGAACTAGATCTACTTCTACTTCCGAGACTGCTTCTCTTCCTTCCCATGGAAAGGGATACTACTAGAGCAAGATAACCTACTTCTACTATGGCATTTGGCCTCTTGCCTGTTGATTAAGAACCCTCTGACTGGAGATTCCCTTTCTCTTGGCTTGGGGTGAGATGGAAAGGAAAGGCATAGACGGTAGGAGAAGAGTTCCCGGTCGCTAAGTGGAGGTTCTGCTTCGGCGCCTCTTGTTTTATTACCAGTCCTTTCTACTGAAACTCTGGACTTTGACGGTGCTAGACCATGTCCCGGCCCTCTACTAAGCAAGGAATCGGCTACTAAACCCTCTGTTGATGAGGGAACTATTGAATCTTCCCTTTCGGCTATTGATATTGAAGTTCTTCCTATAAGAGATAAGCGGGATTCTTAATCCGAGAGAGGAATCTAAAGACTATCCTTCTAGGCGAGTTAGAATGTAGTATAAAATCATTGTATTAGGGGATATATCCATAGTCCTTACCATATGAGGAGAGGGATGTTAGAGTTGACTTCTGATGGCACACCTTGCGTTTAACCTTCTACTGTTGACTTTGAATACCCAGTCATTTCCATACCTTTCTCATACCAGAACTGCTAGTAGAACTCTATCATTTACTGCTCTTGCAATGGCATAATTATAAGTTATTTCACTCCCTCGAAACCTTCCTTTTAGGATTCCTCTTCATATTCTACTTCCTATCTAGTTGCAAATTCCACTGCTTGAAATAGCGTAATGTGATGGATCTTTCTTTCCAGAGTAGCTGGCAATAAAGCCTTACCAGAAATTACATAAGTAGTAGGGAGGGACAATCGATGTAGGTAGTTGAAGATGCCCTTGATGAGGGATGAATTTACGATACTATATCACCTGGAGTTGGAACTCTTGACTTTGAATATTACGATCGAGCATTACTTTTCTTTGAAGTTCTTAGCGATACAGCTAATTCCGAGACTTTTGACCTTTCTGTTGAGGGTTTCGATTCCTATTCCGATGTCAAGGGTTCAGCTTGGGAATTGACCTGTCTTTCTCATCTCGATCCGGGAACTATAAATCTTGAATTGACTTCCCTTTCTGCCGTTTAACCGGAAACTGTTGACTTTGAATTTCCCGGCAAAATATTTAGAATATATGCTCTTGAAGTGAGTTTTCATCAAAGAACATACTTCCTGCACTGAATCCATATCCCTAACAGGGGTTGTGATCGACTCAAAAGTTGACTTGCTTACTGGTTTAGCAAGTTCAATAATCCGAGCCAATCCAAACCATGATAGGTAGAGCTTGACTAAATAGTCAGCTCGATCATCTCGACACCGAATACAATGTCGATGATGGACGGGAATCAGTCGTGGTATCCCCGATTTAGTCAATGATACCGAAACGGACATTGTCTCTTTCTGAATTGGATTATCAGCATAGTACCGCCGCAAAGCAACAGCACACTGCTTCAAATACAAGGCAGTGAAGAGTAATCCAGACTTCCGTTTCATTAAAAGCACCTTTCTCACAAAGTGAGTAAGAGCTAAACCTACTTCCACGGTGAGGTGACCAGTGACGATTAAAGGAACTCGACTAAGAAGTCCCTTTATCCGTATGGATTCTTTCCCATCGACAGGACCTTTCACAGGGACCAGGAACAAGGACCCGGACGAATAGGGGGCAACTACTCTTTCTAAAGGAAGGGAATCGAAGGTGCTCTTTTTACCTGCAACTGCTACTGACATTGGCCAGTACTTCTCTTGTTAGGCTAGCTAGTAAGTAACGTAGTTGGTAAGGCTAGTAGTTTACAACTGTAAATTAAGATATAACTAACACTATATAATAAACTCTTTCTAGTCGTAATAGTAGTAATATCAAGTAAATAGGTTTAGTAGCACTAGTAATATCTAATAGCAGCCTATAGCTTCCCGTGTGTTAGGCAAAAAGCCTCTTTATAAGAGGAGATCCGCATGCCTATTACTAAGGACGGGTAGCTAAGCCGCTTGGGATCACTTCGAGGA
>JACWIL010000016.1:728781-763781 GCA_018132145.1 Boehmeria nivea var. tenacissima | reverse complement strand
CACCAATCGACGAATGCTGAGGAAGGTAGAGAGAATCCAGGATGAATGCTTTTTTCGTTCGCTATGTGCTGACTGGATGCGTACTCGCGTGATCGATCGATGGACGGGGGAATTGCGTGAATGACGAGACCGGCCTAACCTAAAGTAAAGGCTCTTCCCTCTCTTGATGGCGAATTACTTGATTCGATGGATGGTAATAAAAAACCAACTCAAGCACGAAATCAATGTTGAGTCAACAATCATCGAGAGGGGCACCACCAAGCGAGATCGAGACCAGCACCTTGTATAGGGTTCCAAACCTCGCACGTATATGGGTCAGTCTCCTATCCTTGCCGCTGTTGACCTCTCTCCTGTCCAGCCACAGAGCAGTTCGCAGCAGGATCTTTCTCAGGACGGTAGTCCTGCCTCAGTCTCCTCTCGTCTCCTTTTTTTCATTCAGCGACTGGGTACGCACTTCGCCATGAAAGATCTTGGTGATCTTCATTTCTTCTTGGGAATCGAAGCCAAACGTACATCGACTGCTCTAGTCTTGACTCAGACTAAATACACCTTGGATCTGCTTACTCGCACTCATATGCAAGACTCCAAGCCGTGTCCCACACCCCTTGCGTCTGGCTCAAAGCTCTCTGCATACGATGGTGCTCCTCTCGATGATGCAACAGAATATCGTAGTATTGTTGTGTTGGCGCCCTTCAGTACCTCCCTCTCACCAGACCTGACATTTGCTATGCCGTCAATCAAGTTTGTCAGTTCATGCACGCTCTCACCACCGTACATCTCCGTAGCATCTTACGGTATCTGAAGGGTTCTCTTGGCCTAACCATCACTCCGGGACCGTTAACCACCTTCTTTGCATTCTCCGATGCCGACTGGGCTGGCTGCCCCGATAGCAGACGGTCCACTACTGGCTTCTGCGTATTTATCGGAAAAAACCTACTGACTTGGGTTTCCAAAAAGTAACCGACTCTTTCCAGGTCTAGTGCCGAAGCAGAGTACAAGGCACTCGCCCTTACTACCTCTGAACTGTTATGGCTTTCTTACGCCCGCACCTATGATGTTGGTTATCTTTGTATCCGGCCCCTTTCCAAGGGGCTTAGTCTTAGTCGGAGAAGTGGCATTGGCTTTTGCTTGAGATGACTTGCCCCCAGCAAGTGAGTCGGTCCGCTTATATGCCTCTTCGGCTGGTCTCACGCTTTCCATTAGTCCAAGCCTAACTACCCAATCAGCCTCATGACTAAGCCCAACTCTACGTGGAGGAAGCGGATCTGTGCTAGCTTTCCATCCTAACAATCATAGAAGGCGCAAGACCCTTTGCTTGAGTTGAAAAGACCCCAGATCCCGGAATTCTTTGATTCCGCTTTCTCCGCTGTTAAAAACCCCAGCCAAAGACGTTTTAGATTGCTTACGGGATTGCTTATCGATTAAGAAATCGAAGATTGGGCTGCAACCCTTTTATTTTTCTTATATTAACAAGTATAACTACGGGCAGGGCTGGACTGATAGGTTTACTGAAGAGAGTTGGACTACTAATCAAAAAGCGTAGGGTACCCTAAAGAAAGGCAAAGAAAGGCGGATTAGACCACCATCAACTTAAGGAGCCTCAAGCTCAGGACAGAAAGAAAAAGAAGGAAGGGCTAGACCGATTCGAGTCGTTGACTCTTGGTCCTTCGAGTGTTCCACTCTTGGGGTGGGACCCTGCGGGTCTTGGACTCTGTCTTTCGCCGGCCGACCCTTCGGTTCGCATCATTCATATATCCAAGTTGAGTTATCATCCAGCGGGGACTTTCTTTTCAAGCTACGTTGGTAGTACACATATTACACTTCGTGGGGACCTCGCCCCTACTCTCTAAAGCTTGCCACCCTTATCTATTAGTAAAGCTCGAAACGCTTCCACGACCCCTGTCCTTCCACGGCCCTCTGTTCAAGTACCTCTTCTTCTACTCGAGCCTCGGCAGAGCGTTTTTGATCTCATTCGTATTCTAACGAATTCTAAAGGACTCTTTCATATTGCACCGGTGCTGGAAAAGATTGTACTCTTCCCTACCGAGACAACAGACACTCTTCAACGGATCCTCCTTGAATCAACTAGTAGATCACCTCTTCTTAAGGTTTCGTACTACTACTCAAGTGATACGTGAATTGCTCAGGAGAGGTTTAGCTAACCGGAAGGAAATCGTGAGACAGTTCGGTTCTCTAGACCCATCTGCCGCCCTGGAGAAGGGGCGCGGTGTTGAAATTGTTGAACCGGAAATGAGTTGGAAAGGAGTGGAACGAAAGCAGACAAGTGAAGACCAAAAGAGACAGGCTTATGACTAAACACTACCCGGAACGAAGCCCAATCGATTCGAGTCGGTCAGTCGAACAAACAAAGACTATAGTTCGCGATCAAGTCGTTCGCTTCTATAGCGGTTCGGAATTGAATATAAATCTGTAAAGTTGTTCAATTGATCCATCAAGGATAGAAGGGAGCGGGGGTATAAGTAGGGGCTTCTTGAATGGGATGGCTTTTCTGGATGTCCCAGAAATAAGGCCTCCAACTCTATGTTATAGCCTTCATGCCCTCGATCCGACGGTCCTCATTCTCCCACTTGGCAAGCTGCTACTGTGAACAACAAAGTAAAGGGTGCTTCCAGAAACCGTCTAGGTTCTTCCTAGGACCTTCTTTCTGTCCTATTGAGAGGATGATCCCTGGCCATCGCCTGTGGTCTTAGATCAGAAAGGTGACCACATCTAGTTCCGAGGTTGGCCTAACCTAACTTGATGACACGCTTATAGAGTTTTCCGACCTGAAATGCTGCGTAAAGCGTCTTTCTTGCTCGGTGATCAGTCAATGAAGTCATTCTGGATCCCTGACTCGTCTCATTCTGAGCCTTTGGCCTGTTTGACTTGACATTGGGGTCAAATCTGTCTGGGCATCGTCCCTTCTCTTGATCTACTTCGGTTACAACTCGATAGTGAGTTTTGAGGGTGGTTAAAACGCTTGCAGTAATGATGAGTGCTGTTATAATCGTATTAGTTCTCAATGAATCTTTATTTCATTTTCCGGATTCCTTGGGTTCTATGGTTAGTTCAGTTTGATAGTTGGGATAGTTGAGCTTAATGCTCCCCGGACGTACTCATGGGCAGCGTGAGGAACCGAGTTACCAAAAGTCGCGATCTGAATAAAAGGAAGTTCGCTGGGTCTTTCTTTTGGTTCCAGAGGTGCTGGTTCGACTCCAGCTCGTGACAAGGCCTTTTTTTTTTGGGGGGTTATATTATAGAATATCTCGGCGTCCCCGGTTTCTCGTTAGACGGATGACTCCCCCACTTTTCTGGATCCATCTCACATCAATAACTCGACCTCTACCACCTATAGGTAGTTTTAGACACGTTTCCTTTGAAGTGGATAGCTGAATGCCAAGTATGGCTCGTAATAATCTATCTTCCGGAGCATACGATGATTCTTTCGCCATCTGAGGGGTTAATTTTCCTACTAAAATATCGCCCGTCTCCACCCAAGACCCCAACATCACAATCCCGTTTTTGTCTAAATTTCGGAGTAAATGGGCTTCTAGATGTGGTATTTCGTTATTCGATAGCTTTGCAGAGGAGAAAGACTGATCTTCTTATCCCCTTACCTGTCTTTGACTGAAGTCGGGCATTTCCTTATCTTCTTTGATCGTCGTTGCTCACGAGCCAGTTAAGATAGAATATTTTATATGAATAGGAGTCAGTGTTCAAGGCAGAAGAAGAAGTCAAGCAGTCAATCCAGTAAGTAAGTGGAGCCTAGTCAACTACTGTAGAGCCCATTGATCGAACTTTGACAACTCTACCCACTTCTGATTCCGGAAAATCCCATAGTACATTTGTAGATAAATAGGCGACATCATTGTAAACATTCATATTTCATTTTCCTTTCGTGCATTTTTTCTTTCTATCCATAGGTCCTGGACTCTTCTTTCTTCTACTGTCGGATTCGGTGTTGTAGAGGAACTGCTTCCTAGATTGAGATATGGTATCGACCAGGTATTTACATTTACATATTATATATACGTTACACGTTTTTTCATTCCCCTCCTAGAATTTCTTTTCCACCTTTCTCTACTTGAAAAGCCAATGGGCTTGTCTGGATGAATGCTGTGTCGGAAGCCGTGATCACATAGTCACTTCCGCCCACAGTGCTGTTACGACGGCAGGTCACCGGGAGTGAAGTCAACTCGGCTCCTGATGTAGCATTCATTCGGACCATTCGACGTTTGATTCTTTCTATCAGGGATACCGATGGCTCTGTGAGAGGGAAAAGCTACCAAGGTGGTTTCCCATGACGGGTTACCCGGTTCAAGGCTTTGTCTTACTAGATCATCTATTGGTAGCAATGATCGAGAGATCAGGCGTAGAATGCATCAGGATGGGAACGAACGTTTATTATTATTTCGAATATGACAGCATGTCTTTGTCAATAGAATGTATTGAATTATCAATACTGTCTTTCTAGCTGAAGTGTTCACGTAGGTCAAATAGCTTCTATAGCTCAATCCAATAGTAATCAACGGAGATAGAGTCCAGCGGTTCAACCAACGCTTCTAAGGGGAGTGGGGCAAGCAAGAAAGCAGGCAAAGTCATTGAGCCTATTCTATTCCGAAAGTTCCACACATGGAATGCCGTCGGCATTCTTCTCCTACTTCTGCTGGAAAGTTCTTTCATATACCTGAGGTAATCAATAAGACCACTAAGGGAAATACCGTATAACCAAATATATCCGACAAGTCGCACTATACGTCAACCCACGATGCATCTTCGTCTCCAGGATTTCGAAAAGGTACTTGCGGAACACCAATAGGCATTAAATGAAAGAAAAATTAAGTACTATAATCTCACTTTGATGTGAAAGCGTAAAAGTAGGTTTATTGTCTTAATAATATTTTATCTTTTATCATATTTTATCCATAGAAAAAAAAAGAAGTTCATAAAAAAGGAAGACAGAATGAATAGAATGAATAAAGTAAATTTTTTACAAATAGGTCTTTTCTTTTGGATGATGAACAAATCTAGATGCAGTTACTCATATAAAATGCTATCAACGCCCGACCATTGCGTATTGGTACTTATCGGGTGTAGAATAAATCTGCTTCTTTTTGTTTCTACGAACAAAATTTTTCCATTTTTATTAAAAGACATTCTTACTAAAAGAATAGAAAAAAGATTAATCCTTTCCCCGAGATAATCCACTAAAAAAGTAAGTTCCATAGTATAGTTTTTTTTACAGTGCAATAAAGTTACATAGCGTCTATTTCTTAATTAAAAAAGGGGGGTATTTCCATGGGTTTGCCTTGGTATCGTGTTCATACGGTCGTATTGAATGATCCCGGCCGTTTGATTTCTGTCCATATAATGCATACAGCTCTGGTTGCTGGTTGGGCTGGTTCGATGGCTCTATACGAATTAGCTGTTTTTGATCCCTCTGATCCTGTTCTTGATCCAATGTGGAGACAAGGTATGTTCGTTATACCCTTCATGACTCGTTTAGGAATAACCAATTCATGGGGTGGTTGGAGTATCACAGGGGGGACTCTAACGAATCCGGGTGTTTGGAGTTACGAAGGTGTGGCTGGTGCACATATTCTGTTTTCTGGCTTGTGCTTTTTAGCAGCTATCTGGCATTGGGTCTATTGGGATCTAGAAATATTTTGTGATGAACGTACAGGAAAAACCTCTTTGGATTTGCCCAAGATCTTTGGAATTCATTTATTTCTCTCAGGGGTGGCTTGCTTTGGTTTTGGCGCATTTCATGTAACAGGATTGTATGGTCCCGGAATATGGGTATCCGATCCTTATGGACTAACGGGAAGGGTACAAGCTGTAAATCCAGCATGGGGTGTGGAAGGTTTTGATCCTTTTGTTCCGGGAGGAATAGCCTCTCATCATATTGCAGCAGGAACTTTGGGCATATTGGCGGGTCTATTCCATCTTAGTGTCCGTCCGCCCCAACGTCTATACAAAGGATTACGCATGGGAAATATTGAAACTGTCCTTTCCAGTAGTATCGCTGCTGTCTTTTTTGCAGCTTTTGTAGTTGCTGGAACTATGTGGTATGGTTCAGCAACTACCCCGATTGAATTATTTGGTCCCACTCGTTATCAATGGGATCAAGGATACTTCCTACAAGAAATATATCGAAGAGTTAGTGCTGGGCTAGCAGAAAATCAAAGTTTATCTGAAGCTTGGTCTAAAATTCCTGAAAAATTAGCTTTTTATGATTACATCGGCAATAATCCGGCAAAAGGGGGATTATTCAGAGCGGGTAAAATGGACAACGGGGATGGAATAGCTGTCGGTTGGTTAGGACACCCTATCTTTAGAGATAAAGAAGGGCGTGAACTTTTTGTACGTCGTATGCCTACTTTTTTTGAAACATTTCCGGTTGTTTTGTTAGACGGAGACGGAATTGTTAGAGCCGATGTTCCTTTTAGAAGGGCAGAATCGAAATATAGTGTCGAACAAGTAGGTGTAACTGTTGAGTTCTATGGCGGTGAACTCAATGGAGTCAGTTATAGTGATCCTGCTACTGTGAAAAAATATGCTAGACGTGGGTGAAATTTTTGAATTAGATCGTGCTACTTTGAAATCCGATGGTGTTTTTCGTAGCAGTCCGAGGGGTTGGTTTACTTTTGGACATGCTTCATTTGCTCTGCTCTTCTTCTTCGGACACATTTGGCATGGTGCTAGAACCTTGTTCTGGGATGTTTTTGCTGGTATTGACCCTGGATGCTCAAGTGGAATTTGGAGCATTCCAAAAACTTGGAGTTCCCGGAGTGAATCCCTTACTTAGGCTGCTAATAGGAAAAGAAGCTAGTAAAAGAGGTCCCCTTTATTAGCTAGTTAGCTTCCTTTCTACCTCTCCTGGAACATTACTTTCGGCTTCCCCTTTACCTGTACTTTCAGAGTCCGTCTCAGAGCTACTAGAAAGTTTGATTAGCCTGCTACTAAGAGATTCCGTTTCTGCTTCCAAGCCTGTAACGAGAAGATTGTCCTGTACTTTTACGAAGCCTTTGCATCTGATGCTGGGGATTCTCCTTTCAATGATATGGTAGCGGTATTTACCTATGAAAGGGAATCTTATTCAATTGATTCCAACTCCTCTTCAATGTAACTCCATCCCTATCCGCTTCTCCTGTAACTCTTTCATTGACTGCAACAGCAACCACTGGAACTTATTAAATTGTTCCTGTTCCCGCTCCTACCATAACTAATGAATTTACACCGTATTTAGACCTCACTTGATGTTATTTCCCCAGCTTCTGATCCTGAGTGCAAAACTGAGACACCTTTTACTTGATTGCCCAGCTGTAAGCCTTTGAACAGCTCTCTCCGCCTAAACCTTTCCCAGCTGCGGCTATATCATTGACTGAAGAGGATGGTATAGATGTCTTTCTTCCCCCGGTCTTGAACTGACAGGAATACAGGCTTTGGTATCCAAAGTGAAAGGGATACTAGTTTTAATCATGAGTGGGGTAACCTCTCTAGCCGTCTTTACATCTGCCTATGTTGTATGGTTAGGGATGAACCGCAACATGCGCTCTGTTGCTCGAGCAACTCAAACTCCTATTGATGGTATTGATTCCACCGCGACTGCAGCTTCTTCTCATTCCCCCGCTCCAGCCATGCTGGCTGCTGCTATCTCAGCTCGGTCAACTGGCTCTGGACCAGGACTGAATGCTTGAACCTCTGCATCTCGAAACTTGGAGACTAGTTCTCAATGATCGATCGATAACTAACTAACTTCTGCCCGAACCCACCTATTTACGCTTCATTCCGATCCCTACGCACTCGCACAGGTTTGGAGAGCTATTGAGACGGGCTCATGTTTGGCCCTATATAGGTTGTCGGGGGCTACAAAATCCGCTGAAACGAAAATCCAACTAGTCCCCAGTAATCCGAATGGAGCTTCGTATGGTGCGCAAGGTGCAAAGTCTACTTTCGCATGCAGAATCTACTGAATCCACTGCTTAACCAACTGTGGCTATACGATGATAAAAAACATCCGCTGTTGCTGGACCACCCCAGCCCGTGCAGCCTTAATTGTTTGCAGGTTCAACGGATTTTGATCCGCACCACCCCTGCTCCAGCTATCCTAGCCTCTGCCTTGCATCATTTATTGCTTTGCTGCAGGAGATAAAGCTTCAGGATAAAGACCTGAATCAACTGTAAATTAAACTCCCTTCCCTGCCATCCGTCTCAGATGGAAAGAGGGAATCCCCTACTCCTACTATAGATTTGACTTGCCTTTCAGAGGATAATACGGAGACTATAGGAGCCCAATCTCTTGACTTTGGTAAGGCTTCTGTTGAAGTGACTTCCCCAGGGAACTTCCCTAGATAGCTCAGCTGGTGCTCATACTTACTTCAGAGGCTTAATTGCCAGTTCTTTCTTCAACTTCTGATAGAAAGGTTGAATTTACAGTACTTGTAGCTACTATAGTAGCCTTTGATGTCATAAGCAGTTGGTAAGCTTTCTTCTACTAAAAGATGGAAGCTCCTAGTAACCAAGCTACTAGGCTAAGAGTTGATCTACTAAACATGAAGCTAGAACAGCAGATGAAAGTAATAACCTTCCCTGCAGGAGGAGACTGAATATAGGACCCCTCTTGTAACTCTTGACTTTGAATAACCTTCCTTTCTTTCACACCCGATCTGGGAACTAGATCTATTGATGCTAGAGGAAGATATCTACTAATACTGCACCTTTCTTTACCTTCTAGCTCGACTGAGAACAGGGCGAATGCTTGCCTTCTGCCCACTCCTAGCCCCTACTTAAAGGCTTGCCTACTTACTGCGGTAAGGCATCATTTGATGCGAAGATCTACTATTGAATTTCCACTACTTTCTAATGTTGATGCAAGAAAACCTACTATTAGTCCGATACCGAAACTGGAACTGGAATTGCCTACTCTAAACCTGTTCGTAAAAGCTCCAACTATAGCTATAGGAGCCCAATCTCTTGACAATTCATTAGCCGTTGCCTTTGATGCGTCACCAGAAGATGGAAAGGTTGAAGTAACTACTTTTCATTTTCTGCTTACTACTAGGGCTTCCAGCACTGCACTAATTCCTACGCTTAATCGAGTCTCATAGCCCCTGTGACCTTCACAGCCTGATTAATGCGCTTTAAACACTTCTATGGCCCTTCGTCGAGCATTTTAGAGTTTCTCGCGCAGCAGGAGATCAAAACAAAAGCCCTCGCTTTGACCAACCAATGAAGCAAGCAATGAATGTAGGTTGGGCATTCCCGTATCCGTCCAACCTTGATCTGCTACCTCTCCACTGTCAATCTGATCTGGAATAAAAACCTTCGTTTAGTACATGCGGACTAGTAACTGACACAGGAGCATCTCCATCTCGATCAAAGTTTCATGTCTCAATAGCAAGAGCCAAACCCTTCTCTTTGTCAGCTCGATCCGGGAACTATAAATCTTTCATTTGAAGCTAGGGCTTTCGAAGTGGAGTTTACCGTGCACTCGCTAATTGGCTTTTCAACGGCCATTGGCACTGGCTCTAGGACTCAGCAAGACCTATAGCACATGGTGGAGGTGGATTTTCGTGCAAATCAATGGATCGGATTCAGCAAAGGATAGGAAACCTCAGGACCAACTTCCAATAGGTTTCTTTTAGGGTATAGGGGAGAGGCCTCCACCTGGCAGGATCAGAGCATATGTGATGTCATAAATCACATCCCTTGGCGGTATTGGTTAGATTTCTGCTCCGCAACCGGGATGTTACATTTTGACCTGGCTCCGGTAGATATTATTTCCATCCCCATATGCCTCATGAGTTGACCCGACGTTAGAAGCACTCCCAGCTACGCTGCAGCATCAAGTGGTGATAGCAAGAAATGCAGGCTGCGAAAGTTTTGATGGGGCAAGACATGTGGACGATTGGATTGCTCATTTCGAGGCACTGATGCGGTCCCTGCGTATTTCTCCCGAATTATGGTTGGACGTCGCCACCCAGTTCCTCGATGGCGAACCATTGAGATGGAGGTCCGAGTTGACGGCACCTTACTCATGGAACGAGTTTCTGCTGCACGACAGGTTTCATAAGCCTAGATCTCAGGAGCAGTGGGAGGTGATGATGAGCCATTTCCGTCAGAGACCACTAGAGACGGTGGAGGAGTATAGCAAACGGTTTCACTTCGCGGCGTACGCTGAACATCCGCAATGGCCATGTAAGGAACTGGCGATGAGCTGCTTTTGGAGAGGACTCCGTCCGGACTGCCGACCAAACTGTGACCCCTCGACCATTCCCACTATGAGCAGAATGAAGGCAATGGCCGTCATGGCACAGAATTCCCACCGGCAGCCTCCGATTCCGAGGTCTGACGCTTCTCGAGCGAGAGGGTTTCCCTCACCAACCACTCCAGGATTGCCCTGTCCACCGAGAGACGGCGCGGGATTGTCTCGACTCTAAGCTAGCAGTCTTATTTACCTTGATTGAACAGCAGGTTCGATGTAATTGAACTAAAAGACTTATCTTCTAACTCTAAAGAGGAGTAGGACAAATGGTTACCTTCCTCGATCAGCTGGTTCAATGTTTTTTACTGTAAGGTAGTCGGGACATTCACTAGATAGGGCTATAGTCTCATAAGCAGTGGATTCATTGTAAGGAGTTTCGTATGTAGATACTGAAGTAACCTCAAAGATTGAATTGACAGCTAAATAAGAGGCAGAATTGCATTGCCAGTTGACTTTGAATCTATTGAATTAAGAGTACAATTTCCAGTTACTGCTAGTAGTGAACTTACCTAGATTGGTAAGCAGGTGAAGCATCTTTTCTTGTCACTGCACCTATTGAATTTGGAGTTCTTTCGGCTAGAGCTCCTGCAACAGAAGAACCTGTCTTTTCTTCGCTTTAGAAGTCTCACTCTTTCCAGTTGAGGAATCTGAAACGGATGGTTTAGCAGTTGAGGAAAGAACTGAAGCCTTTACCCCGGAGTAAGAAAGGTAAGATAATCCGGGACAAGAGACCTTGGACTTTTACATAAAGATTCCACTCCATCTTCTAGCTTAAGTCTCAGACTCGGTATCAGAAAGTACGGGTGAAAGCTTAAACAAGAGGGCCCGCCAACGAGATCCACTCCTTCCAATTCCAAAGTAGAAGTAGGCTTTGCTTGCTCGCTATAACAGGCTGAACTAAATGTGACAACATATCCGTGGAAAAAACCTGTAAATGGGGAAAGAAGAGACGAAACTTTATTAGAAAGGGGCTCAGACCGCTTAAAGCAGAAGTTTTCTGTGATGTTTATCAGGCATGCGCGATATGCAGTATCGGCATTGCTAAACATTGAAAATGGAGCGCCCGGAGAAAGCGTCGTTTCGGACCCGGGTGTGGTGCCTATCCGAGGAACTTGTCGCTTCCTTCTCCACTTCTTCCTCTCAAGTCGAAGCGCCTTCAACTGCAGCTAGTTTGCGGAGAGTTGCGTTAGCTTGGGTTCTGGCTGCTTCTCCTACTTGTTTTCTTTGAGCTTCTTTTTTGATTGGCTTTTACGACCTGAATGTAATCCTTTTTCTAAAAAGTATATCAGAAAAAATCTTGTATCGGGGAACCGGCTCTGTATGCAGCTAGTGTACAGTATAGGAAGCCATCATATGGAGGGGCATCTTTCGCTTGTGTTGCGAGTGCATGCGTCCACCACGGTCAGTGCTTTCACAGGTATCTTGTACGTAGTTAAGGTGAAGCTTTGTTTGGTCTTGATTCTAGACTAGACTTGAAAAAACCCTATGACTGACCTAGCTTCAATTTTATGTTGATTCGGGAAAAGCGGAATCCGCGGGATAAAAGGGATCTTAGGTTCAGGAGAAAAAAGATATGTTAGTTCGGAATAAACTGGATATGCTGCTGAGGGAAATACTGCTTCGAGAGAGGGCGGTACGGAAAGAATGGAGTGATTCACCGCGTTACGGTTGTGCAGGGAAGCAAGCGCGCCAAGCTAAGAACAATTAAATACCCGTCCTCATCTACTTTTTGAAAAAAAGGAAGATTTCACTTCGGAAAACAAGGTAAAAATGACCGGCTTTCGCGAAAGCTCCGCGGTGCTTCTCCTGTCGACTCATAGAAACTAGAACCCATCTGTTCCACTTTGAAGCATGACCGGCACCAGTGCTGTTGCAACGGCCATCAAGTGCCGTCATCGGATGAAGACTTCTGCTTTAGGTGATTCGGGTGCAGATGCGTCTTTATCTTTGGATTCTGAGTCGGATACTTCCTTCATATGAAGCGGATTCCCCGGTGTCTGCGTATGCGTCTTCGGATTCGGCTTTTGCCGATACTTCTCTTTCTCTAGTGGCAGCTGCTTCTTCAGATTCGGCATCCCACCCAGGTCCCGGCACTCAAGACCGTCCATACTAGGGCTAGCTCGACTTAGATCGAAGTTCCATGCATCGTCCACAGAAAGAAGACTACCAACGATTCGGCATCCCACCACCTCATCTAAATCCTTATTAACATAAGCTAATTCTGCCATCTGCTGGTCCTTAATCTTCACGCTCCTCGCAAAGGAAGGCAAGTCTGAATATGAATGAATAAAAACCACTGAAGCATATGCCGACACAACAGACGTCGAGCCGATGGATCCAGCTTCTGGCGAACGAACCAAAGGATCAAGTTCCTGCCGAGCCAGTGGTCCTTGTTTTTCTTGAGGCAACAGATCCCATTTCTCCTGGACCAACCACTTTAGGTTTTGGGCATACTAAGTATGAGTACGAGTTGGAGCTCTTGGGTTCATGACTGGTGCTATTTTTTCATCTCTTTGAAGGAAAAATGCCACATCAGTAAGAGAAGTGGGCAAAAAAGCTGCTCTCCTAACCGGTACCGGTGGTGGTGTCATAGAAGTCAGCGCTGTTGTCGGAAGGAGTAAGGACTTTGTTTACCCGCTTGAAGGACTATCGCACTTTCAGTGGTACTGAGACTTCTAATACAGCAACTAGGGAAGAAACTGCTAGTATTTCAGCTACTACTACTACTATAGTCTTAGTTATATCTTAAGTTGTTTAATTTACTGTTGTTGAATTAACAGATACTACTGCTAGACGAAGAGCTACTAGAGAAACTGCAACTATTTCATTAACAGTACTTTCTGCTAGAACTGCAACTAAACCTACTATTAGTCTTTCACCGAAACTGTTACTAGGCTAAGAACTGCAACAAGTGCATCTAGATCCTGCAAATGATACTGTTGATGGTTCAATTGTTCGAGAGAAAGTATTGAAGTTCATTCATTTCCCGGCAGCAGCTGATACAAGACCTGAAGAAGGAATGGGTGGTCTTTCCCTTCACTTAGATTATAGTTCTCCTGTAAGCAGGATAGGAATTGTCACATTGGTTGGCCGTGAGAGCTTGGCTGCTAAGCCCATACCTTTCTTATTTCCCTTTCTTCGAAGCCTGGAGGAGCTGTTAAACCTTCAGATGGAATTCTTTCATTTACAGATACTAGGCTAAGCTAATAACTAGGAACTGCAAGAGAGACTATAAGTCTTTCATTTCCAGCCTCTAAACCCCTTCTTAGATAAAGAGAAGACGAAGAAGTCATAGTCGGCTCTAAGAGTACAGCTACTCTTCTTATTCTCTTAAATGAAAGGGGATTTAAAAGCAGAGAAAGAGGCGCCTTGTGGTGATTTAGTTCTGCTAAAACAATCGAATGCTTATCCTAGATATAGAGCCCAATGAGACGAAATTCACTTTTTTAAGTAAAGTACTTTCAGAAAGAATTGGCTTAAATTCACATAGAACCGATGTGGACAAGTCCAATTGTAGATCATGCTTTGACTTCAACCCGATTCCTCCACTCCTAGAAAGTGTGCTTTCGGGCGATGAATCTTGGCTTGGTTTTCCACTCTATTAAGAGGTTCCCATCGAGAAATTAATTAATTTCATTTAATTCTTAACCTGGGTTTTTCTAAACCTGGAGGAACAGAAGAGGTTCTTCAAAAAGGGATTGACCTAAGGCAAGGTTGACTTATCCTGGAGGAAGGTGTCTCAGGAAGAGAATAGGCTGATGCCGCAAATCCGGTGTTATAGAATCCGCTGCTCTTGGTCTTGTTGGAATATCCGTTGTTGGAGGAAGAACAATTAAATCAGAATAAGCTGTTAATGAAGCAAGGGAAGCTTATGAAATGAAAGGTAATTCCACTCCACTATCGGAAAGGGAATAAGTTGAGGAAGCTACATATGAAATAGTTCCAATATCGGCACAAAGATAAGGTTTATAGGCAGGAAATGGTGTAGCATCAGAGTTAATAGTTTCTGTAGCTGGTAACTCATTCACCTCTCCAGCTTCTCCGAGCTATCTATCTCTAATTCATTTACTTTACTTACGAAGCCAGTCCCCTCTATAAGACTTTCATTCCCTAGACCTCGTAGGCAGACTCTTTATCCTTCCTTCTACGGCCCAGCTGGTCCTATTTCACTTGTTGACTTTTCTCCTACAGCAAGGAAAATTGACATACCTATCCCCGAACCTACTCTTGAATTACCAGCTAAACCGTTGGAAGTTGAGTCCGATCCTATTGACTTTTTCATCTATTTCAGTTCTTTCCTCTACTAGCAGTCTTATTTGCCTATCTTGGCAAGCAAACTTAGGCTTTACCTGGATGAGCTACTGCTTTTGTTTCTAATGACACTTTTTACTTTGATCTCACCTGAAGAGAGGGAATTTCGAGACTCCTATTACGGTATTGAATAGACTTCCCTATCAGCATCTGCTACACCCTCACCTGGAACAATAGAACCCACGGATTCATTTATAGATACTGGGCTAAGAACTGCAACTAGAACATCCCTTTCAGAGGGAATGGTTGATGCTTCTGATACTGGAACTAATGAATTAACTTCCCCGCCGCCTCTCCTGGAACATTACTTGATGCTACTGCTCCTCCTTCCCTTTCATTTGATGCTACAAGCTAAACTGCTACTTTCCCGAGTCCTCTACTGGAAAGATGGAATAAAGAGCTAGTCTTTCATAAGCTGTAGTTTAAGCTTCGAAGGCTATGGAAGTTCCAGTTGTTGACTACTTATAGTTAGTTTACTTTGATGCTAGAGCATTTCCTGTCACTTTGAACCTTCCCTTTCATCATCCAATACAGCTACTATAGCCATCCGATACAGCTACTAATTCATTGAAAACCTGCTTTACATTCTGAGTGCGATTCTTAGTCCTGAGGGCTGGCTTATGAGGATTAGGACATTCGAGTTCCGCTTTCAAGGTGGCCCTCTTTGAAGGGAAGACAAGAATTCGTTTTGTTGTGCCTTCCTTTATTTTGTTAGGGCTTTCTAACGAGCAGGGGAAGGTAATGTTTATTGTTTGAGTTAGCCAGAAGTCCATAAGGACTAGTAATGACTATAGACCGGAGAAGTCTTCTGAGAGTTTCAAACGGAAGGATAGGTGTTGAAATAGGCCATACCATTTCCAGCGATTGGCGCTTTTTCTTCGATGGGATCCGGAAAGCCTTGTACGCTTACTTGCTTCCCGTGATGTGACTTTCGATTTCAAGTGACTAAACGGACCATAGAAGGGACGAGAGAGCAGTGCTTCTAGTTCCTTAAGAGTATGCCTCTTGGGATTTGAGTTCTTTCTTAACACTTTTTGTTGATGTTGATTACTTTCTTCAGAGGCTTTTCCAGCTTAATAGCCAGCCTGCCAATAGAAATCGAAATCAGAATGAGAATAGTAAAGCAAGCAATAGGAAGAGGTACATAAGCACAAGCAATCGGATCTCCTCGGGTCGCCCTTCCATAGTCTAAAAGGCTTGCTCCTTCCTAACCTAACAAGAGTGAAAAAGAAAGGAAAGAAGAAAACGCGAGGGACTAACCAATCGGCAGGAATTCCCGAGATTGAGAGATTCATAGGGAAGGATGCCAAAGAAAGAAGGGCTAAGCACGAAAAAGGATAGAAGTTAAGAAGCGGAAAGAGAAGCCTAATTTCCTTTTTTCACTAGAGTATGGACCCAAGTTCATCAGAGGACTCATCTGACTTTGAAGTGAAGTCCAAGGCCGGTTCACGGTAATGAATGGTGGTATCGGTCGGGGCAAGCACTCGTTCCCGCAGCCCTTGTTGCAGCTGATAGACTAAAAAGTAAGGGCACGAAAAGCTGTCTTAAACAAAAAACCTTCACGCGGGAAGCTTCGATGGGACAATTGCTCTGAAAGTGCTTTTGCCAGCGTAGATGAATCTTATATCGGGTATTATTTCGATCCGTATCTAATGTCTGATTGCGAACATTATTGAGGTCAGTCTTTTCGGATTACGGGTGACAGGCGAATGCCAAAGTCCGAAAGGTATGAGCAGTTTCCACTCTGCTCGTACTGAATACGGGTAATTCCCCGCCACTTGCCCAACATTTTAATAGAGGGACAGCCAGCGGTGAGGCCATTGGACCAATAAACAATAGATAGGCGCAAGTAGAGTAGCTTGAAATCGAAAAGAGTGAAATCAGGGGCTAATCTACCTTTTCAGCCCGAGTTAAGACAAAGGAATGGTCTCACTCAGGGGGAATGGGCCTTCATTAAACAAAGAAACTGAGCGATTGACATCGAATAAGAGTCCATCCACGGCATGAGAGGAGTGATCAAATTATATTATATGAGGGGACCTATCCTTTCTTTTTTTTTCAAAAAAGTCTGTGGTTACAACCCACTAATGAGACTCGGGAGAGAACCGACCCACTGGTTTTGATCCCATTCTATACGCACGCAATTTGTTTAGTAACAAGGTAACAAGAAGCGGGCTAAAGCCACAGGACAAGATTCATCGATTAGGTGGCAGCAAGGTTTGTGACTCTTTGATCTATCGGTTGACTCACCATGGGTTTTGTCATTCAATCTTAATGAACGGTTTAAATGGGGGTCGGATAAGGAACAAGTGAAGTTGGGATAGACATTGAATGAAGTAAATCGGACCATCATGCAAGGGTGCTTGCACGGCCCCTAGAAGAGCATCCTTGAAACTGTGATGACGAGTGTCTAATGCACAAACCAATGCAGATGTATTAAGACCTTTCCTAGTGAGAGGTCTAATGCCTACTTGCAACATGCCGAAATGGATGAAATGCAGACCCATGCTACGAAATCTCCTAATCTTATGAACATCTAATATATTAGCATTGGAATGTAGTGTCATTCTTTTGTGACACCTGAGAGACACAGACAAGGATTGATGTAAAACACCCACCATCCCATTAAAGTTATAAGGGTGGTCATGGGTACACATCTTCTATAATCAACTTAACACCGAAAAGGTACTAAGGAGTTTACAGATGAATCACTACCATTAACCTCAATAAAGAGGACAATAGATTCATAACTAAGCTTTCCCGACAAAGACAATGGAACCAGCCTAAATTAATAGAACTGGACCAGAGTGTTTGAAGGGTAGTTATAAACATGGTATAAACATGCCTTCCAACATAGACGAGGAAGGTTCCAGTGAAAGCAAGTGGATCCCACGGAGTAGTGCCATGCGCTATGACATGAGCGGTTCCTCGCACTAAAATCACACCCGAATCAATGGATCCCTAATTCCGAAGAACTCAGAATTAGAGATACTATTAAGGAGCACCAAGGAAAACCAAGAGCTCAACTTAACCATGAAACATACCAATTAGTGATGTACCCATTAGGGAAACATCCAAACGTGTAAGTGTATAGAACCGTTAGAACTGCCCTGTACACTATCAAAGCAAAAATAGTGTATAAGACAGAAAACGTGCATTCTAAGACACGTCGCCAAGCACAAGGGCACGCCTTCAAAAGAAGGACAGTTCAGTTATAATTCAGCCAGTGCTATGCTATGAACATGGATCGCAGCCATCATAGCCTTAACCGTAACCCTCACGGTCGTTGGCAGCGAATGTTGCGAGAGCAAATATCGGTGCATAAAAACAGAAAAAACCGAAGTAAGAAGAAGAGAATGGTACGCAGGATATTGGGTTTGTTCCATATAAATATAAGAGGGCTCCCCTTACGGCTAATAAGGTAAGGATAGAAAGCGCAGCTAACAGACAAAAAGAAAAAGTGAAAGGTTTGAGAGGAATTCTACCCTCCTGGGGTGGGACTATTACACCAACTGAAGCTCAAGAAGGAATAGAAAGATAGGAAGCTTGAAGAGCTAATGGAAAGAAATGAATAAGAAATAACAGATCTGCGAAAGAAGTCGAATACGATTAAGTAAAAGACTAGAGGCAAGATACAGACTTTAGAGCGTCAAGTCAAACGTAGTTCTCTTCTTTCTGCTTAAGCGGGAATTAATTGATTGGATACCCAAGAACCATAATCTTTCCTAGGAACAGCTTCTACGACGATAGATAGGGGCGAAGAAAGAACAAATCCCAACTACAGATATATAAGAGCCAAAATTGCTACGGAATATAATTCTCGGGGTAGACGCGATTTAAGAAATTAATAATTTCCCCCCGAATGTAGCTAATGTCGGTTCGCTTTCCACTCACAAATCTTTCGGTCAGCAAATCCAAGCATTCTTGATGCTGAATATTGAATGGATAGCCCCCTACCATGGGTTTCACCAACTTCTTGTAATCCAGTTCATCAAAATTTAGATTAACAAAATGCTGCCGTACCAACGGATCTAAACAGACGCGTCGGAATTCACTTTGAATTACTCCTAAAGCTTCTTCGTTTCTGTCCAATAGTAGCGGATTGGGAATCCTCTCTCTTAGCACAGGATCCGGATTTGCAGGCTGATTCGAGCCCGAGGACGACTGGCCCTCTTCCTGTAGACCAGCGCCAGCTTCCCCTTGAGGCATCATTCCCATTCCCAGGGTGTCGGAATGGAAGAGCACTCCCAAGACTATGCCTAGCACTAATGAGGCCGACCCACTAAAAAAAGAAGACACTATCCTTTTTCCCACGGCGCATATTGCCTTCTGAATAATAAAGAAAGGATCCCACCCAAAAACACAAATACAGAAAAAAGAAGAAAGAAGAGATAAGCTAACGAGAATGGCCAGACGAAAAAATGGAACTCGATTCATTTTCTCTTTTTTAAAAAGGTAAGAAAGAGATTATCTGCGGGATATCTTTCTTATTTCTGCCTTTCTTTCCCATGACGACTAGGAACGGGCAAATCACAAATTTCAGACTTCCCATAGTACAGTACCTCAACATCCAATTCGAACCACTGACACAAGGATTTTCAGTCCTTTGCTCTAACCAGCTGAGCTACCTGAACCACTTTCCTAAAAAACCTGCTACGGAACTACCGAGAAGGGGCAAAAAAACTATAAGTAGATACATAATTTCTACTGTGATCAGACAACCAGAAATCAGACAATGACAGAGCGGCCTCCGGCACCTATTGATTTAGCCCACTCAAACATATCTTTCTCAAACAAAACAAAGTCACAAATGAGACTTTAAAGAGAGAATTTCCAGCTCTAAGCTAAGATACCTCAACAGTTTCATTTACAACTAGAGTAGCAGGAACTAGTTATTAGCCTAGTAGCTGTAAATGAAAGTACAGCTTATTCAATACTAGCTTCAAGTCCAATTAAAGTAGGGGATGAGGGAGAAAAGACAGAGACTGACGGATTTTAAACCAGATATCGAAAAAAAGTTTCTACTTAAACTGATCCGCACCTTTAGCTAAATATCCCCATTGTCCAATATTCCTTTAATGGAGATTTTTATGTCACTTCCGGTAAGAAAGGGGATAGATTCTCGCAGCTCGTGCTTTAAAGCGAACGAATGGAACTAAAGGAATGATTGTTGACTAGACTTATATATTGAGGGTGAGAAAAGAAGAGTCTCTGTCATCTGGCTCCTTCCACGCAAGACGACTAGGATCAAATTGTTTACAATAATGCTAAGAAAGAAGAAGATCGATACCATTCTTTTTGAGACAAAGGGCTTGACTTCTATCGGGTCAGCGTCGAGGGAGAGTACACCAACTAGTTGGCTATGTAAAAAGAGAGTGGGCTAAAGGGGCATTTTCTGACCTAGAATCACGAAGATGTCGACTTTGCGCTATGCCATACGATCTCAGGATTGCTTCGATTCCTTGACGCTATGTGGGAGAACTCAACCAAGCAATCTACTTTCCATCCCTCTGACGGTGAGCCAAGTACAAGCCTCTAGCTCCGCATATAGTTTATCATCCCCCAGTGGAGCCGAGCCATCTACTTCTCTAAGACCTGTTCCCAGGGATCCAGATCAATCTGCCTCGGAGTGGGAAGGAAATTAAGCCGGTAATCCCATCTCCAGGGAAAGAAAGTGCGGGTTGTTAACCTGCTTCTTCAATACATTAAGTTTCTGATCCAACTTCTCCTAATGGGAGGCATTCCGATACATCAGAAGGAATACGAAAGAACTTATTATTGATAGTACTGTAAAGTCAATAGTAGCTGTTCTAGCATCAACAGCAGTATCGGAAGCTGAAACAACATCATAACTATCCGATACATCATAAACGGAAGTAAAATCACCTTCAATAGGAGAAGAAGTAGCTTTAGAAGCTTCAACCATTCCATCAGAAAAAAGTACTGTGAATTACACTCCATCTTTTCTAGGCTAATTGGAATCGGAATTCAGGATACCTACCAGAAAGACTCATCCAATCGATCGGATTCAGGTCATTATGCCTTGACAACAGCAGTAGGAGTCCCGGAAGTCAAGTTGCAAGTCAAAGGGGAAAGCATGCCATCAGAAAAAGAGGGTGATGCCATTCCAAGACCAAGAAATGATGCCTTTACAAAGGATCTAGCATCAAGTCAATCCTTTCCATCTTCAACTACTTTCGCAACTAGAATGATTGAATATCCCGGTCTTAGACGAGCAGATGCTACTATTTCTTTAACTCCGGCTATTCCTTCAGCTGTTAAACCCGGAGTTTCAGAGGGTTCATTTACATCATCTGGAAAGCTTTCTTCATTAAGAGAAGAGAGGGAATTTGAGTTCTTTCGGCTAGAGCTCCTGCTTCATATTCCTCTTCTGCTGGGAAAGAAAGAGTTTAAACAACAGGAAATGCATTAGTTATAGTAGCCGGAACTGATATAGTTGAGGAAACTAATTCAATAGTTGAATATGTCACTTCAAGAACAGAAAATGTTGCCTTTCTCGCAGTCTTAGAGGATCGAATTCCCATGTAAATGAAGTTAGTGCTCTAGCTCGAGTTGCAGGCAAAGACGCAGAAAGCTTATCATCTGAATCCACTCTTTATTCAATAGCTCTAGCATCTTCAACTACAGGTAAATAAGCCCAGGCCTTCAATGCGTTGATTTTCTACTAAAAAATCGGGCTTCCATCAGTTTGTCGCTCGATGTGAAAGGATGAGAAAAGGACTGCTGCCGGGCTAGGACCAGCGCTTGCTGCCCGACTATCGCTACAATTGTAGCGGCCGCTAACAGGCTCAATTGCCTTCACTAAAGCAGCACTAAAACGAAGCACTATTTCCACCCCCGCACTATATCATGCACTCAAACACTTTTTTAGTAGAAAAAGCAGAAGTAGGCCGCATGCAGTAGCAAACTTTTAGCCAAGGGGGCGCAACTAAGGGTTTAGCAAGATCACTCGCTTCGGATGTGCAGGGACGGTTCCTACTTTTTTCTGACGCCTTTGGTTTGTTTTTTGTAAATTTCTGTTGATAGAAGGTAGGGGTAGGCGCGCGGATACAGTCCTGTTCAGTTTGCGGACAGCTATGCCAAAATGAGGCATGAAGGAAGACTGCGCGATAGCAAAAAGACAGCAAATAAAGCTCCTACCGCGCCAGAGAAGCGGGGAAGAACTTAAGGCATTGAAAGACGTGAACCGATTTTTCCTCTTTCACACATAAAAGTAGAATCCCATCGTAGGAGCTTTTATAGAGATCGCCCCCACACACAACGAATTACATTGCCAACCTCCTGATTGTCTTCTTATCATTTTCCGTTCATGTTCGGGATACATTTGGTGTTCAATATATTCCCTGATGTCAGTAAACCATGGTTTACCATCGGGTGCTCTTTCAATGGCCTAAATATCACTATTGAACATGCCGGGAGTAAACTCAACTATTTCTATTAGGTTGCAATATACCGGGCTGCTTCTTTGTTCTATGGTGATTGGGCGGACTTTCACTCCCTCACGAATCTTTCTCATGGAGGCAAGTGTTGCCAATGCATCTGCGAACTTCTTTTTTTTTTTATCATGCTCGTTATCTACAAAATTCTTCGCTCCAAAGCGTGCAACATGATCTTTTTGAAGCAAGGGCCCCTTCAGCCTTTAGGGCCGAGGGGTCTAATTCAGTGCTTCTTAGGATATGGCCTTCCTCAGCAAAGAGATCCGCTTCCTAAGATGGCCCTTCCCAGCTCTATGCTTAAGACAAAGCTGCTCTCTAAGGCTTTCCAGCGCCAGACACATACCTAGCTCACACCTTAACTGAAGGAAGGTGCTCCACAAGACTGGCTTCGCCGCCCTCCCGGCTCCCGATTTTAAGTGAAGATGTTTTCCTGTTCAAGTGTGGGAGTTATTCAAGTTTTTATCACAATAAATAGTTGAAATGGGAGAAAATGGAGATGGAAAAGATAAAATGAAACTGAAACCTAAAGATAGGGTGTCTGCAATTATTGAAGAGATTAAGCATAGGGAGAGTTGCATAGGACCACTTAAACTGCATGGCAGTTTCCTATCTCTGTAAAATGTTCAAGAGCCACCGCTCTGTAATAACGAGGTTTTCAAGCAAGCTGGAATAACTTACTTATATATCACATTAGAGAACAAACCTTTTTCCTTCCTCTTGCTAGGCGAATGGGCTTTGGTTGATCCGATCCCCCAAGAAAGGTTTTCATTCCTGCTCTGGGGATTGTCGTAGATCACTAGGAGAGATAAGAATGTATTAGCTGTTAGCTCTTCTTGTCTAGTAGCAGTAGCGCTAGGCTGTCTTCTCTTTGGCAGTGGGATGGCGCAAGGGATCTTTCTTTAGGAATTCTTAAACCGTGGGCTCCATCTCCATAAGTTCTTACCGAGGACTCGTCAGAACAGCCCTTCCCCTCTGAAACTTGGGTTGGGTTCCCTGTCCTTCTTTCACTTGGGCAAGACGTTTCTAACGCTCGACTTCACTGTGCGACTACTCTTCTAAAGCGATAAGCAAAGCAAAAAATGACTCAACAGAAGACATGGCACGGTACTCGGCTTCTTCTGTGCTGGACTTGGATACAGTTTCTTCTTTCTTGCTTTTCCAAGAGATCAATGATGAGCCAAGGAAAACACAATAGCCTGTCTCTTGCACGACCACTACTTTTCTTGCAGGAAGACTGAGCTCAGCCTAGACTGAATCCGTCACTCTTGGCAAGTGGATTGTCCGTAAGAGTATAATGGAGTTCCTTAGGAGTTCTTTTCTTGAGTCCTGAGTTACTGAGTTCTATGGAAAGCAGTAATGGCATAGGCCGTAACAGAAGAAGAATGGAAGTAAGGTAGGGCTTATAAAGCATTCCATCATCAGTATCGGAATCGGAATCTTTAACGGAAGGTAATTCTTTAGTATCAGAAGCGGTAATAGTTGATCTAGTCGCAGTAGCAGTGAAAAGTATACTATATAAGTACTAATAGCAAGTAAGGGAGATGTGGTTGATTATGCATAACCCTAAGATAAAGACTCTTATTCCCTTATGCATTGATATTGCCTCTTTATCCCTTGGCTTTGATAAGGCTTATTGAATGCCAGGTAACAGTTCTCTTGCATTTCTATTGCCTTATCTATCTTTGTTGTTTTCTAAGGTCTACTTAAATGATTCCTTCCCGTTGTCCCGGATCTTTGTAATATGAGATGTGTATGCTCATCCTTTTCTATTCCCTTATCTTGCTTTGTAGTTAGATAAGGGTGTGGGGAATGAATATGGCATAACCATTGCATTGCTAGTCCCACTCTTTGGTTATCCCTTCTAAGGGTGGTTGTAATGTTATGGGAGAAGGGTCTTTCACCCTTACCAACTCACTTTCTTGCTTTATCCCTCTAAGTGTACGTGAAGGGTCTATATCATTTCTGCAATAGATTCTATAACATCTGATGTACTATTGATCCAGCATTCCTATGCTCTTAATTGGTTTACCCTTCTTATAAGTGAATGTGAATGTTGTATGTCATGCTTTCTCCCTTACCAACTCTAGATTGTTGGTTTACCCCTATAAGTGCACCAACTATCTGTATACCAGAACCTTATAGACATTTCACACCTGTGGCTTTAGATGAGAGAAATGCCCACTGGAGCGCCCTCACCTGGAGGGTACCACATGTGACCTTGAAAGGATGAGATTACTAAGAGTGATCCCCTCTATAGAACTCATAGTAGGTTTGCCTTATATAGAGTCAGCCGCCTAGAGCGTTATGGGGGAGCTCTAAGTTACCCCGGGGAGAGCACAGGGCATGTGGCTGTCTATGGGTCTTTCTCCCTTAGCTACTCTATGCACTTTTGTTGGTTACCCCTATAAGTGTACATGAAGGGTCTACCTCATCTTACTCTATGGTTGGTATCCCTTTTACTAGAGTCTTTAGTGTCCTGTGGAGGGTTGTGTGAAGGGTGTGCCGGGTTGCATAAGGATGGCACTGTGTTTGGTTATATCCTGTGGAAGTGGACTGTCTATGCTTGTTGTGCAGGGCCTTCTGACTCTTCAAAGAAAGTAAGGGAATAATCAAGGTAAGGGACCATAGCGGTGAAGCATTATGATGCCCCTGTTGTTGTTTATCCCGGGGAAGTGTGCATGAAATGTCTATATTCTTTCCCAACAACTCAAATTGCCTATCCCTGTCCTTGGGAAAAGGGTAATATGAATGTGTCTTTCATTGCCAAGCTATATATATCATAGGTCTTCCCATAGTTGTCTTAACCTCTCTTCGGGTGTATTTGTCCTACTTCCTTCTTCTGCTAAAGATACCGAAAGTGGCATTCCCACCCCCTTTGCTGCTGTGACAGCTGGGAGGGCTGAGAATGCTCATTGTAATGTGTATGGGTATAAAAATCCCTAAAGATTGACTCTATGTGTAAGTAAAAAAAAAGGCTAGCTGTCGAGATGCGAAGAATAGCGTAAATAAAGACTCTATTGGTCCTTTCGAAGCAGATATTCGTACGCCATTGGGTTATTTGAGGATGGCACTGGTTTCGGCTTGACTGCTTTCCTTGGTTTCCTTTTTTTTGGTTAGAGGGGTCTTAAGCCTTAGGCTAGCAAGGTAAATGGATTTAGGAATGAAGAAAGATCCCACGTCCCATACGAAAGAAAGACCAGGCGATAAAGAATAAAGAAGGCTATGGGGAAAGAACCCGAAAGCAATAATTGCAGTCTCGACACAGCCTATTTCGAGGATGAAAGATTTGAGTTCCATATAGTCTTTCAAAGGTCTACTGCACTCACGCCTTTCGGCCCCTATTCGAAACTTCTTCCCCGATCGGATAATCACCCGTTGGTTGCTTTGAAGAGTTATAGTGAGAAAGCGACGTCTTTGCTTTGTTCTTGAGAGCATGATAGGAATCCCAATTTTATTCATATGATTTGAGTTTTCATTATTAAACTTATATTCTATGCCAGGATTGATGGTGAGAGCTTAAAGTCATATACGTTGCATTGGCCAATTCAACGTTGACAGGAGGACCCTTATAAGTTACTGTCGTGATAATGGAGTCCGACTTCTTGCTTGTGGTACACCACCTGAGGTCTCTCTTTTATAAGCATTTGGCAACTTGTCCATCCGGAATGGAATAGAGTCAGAGCAGAGGCGTGATGGGCATTTTATCGAAACTCTTAGTATCACTCTCTATTACGAAAGACGTTTTGGCCTACTTTATGTTTTATCGAAAAAGGAATGACTCTTGCTTGAAAATCAATCTCATCATTGTGACGAGACCCCTTAATCAAGCTCTCACATCTTTGTTGTTTTCTCAGCTGCTGTCTCTGACAAAGAAGATGTGACCGACTGCATTAGCACTTTTGAATTGGTCTTCTGTGAGTGCAAGATATTCACAATAGTGATAATAGCCCTGATCGACGATGCGCGCGGAAGGGACTTACCGGACGTCTTGTCCAGTAACCATTCTGAGTGGGCGAACGAATCGAATTCAAATGGATTGATCACAAGGACCTCTGCGATCTAAAGCTTCGACCGGGCAGTTCTGAACGACCCGATTCCACTGTCAGTTTAGACCGTAAGTTCCTGGATCTTGCTAAGCTGATCGCCCTCGTGGACTGAGAGGACTCTTCGGCCTGTGTTCTATTTGTGTTTATTACGGTCCTGTTCAAGCATTGGCGCATAACGGGAGGGTAGCTCAGTAGATTACCTTTCCTGTAGTTCTTGAGAAAAGGAGTTAATGATTTGCGGATAGTAGCTTCGGTCGTTCGGTCGATAGGGTAAACGCTCATTTCGTTCTTGCTTGCTTTCATTCTGTTATGAGAGAGAGCTGCTATACGTCTATTTATCTTTAGACAAATGTTCCCATTCAATTTCTGGAAAATACAGAGTAGGATTCATCCGTGTGGTGAATGAAACAACATTCATTGAATGAGTTGACGCTAAACCTCCTGCTCTTTAAGAGAGTAAAGGCTGTCTGCATTACTGGATTTTTTCTAATTAATAGTAATATAAACTAGGGGCCACGTAGACTATTCAGAGGAGGTATGCTAATCAATGATCTACTGATGTAGCTAGTGTTACTGAAGCTGTTGCTAGATATGCTATTGGCAACTGGCTCTAAACCTTCTCTCCCATGAGTCGATCCGTAAGTAGATTGATTAGAAAAATTCTGGTAAATCTAAATCATTGATTCAGATCGAAAATTTATTATTATAAATAATTCTAGATAGATCCAATGTCACATTCCGTAAAGATTTATGATACGTGTATAGGGTGTACTCAATGTGTCCGAGCTTGCCCCACAGATGTATTAGAAATGATACCTTGGGACGGGTGTAAAGCTAAGCAAATTGCTCCAAGAACAGAGGACTGTGTGGGTTGTAAAAGATGTGAATCCGCCTGTCCAACGGATTTCTTGAGTAAAAGAGTTTATTTGTGGCATGAAACAACTCGTGGGTCTAGCTTATTGATACGTTCCAAAAAACCCGACTTGAATACGACTACATTTTCTTTTATCCTCATAGAGGAAATAAGGTAATTAGGTGGTATACTATTTGTATATGTATAATAGAACTCCTTCTAACAACCTATGCATTCGGGTATCATTTCCAATTGGACGAGCCAACTGACAGAGGCATTTTTATAAAAGGATCGATTGGGAATAGATGGAATTTCTATAGGACCCATTTTGCTGACGGGGTTTATCACTACTTTAGCGGCTCGGCCAGTTACTCGAGAGTCCCTATTATTCAATTTCCTGATGTTAGCAATGTATAGCGGTCAAATAGGACCATTTTCTTCTCAAGACATTTGCCTTTTTTTCATCTCTTTATGATATGCTATCTTCCTTTAGCCAGACTTCCTGCATTACTGTAATCAAGAGGAGGCGCTAAGGTCTATCCTTTCCTTAAGAGTGAAGGACATATTATATGTCTTTCTTTAGGACTGATAGTAGCTGCTCTTCTGGTAGTATAGCTGGTAGCTCTGCTTATGCTAGCTCTCTTCTTTCTTTCTTCCTTACGTTATCTCTTCGTGAGTGCTTCTTAGTTGGAGAGCGTGAACTTCTCTCTTTCCCTGCTATAGCCCTAGCTAGAACGAAATCATCAACTTCGGAATAGTTTCGATAGCTTCTGAAATCACCTTACCTTGATTGAGGAATCGATTAGATGGGCTTTTGCAGCGTCTGCATATCGATCGGTTTCAAAACCCTCGGTATTGGCTTAAGCCTTCCCGGATCCAACCTTCTCTGAACTCTTCTGACCCCGCCGGCCTTCTCGCCCGAGCCCTTTCTTTTCAATAGGATCAAGGTGCTCTAAGATTTCAGTTTGCATGCACTAGTATAGTAATCGATTGCTCTTTAGGAAAAAGATTAGAACAAGGCGGTCTCATAGGTTTCCTTATCAGCCTTCTTATGTTATGGGAGGCATGCCAACAATCTTTCGTGAAGAGCTACTAACGGTCGGTGCGAGTTTAGCGAAGCTAGGCTCATTTATGATCCGCTGATCAAATAGCATTAGGGGCAGGATTTCTCTCCAACAAAGTAGAAGTAGGCTTTGCTTGCTCGTGCCGTTGCTCGATCAAACACAACCGCACTGCACTGCTTTTTCTCCAATCGGGGAAGTAGGGGAGCCCAAACCACTTTGTCCACCGCTCTCTCTTGCGGACCCTTCCTTTTATATGATATATGAACATTTGCATTCGGGCTGCCTAGAGCCTTTCCATTTGTTTAGTGCAACTCTTGTATGGCAAGAATTACGGCTTAAAAACAGACGGGAGATTCGGCTACCAAACTGGACAACTAACCAATTCTGTCTCGCATTCTCTTTTTCAAATACTTCCTTCGTGAATGGAATCTTCCAACTTGTGTAAGTAGAAATCTGTTACCTATAAAAAAAGTCTAAGATCGAGCTACGAAGTTGGTTGGCCATGCATTATTGATACCGCATTTAGCGTACTTGAACCGGGCAAGTGCCTTCCACTCGAACTCCAACAGATATTTATTCCCGAGCCAGAACTTCTATCTGTCGGAGCGATAGAGGGGATTTTTGTCAATGGATTCGATTCCTTGGCTTGGAATCACCAGAATAAATGACCTCCGGAAAAGCCACAGGCTAAGCCTTTCCCTTAAAAACCGGGCAGAACAGGGGTAAGGAAGGGCCACCAATTACTGAGCCGGTCAAGCTTACCCCGCCCTTTGACTAGAACTGCCAGCTGGGAACTACCTCGAAGTAAGAAGTAGGAGCACGAACGGGGACTTGCTTTGTTTATAGAGTTAGCTCTGTGTTAATGCTAAGGGCTCCTTCTTCCAGGCCCTCCGGGAGGGGAATGATCTATTCTATATTTGTTCCTGCTCCCCGACTAGGGGATCACTCACTCCCTTGAAAGTAAATGAGAACTAGTTCATTATAAGGTTAATCCTCTACAGCTAAATAGCCTGTTCTTTCATTTCCTGACTCCTATCCTGGTACTCTTCCTTCAGATGGAACTAGAGAAAGAGCACTAACTTCATTTCCTTTACTTGATGCTAAATCAGCAACTGAAGAGGGATAATTTACTGTAGTAAAGTCTTCCGATACTTAAGCTGTAGTATCAAATTCAACTATAGATGGCTTAATTGCCTTACGTTTCAGATGGAAAGGATTGAATTGACTCTTCTTCCGTACACGAGGTTTGTTTAATATACCGGTACTCCTGAACCTTCCTCAACTGCTCCTAGAGCCCCGGCTACTGTGAAACTAAAGAATCTGATGAAAGTTCCCGGGCCGCCTTACATTGATCCTCCTTGGCTCTTTGTTGGTCAGCAGGATAGAAGGATTTACATAGGTGAGGCACCGAAGGTGAAACTCCTTACAATGAATTAGCCTTTACTTGCTGAAAGCATTCCGGAGATACAACAGTAATAAATGAATTACTGGAATACCATACCCACCTTCTGCTATTGCCGCAAATGAGACTGTTGCAGCTATTTCATTTCCAGTTGTTGAAGAGGGAAAGGCTTTATAAGCATAAGCTGTGGATTGGAAAAGCAGAAGCTATCTCATTTCCCGGTGCATCCCTTCTCTTTCTGCCTGCCTTTTCTTCTGCTAGATGCCGTTGATGGTCTTTACCTCGAACCCTCTACTCTCATTTCCTGAGAATATCCCGATCTTGGAACTATAGATGCCCGGCTGCAGCCCTAGAGCCTGGAAAGTGAACCGGGAGTTAGAGAGGAAACTCCTTTCCTTAGGAAGGCAATTCTATGGTTTTCAAGGGCTAAGAAGCAGAAAATGAGATAGCATCTTTAGCTGAGGAAGTAACTGAAATAGTCTCATATTCAACTCCAGCTGTCAATGCCGATTTCTCTTCTTTTTCTTCTAGCGATCTTTAAGTCCTTTAAGTTTCATACTGGGAAAAGGAATGATATAAAAAGAACAGAAAGAAAGGTTTCCCCCAACTAATGAAAGAACTTATAATGAAATAGGAGCTTCGTACCGAGCCTTAAAGGCAATTCAGCTAGTAATTTAATTTCCTGTACTTTCAGCTACTAGAGACAAGAAAGAGCTACTATTACAGCTACTATTGAATCTCCTTCCGTTTACGCAGCTTCTAAAGCTATTGAATGAACTTCCGAAACTAGATAATGAACAGAAGATGGAACCCCTCTGCCTAAGGGCTGGCTTGAATCCCCTTGTTTTTCCACTATAACTAGAGAAGTGACTCTCTTTGATGACAGAAACTAATTCATTGACTTGACTCTTATTTACAGAAGATGGAACTACTATAGGATTTCCTCTCTTTTCAGCAACTAATACAGGAATTGACACCCGACTAATGAATTTCCAGTTCAAACAGCAATTTCTTTGAATAGAGGAGTGAGCTACTCTATTTATACTATTTAAAGGCAAGGGATCTATCGTGAGTGATTCCCTCGGGGGGAAGGGAACTATTAATATGTCGGCTTGCAAATCGTAGCTGTAGTTAGAGAAGTTCGAGTTGCTAAGTAGTTATCAAAAGCGGTTCTTGTTCGAGTTATAGTAGCTAAGTAGTACTCTAAAGAGTTCCTTGTTAGAGTTAACTACCATTAATACCCTCTACTTATATACTCTTAAGCAGTGAGTAGGGAGAGAAGTGATTCCCCCAAGGGAACGATAGGTAACTCCTATCTTTCCTTAATAAATGATATGTGGTAAACTAACTCTTTAACTAACATCTTCCCCTGTACTATTCTACTATTAAGTCAATAAGTATGCCTCTTAAGAATGGAGTTAAAGCAGTGAAGTGATTTCCCACAAGGGAAGCACGAACGATACTCACTCCTTTCTTTATTATTAGCTTATACTTTATATAGGATTTCCTTAAGTAACAAAAAGACCTTCTATTTATTATTAATCCCTGACTTCTTCTTTCTGAAAGTAGAGAGTGATTCCTAGGGAGGAAGCACTTCACTTCTTAAAAGGAACTCTTTATTGAACCACTCACAGCTATATAGTCAAATAGTGGCAGGGAAAGAAGTTAGTTAAAGAGTTAGTTTACCTCGGATTTCTTCTATCTACGGGAACTCTAATAACAGCTTTATTGAACTACTGAGCGGCTTTAAAGCAAACTAGTAGAAGGGAAAGATAGAATCAATTAAGGAGTTAGCAACTCTAACTCTTTAACTCACTTGAAAGGAAGACAAAGAGATCGTTCGTTCTTCTCCTAGTCGGGAAGAACTTCACTGCTTTAACTCAATTCTTTAGATTCATACTTTTCTACTATAGAGTAAGGAAGTATCAGGCAAAGAAAGATGTTATAGGAGTTAGGAGTGTATAACTCAATCAACTCACTAAAGAACAAATTACTTATGATTTCACTCCTCTTTCAAGAAGTTTGAAATCAGGAAAATCAAGAAAATGGGAATTCTGAATCTTATTTTCCACTCCACAACAATAAAATCTGAATTAGCTCTATTTAAGGACTATTTCCCTCTAGGAAAGAAGAGAAAAAGAGAGGAGTTAGCAACTCTAACTCAAGGAAAGAAAGGAGTTAGCTACTCACTTCTCTAACTCAAATAGGGTGTCCCTAATGGTCCCTTGAGAACTCTTTATTCAATTGACTAAGAATTCCCTTTCAGGGAGCTTCTCAGATGTGAGAAAGAAGTGTCTTTTTACCTGAATAACTATACCGCTCTTCGAGCTCTTAGGAGTTGAACTTCAAAAAACACAATTTAATAGGAAGAAGTAACTCAACTCTTTAGAGTAAGACTTAGCTACTATAAATAAAGGCTCAAGAATCAATTTAGTATGATTTCTATCCTCTATCAGAACTAGGAAAGAAGATGAAAAGTGACTCTTGAGAAACTCACGAATTAGAGGCTTTATAGGTCACCACTAATGAGAGCTTGAGAACTCGATATTATCTGTAGAAAGAGAGGAATTTCAGGAAGCTTGAGAGATGTTTGAAAGGAGGATCTTTTTCTTATAATCCTTATTTCCCACTTCCTCAATCGCTCTTCGAGCTCTTTTCTAACACCTCTGGTTCCTATTTGAGCGCAATGGTCACCCCTCTATTCTATTTGTCGAACAAATTGAGGAGTACAACTCACTTGAAAGCCCTAAAAAGCTGTATTAAACTCCCCCGTTCGTGCTTCATTCCTATGAATCACTTCACTGCTTTCACTCAATTCTTTAGAGTCATACTTCTCGACTTTATAGTAGAATAGTAGCTGGTAAAGAGGGATGAAAAAGAGTTAGTTTACCACAGATGAGTTACTTAAGGAAAGAAGAAATATAGTATACGCTAATAAAGGAGTCTATCGTTCGTGCTTCCCTTGGGGGAATCACTTCACTTGTTTACTAAGGATTTTCACTCTCTAACGGTAATAGTTTTGCTTTCCACAGCTTCTTCCCTTACGTTCGTGTTCCCTACCTAGGAATCACTCACTGCTTTCAGAAAGGGGAAGTACAGAAATCAACAAGAAAGAGAAGGTATTTATCACGAAAGGAAAGATTACCACAGAAAATAGAGATTCTATATCACGGTTATAGGAGTTAGGAACTCTAACAAGGAACTATTTATTGAACTACTTAGTATGAGGAGTGAGTATCGTTCGTGCTTCCCTTGGGGGAATCACTCACTAGTTTGTTTTATAGTCTGCAGTTCCTCAGACCCCGTTCCCAGGATTTCCCCCTAGTTACACTTCTAGATTGATTAACATCTTTTATTTGCTGTAAGTGAAGAAAAACAAGGGAATCTCCTGGTTTAGCTCTAGCTGAAAGTCCTGTAAATCCTCATTCTATAGTTTCGGAAGTTCATTCAATAGTAGTTCCAACTACTGTTTATGCGAGGAACTCTAACTCCTTGTCTTAGGTTCCCATAACCTCATATGATATAGGAATGCGAAAAAGGTCTCTTTTTTTCTCAAAAGTCATTTGCTTAACACATGGTGTTTGATCTTTTTTATTCTATAGAAAAAACATAGGGTTAATTAAGTCTTATTTCACTTCTTACTCTATCCTCAGAACTAGGAAAGAAGAAAGTAAGAAGGAATTCATTAGATAAGGGCACTCCTTACTCTATTTCCTATCGGAAATAGCGGAGTGGAAGAAGTCAATTCATTATCTAAGGACACTCCGTACTCTATTTCCTCTATCGGAAATAGTGGAGTGGTAATCAATTCCTTTACAATCAGCTATAGAATTCACTGCTCCTAGAGAAGTTACTCTCTTTGATGCGACTTTAGCTACTAATTCATTTCCTGTATTTTCATTTGATGCTATCTCATTTCCTTGACTTGATGCTAATTCCGAGGTTGAATTGACTGTTGTTGGAAGAGAAACTAGAGAATCTCCTTTACGTTAACGAACATCTAACTAATATCGTATTAGATCAATGTCCAATTCGAAGGCTAGCGCCCAATAGTGCTTTCCTTAAGTGCTCTGCGGAGTCGGATCGCCGGTAACCTCTAGTTAGTAGAAAGCTATTGATCACTTGAGATTGTAGGGGAGAAATTGCGAGAATAATAAAAAAATGTTAGAAGGAGCTAAACTCATAGGTGCAGGAGCCGCAACTAAAAGACATGAAGATGCTGCTCCCGAGTCCGCATAAAGAAATGCAAATCCTTTTTCGTTGAAAGAATCTAAAACCTAATCCACTCTAAATCCCACATTCGGAGACCTGAGATAGACAACTGCTAGCTCACTGCCTTGAGATAGAAGAAAAGTGAATCTAAGACATATATGAGCTCACTCACCACTCTTGAAAGCCCTCTCTCTTTCTGCTTTCAAGACCTCTATGAGCTACCATTAGAGGTAAAGCGTCCGTGTTGTGTTCGCTTTGATCACTCACGATTGCTACCCCGACTCTTCTTCTTTCGCTCTTAGATCTACCGGACTTAAGTCTCAACAGTGAGTTGTCAGACTGTCTTCTCTTGTTCTCTGTCTGTGGGACCCCATTGATGTTAAGAGGTCGCCCATTTTATAATATAAACCATGAAAGTCCTTAACCACAGGCAACTAACTGGTCTATCCAGCCGTTTGAGTCGGCATTTGAGAAATAGGTGTGTTCGTATTGCTTTGGTTGGAGCTGCTGTCGGAATAGGAAATGTTTTTAGTTCATTAATTCAGTCAGTAGCTCGAAATCCGGCATTGGCAAAACAGTTGTTTGGTTACGCCATCTTAGGATTTGCTTTAACGGAGGAAACTGCTTTGTTCGCCTTAATGATGGCATTTCTTATTCCGACTTCTCTTATTGGTTATCGTTGGTTATATAACCCATATTCATATTTCATTCCTCTCTTTTTACTAAAAACTTTTCCGAGTGAAAATAAAATATTGACCTTTTTTTGTGCTTTACCACTTGTGATAAAGATGCATAAAGAAATGCAAATCCTTTTATTTTATATTTGTAAAAGCTTTTTTATTTTTATTCTATCACGATTATCCTTTTCACTGGGCTACATCTTCATGGACGACCTAAGTCGTGCGGTTAATCAATTTCTTCCTTCGGGAACGGGAGGAGGGATGTCAAGTACACTACCGGGCCCCTCTGGAGATCCTTCTTTTCTTCCAATTCATACTGATGACCGCGAAGAGGGGTCTCCTTCTTCGTTAGGCTCGCTGACGAATTCTAATCTGGAGTTTCTCCATGATTTTTTAACTGCAGATGGTACTACCTATGAGGAACCTACTCAAATTAGTACTAGTTTTTCACCTTTGATGTCAGACGACGTTCGTCGACAGGAATTACTTGATGAAATGGACCGTAGAGTCTCGAACGGTCTAGAAAAAGTTGTTGATTCTAAATTATTAGAGGCCCAGGTGGCTTTAGAAAAAAAAATAGAAATATGTCTACAAAAGGAAGGGTATACGAAAGAAAGCATTTTACATTCTCGCCCCCAGTGGCGAAATGCTGCTTTTTGTACAGAAAGCAAAGCCACTTATATTTCGAAGAAAGGAATTGAGCGCACT